>NW_027019302.1:3467632-3688370 GCF_013076305.1 Rhopilema esculentum | reverse complement strand
AGATATGCGTTTGGTGAATACGACCACTTGCAACAGGATCTTAGAAAGGAGAAAATGTTTCTCTTATTTCACAATTATTTTTTTTTGATTAAAGAAAACTGTTTTCAACATCTAAGTAATTCTCAGTGCAAGTGCGTTGCGTAAGAACCTCAGTGCAAATTATAGCACATCCCCCCCCCACGCATCGGCTTCTTTTGATAAGATGTTATCTCAAGTTAGCTCATGAGCTTGAAATTTTGTTTCCAAGCTCATGAGATAACGTGAGTTAACACGAGTTAATTTTCATGAGATAATTTTTAATGACCGTTTCCACTATGAGATAATTTTTAAACCATGTCAGATCACAAAATTATCTCAAATTAGCTCACGTTAACTCATAGTAGAAACCAAGCTTAAAGGCAATCTGTCACGACGTTGATTGGTTATAAGAACAATGGGATTTTTATTGTTTCCAGTCCCCTTTTAATTTATCGTATTGTAAAAAATATGGCGGAGCGCTGGAATCGTGTTTAGGCTATTGTTCCAGCTATTGTTCTCGTTAACCAATCCACAACGAGACAGATTGCCTTTAACAGCAGTGATAGTATTACATGACCAGTAAATAATATGATGTCTTTTTCGGCCTTATAGGCTCCTTCCCAAAGCATCATTCTGGCCAAATGTAATGAAAAAAGTATTTACAGCATCGTCTGCTGATTCCGTGAAAAACCCTGTACTGGGAATTGAAAGAGACAATGTTAATACAACAGAAAAGTGACAATTTTATACCTTTGACACACTTGAAGAAATGCAAGCCCGTCGGAACAAAGTATTTATCGTCAATGACATCATAACATAACTTCTGCACTCCTCTGCTTTTCATCTGATGTACGGCCATCCTACGGCAGAAGAAAACAAAACAAGAAATATTAGGAATTCGTCAATTTCATGATAATGACCGGGTACAGTTAATCAATTTTTCAAATAAGAAAGATTTTTTCTGAGAGTTTAAGAACCCAATTGCTTTTTAAATTTCAGCCATTAACGATACCAGTCGGTCTAAAACCTAACGAAACAACCCCCCCTCCCCCTAAAAAAGGCGCTGTAGAAAGGAAATAATTGTAGAATATCGTAGTTCAGTTGACTAGATTTAAAGGATATTCTAGATCTTATCTGTTTTTGAGGAATCTGATCTGACAAATTTACTTCGCCAAAATTTCATTTGAAAAAAACCAACAATCGAGTTGAAGAACTAATGAAAACATTTGATTGATAGTTTTATTTGTGTAAAAAAGATGACTATTTTCATAGAGAACGATATCAATTATTTACTGCGTATGAAAATTCAAGAATGCACCACCGTACCACGCCTTTGTATACCAAAGAGAACTGCATATATTGTAAACAAAACATAAGCTAATTATCAAATGTCAGAATGGCAGGTTGCAATATTGAACATACCGAAAGCACTTTCAATGAAAGGTGAAATCATGTTTTGTTACTGTTATTTTTTTGTTTGCAAGACATAATACTTTCTCAAGAGCATGCATGAAAAGGAAAGTGATTACAACTTGGGTAATGCATACCTTCAATGCCATTCCCTACTTCAGTAACCAAGGGTCAAAGGAAGGACAAGCCGCTATAATTGAAACAGTACACAGAGCAAAAAAAGAAACAGAGAAAGAACCAGATGGCGAATACTGTACATCCAAAGCAAGATCAGAAGGTGCATACGAAGCTTGCAACGAGGTTTAAGCAATTTTCAGAAGTTGCAACAGTGCATGGCGTACACAAAGTAGCAAATTCTACATCTCGGAGTCGAATGATAGCCTGGTCCGTTCTATGCTTGACTCTTGTTGGCCATGCTGTCTACTCTATTTCAAGTTCAGTAAAGGAATACATGTCGTACCCAACGCTAACATATATAAAAAAGGAAACAAGCAATAAAATGGATTTCCCAAGCATCACGATATGCAACGCGAATAATTATCGTCTGAGTGCTTTGCAATCGATGTCATCAAACGATACAGACATCGAGCAACTATTAGCTTCCTATTTACAGACAAGCTTACAAACCAAGAACGTTTTGCCATTATCAAGATCAGATGTCGCAATGAAATATTCCAGTGCCCTTTTAAACAGTACAACGATAAAAACCCTGAGCTCGTCAATCGAGTGGATGAAGTGGAACTTTAAGGACTGGTGCAAGTTTTCATTCAGTATCAAATGTGAGTCCCCCGAAGATTTCACAGACTATTTCTATCACTCAAACACAGGTGTTTGTCAGACATTCAACTATGATGGAAAATACAGGCAGATCGCACCGGGTGCTCCGTTTGGTTTAAAACTTAAACTGTTCACCAACGAGTGGGACAAAGTGCCACAATTCTCAGACGGTGGCGCTGGCATTCGTATTATGATACATCCCAAAGATATCTACCCTAACCCATTTGCTGATAGTATGTTGGTTCCAACGGGGCACTTGGCAGACATCCCCATACATAAAGTAATTACTAAGCGGCTAAAAAGTCCCTTCAAAACAAACTGCACAAACGGTGATGGAAAATTTCTGATTTTCCCAGGCAATTATACTGTTGGTAATTGCCAATACAGTTGTTTCTTCAAAAAAGCCCTCGAAGAATGTGGGCTTATAGAGCCCGCTTACAAGTTTCATAAGCCTCGTGAATTTCAAGAGAGTCTGAAACGTTTTCAAGAAAATAACAGAAGCAAAGCAGACCTGTCGTCTTGTTTCCATCATCTGAAAATAGACGAAGATGACTGCAAATGCCCCCCATCTTGTTACGAAGAGAAATACCGAACAAAAATCAGTTATTTGCAATGGCCAACTCCAGCCAACATTCCCTATTATCGCTCGCTCATGGCAAATTTTACTGGTCGAGAAAAAATCACAGACGCTGATGTACATGAAAATATCGTTTTTCTGAAAATATATTTTGATGAACTTAGTTATGACATCATAGCTGAACAGGCAGTCCATCTTTGGCCAAGGTTTTTTGGGACAGTGGGTGGTCAACTTGGTCTATGGATGGGAGCATCAGCGTTTTCGATAATAGAATTTTTCTTATTCATTGCTGACGCAGTGCTTGAAATGTGTAGAGGCAAAGTAAGGAATGATGACAGCAGCAACACAAGTGCCTAAACAATCGTTGTGGCGACAAAAAGCCTCCGCAGTAAGGACCATGCAACAGTTTAAGTAGCAGCAAATGTAGACTGCTTTTTCGAAAATGGTTTTTCAAAGTGGTACCCGGCAAATAATTCTAACCAAAGCTTTCAAAGCTATTCCGAGCTCCTTTAAAAGGGGCTACCAGACGCAGCCAGACGTTTTAAAAAGCATGAAGTATCGAAGAAAGATTTCAGCACAACGAAAAGCTATAAGCAAAAGAAAAGCATTATAATAATTTCAACTGATTATTGTCTACTACGTTCACAGAGCTATTCATTAGTTTTGGATTGCAAAGGCCAGAAAAGGCTTGACAGTTTAACGTTAGCAACATAGTTTAAGGATGAAAATATGACGCACTAAATGTACACTGGTGAAGGAACTTAGTTTAATTTTAAGCCAAGATGTCATTGCATACACTAAAAACCTTTTTATCAGACAATACGTACTAAAGAGGTGTGATTTTGGAAAATTATAATTTCATTCTATAAATAACTAATCAGATATACGTGAAAAACTTTCGCGAATTGACTCTGCTACATTTAATGGAGTATTAAATCAAAAATCTATAAGGGTATAATGCCATGAAAACCAATCACGTAGCTCTATAAGGCGGACACCACTACAAAGAAGATAGTGGATACTTTCCAAGCAGCGGCTACAAAAATCTTCTATAAAGTGGACACAGACTACTTTTTCAAAAATCTTCATGCAATAATTATACGGCGGAAAATACTTTCTTTATTCCCGTTTCATTAAAGGTGCTCTAATGATCTGACACATCTTTTGCAATGGTTCAACTTAGGTAACTTAGAGACGAGGATTCTGGCAGAAACATGGATATTGATTTTAAAAAAATTTCACACATTTTTATTACGTGTTTTTGGTAAATAATTATTGTTTCAAATCTGTTTTCATCTTTTTTCATCGCACTTTTCTTGTCATTCTTCGTTTGTAAAACTTTTAATTTTGTGTCAAACGCTGCCCTCGTATAATAAACGCCAAAGCCTAAAACTTGATTTTGTAATAAACGTCTTTAGAGGAAATAAGGAACGGCTCTATAAAGGCTGATTTCTAAAGAGAGATAGTATTTTGAAAGGGAGACACTGACATTTTACAGCAAGGTGCAAGCTTTCCTTCTCTCTTCCTCAAAATGCAAATCATCATCAACTCAAAGGACATTAAAATTAAAAATCAAAACAAAAGAGATTTCAGATCTTTTTGTAAACCTTGTGATTTATTGTAAGCGTTTTATTTGCTGATGTATCCGTCCAGTGTTTGGAATTATTTTCAAATGGACCGTCTGTTTACCCTCCTCCCCACAGAACACAGGCAGAACCGTGGTTACTATAACAGGAAGTGAAAAGAAACGACTAGGAAACAAGTAGAAACAAGAAGAAAAGACTAGGAGACAAGTAGAAACAAGCAGAAACAACTATCTGACGGCGAGAACTTAAGGGAGGGGAGTGTAATTAATTTGCTTCTGCTTCTTTACAACTGGTTTAAAAAGGTGCGAAAACTATTGTCTCATGATACCCTTTTCGGAAACTGCCCTGGGGAAATAGGTGGTAATCGATGTTCAAGATTATAAAAAAACAAGCAATTTGATTGTTTGGCCGCAAACTAAAAGAAATCCTTACAATTAAAAAAACTACCTACTTTTCTTGATTTAATCCCGTAGGTTTTACCTACAAACTTCTGAAAATCCCTAAAGTAGGTCGTTTCTGCTCGTTTGTACTAGTTTCTTGTTGTTTCCTGTTGTTCCCTGTTATAGTAAACGCGCAGGCAGAACACCTTCTTGAAGTGGATCCCCAGCCTGGACCCCAAGGGTAAAGGAAAGGAATATCGACAACCATCGTCATGGCAACAGACACATAATCTGTATGATCGATTTGCTTGTCAATTGATGTAGCATTGTAACAAAAAGCTGATTGTTTTTGCTGCATTGTATCGATTGGAAAAAGAGTGTCCTAATTACTGAGAATCTTGAATAAAAAATGAAAATTCCTAATTACAGATTATCATTAACTATCCACAGGGGGTTAAGATTTCAACAAGAGAATACAATTTTGGATCTATTTGTTATAGAACAATACTGCCTAACTCTTTTCCAGCCCGGATCAGATGACATTTGATAAAGAACAATAAATCGCGAAAGGAAGTCTTGATATTGAAAAGAATAGCATTAAATATTTTACTTAACACCACCAAGGAATGCTGCCTTTACACGAATGCAGGTCGTAGCGATGTGGTATGACAAAAAATTATATTTACGTAATCAATGAGAAGAAGAAATGGAAAGCACGAGGGATTAACGATAACAATGGGAAGGACAATCCTATAAAAACACGTTACCAGAAATGAAAACAAACATTATCAAAAATCAGGTGCGAACAACCGAATCAACTTAAAATGAGCGAAAATTTGTTGGGCGGTGGAGGTCGATACAGAGTAGTGAAGCAGACACAGGGAGATTTAGATAAGGTCTAGACTCTAGAAGACAAAGCATTAGACTGGCTGAGAAAAAACACGAGTAAAATCGCAGTGTTCTTGCATGTTTATTTGCAGTGGCATTTACATCAAAAGACGATGAATTGGCGGTGATACTTGCTACAGACATCAAATCCAACTACTTTGCTTAAAATGATAAGATAAACAAAAGGGAAATGAAACTATAAATGAAACAAATGGATGAAACAAAAGATCGTCGGTCTTTTTTTGAACGCTTTAAGCACTTCTCTGAAATAGCAACAATCCATGGCTTGTATCGCGTTGGCCACTCCACGGGGTGGATTCGCAGAGTTGGCTGGGGGCTGCTGTTTGTTTCCCTTCTTACCTTGGTAACCGTCTTAACAGCAAGTTCTTTAATGCAGCATTTCTCGTATCCGATTTTGACGGAGGTGAACAAAGAGACGACAAGCTCAATGAAGTTCCCGAGTGTAACAATATGCCACGCAAACAACTATCGACTTGGTGCTTTTCGGGTACTATCGGAAGGATTTGATAGCGACCTCTCACAGTTAATAACATCAACGATTGAAAAGAGTTTGAAAAATCAAAGTATAAAAGGGCTAGAAGAATCTGACGTAACATTTGCCCTCGACAGCGTTTACCTTAATAGCACAGTCATCAAAATGGTAAGCTCGACAGTAGATAGCATGAAGTGGAAGTTTGAAAAATGGTGCACTTTTTCAATGATAGATGAATGTAAATTTCCTCAAGATTTCACAGACTATTATTACCATTCGACGGTTGGCTTCTGTAAGACATTCAATTTCCATGGTAATTATACCCAGATTGCACCGGGCCTCCCATTTGGTTTAAGTATAAAACTGTTTATAGACCAATGGGACAAAGTGCCTCTATTACGTGACAGCGTGGCAGGCATTTTGCTTATGATACATCCACAAGATGTTTATCCAAACCCATTTGCAGAGGCAGTGCAGGTACCCACGGGCTATGAGACACATATTTCAATGCGTAAATTGCTATTCCATCGACAGAAAAAACCCTACAAGGCAAACTGCACCAATGGAGATGGGATATTTCTAATTTACCCTGGACGATATACTGTCATCAATTGTCAGTACAGCTGCTTCGTAAAAAATTTAATGGAAAAATGCGGCCTGGTAGAAAGCGCCTACCAGTTTCATAGCCCAAAAGAATTTGCAGAGAGCTTAAAAAGATTTTCGGCAAGAAATATGAGTGCGACTGAAGTGAAAAAATGTATACTAGAAACGGTGCAGAGCCTTAAAGGTCCGAAAGATGAGTGCATTTGCCCTGCCGCTTGCTTTGAAGAGAGTTTCAATACCAGAGTATCATATTCTCAATGGCCCAATCCTAGCAATATCCATTACTACCGTACCATGCTTGCTAACTTGACCAACCGAGAAAATGTGACGACAGATGACGTCTATAAAAGCGTCATTTCTTTGAAGGTCTATTTCGATGAGCTTGGACAGCAAGTGATACGCGAAACACCAGTAAGTAAGTGGACGGACTTATTCAGCAAAGTTGGTGGCCACTTCGGATTATGGCTGGGTGCGTCAATTTTTTCGCTTATGGAAATGATCGGTTTCACAATAAAGTCAATAATCTGCCTTTTTAAAAAGAAAGTTTATCCCGATCGCGAGAATCCGATAAAAATGAATGTGAAGATGAGGGAATGAGCATAACAGAATTCTAACATTCGTAGTTTCAGTTTTCACATGCTTACAACAAGAGAGAGTCAGTTATTGATTCTTGCTGCATGAAAATTAATGAGAGAAAATCATGCCTTCGAACAAAAGTCCAGTAGTCTTAAACTTTCATTGTTGTAGCAAGGATAGATAATAAACTGTCAGGTGCAACTTTGCTGTCTTTAAACCTTATCAAGTTTTTATAAATTTTACAACAATTTTGCTTTCCAAAAATTGTACCATCTTAGATAGCAATCATTTGCTATCAATGAAAAGTGAAGAAGAAAAACTCGGAAAACATGCTTTCCACTTAGCAAATTACCTTAAGCAAAAATCGATCGACAAGCGAATAAACATTCATATTTTTGATTAGTGGAAATTGCGGGTATCTATTTTAGAATAATATTTCATTTGTATTCTGTTTACTTTTTAATTATTTATTCTCAAGTGCAAGTAAAATCCGTAAACCCGGTGGCTCTGTTTATCTGAACATTTGATGTTATAGCAAGTATTGTGTTTCTTATAAAAACAAATACAAGCACTTTTAACAATTTATAAAAAGCATGTTAAATAAAATTTAAATTAGCAACGTAAATTTAAATTTCACGCTGGGATGAAAAGTGTATAGTAGCGTAGTTTTCTTAACAAGGTAACCAAGAGTTTACAATAATTGAATAAAAAAGACTGGAAGTCAAGAGATCTAAAGCTGACCAAGGGCTGTAAATCTCATCTAAACAAAACCGAATTTCAACATCGATGTAATTACATACAAACTTGACATACCTTCCAAATATTTGATACACATCATTCAAGCGATAAGCCTTCTTAAACCTACAAAAAACAGCTATCATAATACTAGTTCTATGTGAATATTATAGTTAATTTATCATTGGAACTTATTGCAGCTTTGGAACATTTCAAGTTACGAGACCATATTGTAGTAATGAATACCGTATTTCCTCTAATTAAGGCCCCCTCTGATAAACGCCGCCCTCTACCGAACGCCGCACCTTCAGCCAACCATTTGAAAAAAACGCCGCCCTCTATTGAACGCCGCATCTTGAAAAGCGGCGTTCATTAGAAAACACACCAAACAAGAAGTAAGGAATCGTTTATACGCTTACTATTTGAAAGCCATGAAAGCATTTATCTCATAGAGACATCTGATAAACGCCGCCCTCAATTGAACGCCGCATTCAAAATTTGGAGTTTGTAATAAACGCCGCAGCGTTCTTTAGAGGAAATACAGTA
This sequence comes from Rhopilema esculentum, assembly GCF_013076305.1. The sequence goes on along the minus strand of NW_027019302.1, from coordinate 3,679,781 downwards.
ACAATTTTGAGAAACAACTCCTTCTTAGCGAAAAAATTATTGCATTTGCATTACTGTATTGCATTATGGCAAAAATATCGTGGTTATATGTCGTTCACAATAATATTACTTTTAAGTTAAAGATGTAACAATTTTTCGATCAATTGAGGAATTAACACTACTACATTTACATCTTTGAAATGGGTCTTACCTGACAGCAGTTAACCCAGGTCTGGATGGTTTATTGATGGCTTTGGTGAAAAGTTCAATCTGCTGGATTCTGATAAAAAAGTATTCAGAAAAAATAATTCTCAAAACATATTTGGAACGAGGACTTTTCTTGACTAAACTAGGAAGAGTATAAAATGGTCTTTAAAGCATGAAATTATAGCCAAAGTTTTTTTAACATAGAATTTTCTTGAAAAATTGAGGAAAAGCTTCCTTACGATAACAATTTAAGAGGAAGAGACATTCTCATGAACACTATCAATTTCAACACTACTAAAGTCTCTTTTAAAAACCCAACACCACACCCTTAGCATTTGCCGGAAACTAAAGGTCTCCCTCATAAAATTATGTAAATTATCGTGTAGTGTCAAAAACGAACTGTGTGAAACTTGCATATTTGTTTAGTATAAAGATCATAGGGAGAGAACTCTAAAGAAAAGATGCTCTAGCAATATCATATTCTGGGAACTAACAAGCTATTGATTTCATAGAACTAAAATACATCCGGACTGGACTGTTTAACAAATATTGGACTCGGACTCTTCCTTATTTGATATATTTGCAAATGTCAATTGAGACAACATACCTGTAAGTTAAAGGTTTATCCGCAATGTAATCGCCTCCGAGATATATAGCATCAATTATATGAACAGCCTGCAAACGCCTTTGTCCGCGCCCCTTAAAAGAAAGGTCATGCCAATGCAATACACTTATATTAACACTATGGCGCCATTTTACTGCAGATAGAGCCATCAAATAAACGAAAAACAACATTTTATAAAACAATGACAACCGAAACACACCATGGCTTGGTTAAGTATAGTTTTTCTAAGTATAGGCAAAACATCGAATGTCAGTCATTGGCAAAACAGAATAGGCATTTTTTGAACAAACCAACACTGTCTAAGCCTAGAACAGAAATCTGAACTTAGATAGGAAATAATTACAAAGGAAAATAAAAGCTAATGAGGAAAGATGGTTTTTTAAATTAATAAAATGAGATTTATGCATTGGGAGGTTATTAATAACGGATATGTAACACGTCGTAGGCAACTTATAATTGTTTAGAAGGCGGATGTGGCCTACTGGTCTGCTAACCTTGAGCCGGCCATCCCCGGCATATCCGCTGATCCATTCATTATTCTGAAAAAAGGTTTATTTTGCTTTGCGGAAGCAAAATATTAGCAAATTACTTCGTTCATCTTTGCGCATTTATCTATTATTGTTTAATTGTTTTAATTGACAATCAAAGCACGCGACAGCTAGATATTCTGGTACCTCTCCTTTGAATTCTGGTACTAGTTCCGCTTCAATGAGAGTGTCTCTTGGCAGCTCAAAATTTGGGTCATCGATTTTTATCCAACTAGGTCCGCTGTAGACATTTTTCGGTTCCCATTTGAATATGTGGAAGCGCTGGAAAAAGAAATTTCAAATTTATGAAAACACCATGCATTGTCACATAACTTGCATTTTAGTCCTCTGGAATAAGTTAGACTGGAAAGAAAAGTACTTTTGTCATTTGAAGCCCTAAGATCGAAGCTTAGCCTCCACATATCAAGATTATGCTGTTACTATTGCTCAAAGCACTTCAAAATCGATGTCATTTTATACCAATTGTACCTGTATTTTCAGTTGTACTATGTGTAAATTATAAAATGCATATTTATTTGTTCTCAAGTTTGGGAGCGACAATTGTAAAATAGTATATCAAAATTATGATATCTTGGTAAGGAAATTAAAAAAAAAACCAATTAATTCCTAGCACACAATCAAATAAATTTTTATTGGACCGCATTTCGTGATCAGATGTCCTTCATTAGTACCAAAGACCTATTGAATCGGAAATTCTCACTCTAAGTTTGGATTAAGTTAGAATGGGCTCCAAAAGCAGACAAAATATTGGCATGAAAAGTTAGAATATTACCCCCAAGCTTAACAAGAACATTCGAACACCTCCAGCGATAGCACATTTGTAGTCTAAAATATTTGTAAGCCTCTGCTTCATTACAGCCTCAGTTAGGATTTCAATGTCTGTCTTTATCCTTATATTCTAGAAAAATATAACAAATAATGAATTGAAGAATATTTACACATAGAAAACAGAAAATGATCATAGCTTAACTTAAAACGGAATGCAGGGTTCTCGTAAAATGTAGAGATTACTAGTGAATACAGAATATGCAACGGGAAAGTCTTTCCCCTAGTTTTACGAAAATAGGAGAAACAATGCAAAACAGTTTGACAAACAGTGTGTAAGATCACCTCTGAAGATGAAGGAACTTACAATGTTAAAACAGCTGACCTACAATGCCTGCCAAAGTCTTGAAACACCAGCAACATTGTTTTCATTCACATTGGCAGTTTCCCCTCCCCTGTGAAACAATACTGCATTTTTCTCTATAGAAATACACTATTTGAACGTAACTTGTAACTAAAAAACTAGAATGGGTGTGATGGCACGTCTTCTCTCCATTCAAGAAATGTTAGATTGTTCATTAAAGGAATACACTATTTGAACGTAACTTGTTATTTTGAAACAAGGGTTGCTGGCTGTGGTAAAACTGCTTCGCTGTCCTAAGCACTTTTGGCAAGCATTGTACCATTGTAGGATTAGTTTAGCAAAGAAACTCTGAGCTATCTCGTAAATGCCAGCAGATAATTTTCTTCAGAAAACATCGAACAAAGGGTTGTGTAGAAATTTCCAGGTCAATTAGTATTGTTTAAAATAAGAACTACAAAGAATACAAAAATTCCACGCAACATATAAGCGTCAAAATTGATTTTGGTATTCTGTCATCTGGCACGTGATTTCACACGAGCATTCCTGCGTTCCGACACAAATTCATACATGAATGAGATGATTAAAACGGCAATTAAATCAGGTATACCTTAATCAAAACGGCATATCTCTCATCGGCGTTATTTCTGTTCACTGCTGCCCTCAATTCATCTGGAACCTCAATAAAGCGGAAATTATCAATTACTTCTTTGATTTGAAAAAGCAGATGTGAATTTAGGAGCTTTGAAAATATTAAAAGTATTCTTAATTGTCGGCACTAGTTACTGCCCTTAACAGAACAAATATTCTTCTAAAAAACAAATCGTATATATATTTAGACTCATGAAATAATGAGAATGGTAATATCCGTTTTTAATCATGTTGACAGAGAAAAATAAACAAAGTATTAAATGTGATGAAAAAAAATGCAAAATTAAAAAGCATGCCTATTGGGAACTTTTTGAGAATTATAAGTACACATGGCAGTTTTAAATTGACAAGCAATCAAATGCTTCACTACAATTTGAATGTAAAGAGGAATTGTAATTTCTATGCAAAGAAGAGATTGCAGGTAAATACGCAGAATGCATCAAAATGATTTTCCATAACAAAACCACCCTTGATCTCACTAGCCTGTGATATTAGAGAGACATATTTCTATATTAATCAATGAACAGTACAGAAGAACTTTTCTCTGCCACAAGAAAACACTACATCGATCGTTCTTGAGAAAGTATAGTTTGTCGTAAATACCTTCCATCTTTTCAGACATTCTTTTCTTACATCGCCTTGGTTTGGATGCAGCAGAGCGCTACAAGAGAAGCAGCAAAATTGCAAAAAGCAGAAAAAATTATCAGCGTCCAACTTCAAACGGCACAAGATATAATAATTTAGATACTGAACAAATTTATCAAAGTACCTGAAGATTAAAAATAGCAGATGAAGCTTGTATTCAGCTCGTTTCAGCATTCAAAGATTGGTTGAATGGCTTTTTGGGGTGTGCCTAATGATCCACCCCAACTTAAAAGACATTCTAACATAAAGCTTGGCTTTTCATACGGGACATATGAAAATAGAGTTAACCATCAGAATGCCGTGAATGAGAGAGTTTAAAATAACAAGAAGCAATCAGGAAGGTCGAAAAGTACATCAAATATTTCTTTTCTTTCATTTCACGATCAGACTACCCATAAGAGTGTCCTAAACTTTTTTCTGATCTCTTTGTTGCTGAAGAATGTAATAAACTTTCTTTTGATCGGTTCATTTATAAAACACAATGCCAAAATAGCCAAGTCTATATGAGAACCCAGAGCACATCCCCAACAAGGTACACATCGATTCAGCTTATGCACCAAAAGAAGTGCATTATGTTGCAAAAAAACGTTTGGTCAGATAAACAAGTTCTCATGTAAAAAAATACAATATTCAAAGGACTTGAAAAAATTAGACTAAATATTTTTAATTCTAGTTTTTATTTCTATTCTTAAACATATATATTTTTATAGCCTTTATCCGTTCTTTTTTTTCATTAACTTTTAACCGGAATTTGAGGATAATAGTATAGACATAATTTTAAAATAGGAAAGATGTCATACTAAAGTAATTTTCGTATGACACTTGTCATTGGTATAAACGTCGGATAATATCCAAAGGTAAGCAGAAAATTTATATCCACATGCGAAACGGATGTAACGTGAAATGAGGAATAGCGCGTTTGATTGATTCTTTGTTTTTCGCCAATCGCATCGGCTGATTTCTCCCCTAGTTGAACTGAAGAGTCAGAGTGGGAAAATGAACTCTTTCTGTCTACACAAGTCGGGAACCTTTGTTTTGATGTAGACAGATTCCAAAATGCCTAATGGAAAAGGTATAGGCATTTTAGTTACCTGCCATGCAAGAGGAGTGCTACATAAACTTCTGTGTTGTGTTAGGTTTATAAATAAGTACTGTTGGTGATTTTGCAAGCTGGGATGACAAATGCACTCACGTGTTCTGTACAAAAGTCTTTAGCTTTAAAAGTGCTCTGCTTTGTCTTCTTCCAATTCTGTGAAGAAATATGACAATATCACTTCGATGAGAGGTTTAAAATATCTAGAGGTTTTGAACACAACTAGAAGTGCGAGCTAAAAAAAATCTGATAGTGCTTTTCAGGTCTTTTGGAGTACAGTCTCACTTAGAGTGAGAATGAAATTGTCTCAATTCCCAGGATGAGAAGAAATTTTTACAAGGTCTACTTTATAGCTTACATATATCTTCTAGAGCACGTTACAGAAGGACCGGGCATTTGCACAAACCTTGGCAGGGAACACTTGATGTTTTTATTGTTTGGAAGCTAGAATCTCCGAAACAAACACGGTAAGAGTTATTTATGTTTAGCCTTTGAATTTTTCAACTTTCAACAAAGCTTTTCGTCGAGACTTTTCTCATATCCCAATACAATAATTTGCTCAAATTTCCGGTAGTTTAATTTAACCCTATAACTAAAGCGGACTTAAACTTCTAAAGAAGCAACAAAGGAGACAGGAAGGAACAGGAACCAAAAAAGGTCAAGACTTGATTCTAAACCTTAGAACCAACACGGTATCAAACTCTATTACAAATGTTTACTTTCATAATTGTCATCCAAAAAGAATCGTTATCTGCATTAAAAACAATAAAAACACTAGCAAAGCTATTGAAAGCTATAAAGAAATATAATTTAGCAGAAAAACTGTAATAGGAGACGTTCAGCACTTTTAAAGCCTTAAATCTATTGCAAACTTCCATAATAACCCGAAAAAAATTACTGAATTCTCTAAATGAAAATACTTACTTGTTATTTGCATTGTATATGTACTCGAAAAAATTTTCATCGTCTTTTATGATACTAGCTGGTACAATCTAAAAATGCATATGAAATAGAGTAATCAAATATTTTCGAGTTATCAAGTAGGAGACAAAGTTTGTTCTCTGAAATAATACGGAAAAATTTAGTAAAAATAACTTTTAATCTTATATCATCAGTATTCAATGCCAAGCATTTACAAAATATTTTGATACATGTATGTATCAAGCATCCAAACACAATACTAGAATGGGAAAACCTAACTCCCTGCCAGAGAGAATAAGAAACTGTTCAAATTTTATCACTCTTTTATCCTTATCCAAAATACTCTAAGTAAATAAAGCTGAATGTTATTATTATTTTGTTATCATCATAATAAAAACAACTGTTAATGAGAATACTTATCGAAATTCGAAGATCTTGGGGCTCTAAAACAGTAACTGTTTTTATCTCAATATGATTTTTTCTTTTTTATGGCACACATACATTCATACAAATACTTAAACCTTTATGAAGCGTTTCTTTCTTATTCTTACGCCCTGGGGCTTTCTTTCTTGTTTCTTCAAAAGTTTAAGGTAATCTAAATACAACTATTTTCATTTTGCCCAAGTATCAATATACAATGGTTGATATCAATAACAAAATATTTTCTCGGTGATCCTTTTTAAAGTTTTTGAGAGGAGTGTTTAGCGATAGAAGAAATGAAAGATTTCTAACTGTGTTTAGAAGATGCAAAGGCCTAGTGGTGAGAAACAAATGTCTAAATTAGTACCATTCATGTGAGAAAAGCCGAGGCTGGCTCTGCTTGAAATGGCAACGTGTTTATTTTTTATTTTAAGCAAACTTCACAAGATTGTTTTTACCTCCACTTCTCGACCCTACATTTTCCCAATTTTTTCAATAGTTATTTTCATTCTGCACAATACCTGGTTGACATCCTGTTTGGTCCTCTTCATTCGGTTAATTTGCTGGTTGACATCAAACATGTAATCGTGTATAGCATCAGTGTCTGTGCGTCTACCTTTGCATACTATATATCTTTGAAATAAAAATCCATTTGAAGAAATTTGTGGGTGCAAATTAAGATACAATTATCAATCAATTTATCAATCATACAATTATCAGAATATTCCTAGAACAAAAACAGAGCATGTGAAAAAAAGTTTTAACTACTCTGCTCTTAAAGCCTAGAACGACGTTCCAATTGATATTAGAGAACTCCCGACTATTTGTCGCTTTAAAAAACAATTAAAGGAGTACTTGAAGAGCTGGCAGATTCGTCTATTCAAACACGACCCCTTGGCAGAACAACATTTTAGATTGAAATTATATATTTTTTAAATGAACAAATGTATTTATACTTAATTGATATTGTATTTGGGTAGCTGAAGGGTTGAATAGTGTAAAAAGAAATATTATTATTATGATATAATAGCAAAAACATCATAGTTATCATAGCAAAAACAACCACATCTATACCTATTACTTTGAAAAACGATCGAGATGTTCTAAATTTTTTTTATAAGACTTTGTTGGGGGTGGGGGGGGGTATTCGTTCGAGTGGATGTTTAAAGAAAGAGCATTATTCATTATCAACGTTTAAAAAATGTAATACCACGACTTACAGCAAGCAATTGCAGAGATATTAAACATTTTTTAAAGAATTGCCCCCTACTAAGACATTAAAACATGTAATACGGTAGCGATAATATCGTGTTTGTAACAAACTGAAATAGCTTAATAATTTTACTCTTTCGGTTTCTTCTCATTTTCAATTTATTCCCCGATTTACCTTTTTCAAAGAGAGGACACTCGTTATAGGTAGGGATTAAAAGAGGTTGTTTTCATATCCTATTAATATCAATGAATCATTCATTCAAACAGGGGGGGGGTCAAAAAAGACGTCTATTTGACATCCGGGCTGAAGTATTGATACACAATAAAGTGAAATTATTGGATTAAAAAATATTTAACAAAAAATTCTTCGTGAAGAACATTGAAAAATAAAATAAAAAAGAATTTGTGTAATTAACAACTGTTCACACTTTATTTAGCACCACAAAAAGTTATGTATAACAAAAATAAACCTTCAATTACCTTCAGTTAAAGGAACAGAATACATATACCCTTATGTTTCCTATTTTTAAATTTGTGTCTGCAATGATTTCAAATAGACTTTACGTTCTGCAGAGGTCTAGGGTGACACGGAAAACTAGGGCTAATTTGCTAGCATAGTGATAGGCTTTATTGTTTAACAACCATCAAAGAATAAAACTTTGGGTAAGACGTAACATTGGTAGAAGATTGTTTTAAAGATGAGTATTTACCTTTCAGAGTTTGCTGGTCGGCTTGTCACTGGTTTGAAAATACAGACATCTTCAAACGCTCGATACAAAAGATACATACAGCCCACACTGAAATGGGTGAAGGTATCAAACAGCTTGCAAACGAAATGCCCACCTGAACAAAGACATTCACTTCATTAATATTATATATTGAATCAATAACAACTTACTTAGAAAGAAACAGTTTGCAAAATAAGAAACAGAACAAATTCAAGGCTTATTATTCAAAACTGACGAAGACTGGCAAAGTTCGGGCTATAGTACAAGCACCATTGCCTTTACACAAATTTGATCAATGTTTTGCAAAATTTTTAGGCTCGTTGCAAGAAAGATCTAGACATGAAGTCTCCTTTGCTGCGAAAAATAATACTTATGGCATCCTTCGATATAATGAAAGAATCACACTCAGAATCACAGCTATAATGAAAGCTATCAATGTTTAGTTAATTAACCAAAAAATTTTGCTACCAAGCTGGACGATGATGATTGTAATGACAACAACAACACAACAACAGCAGCAACAAAAACAACAGAAAAATCTTGATAACCAGGCAAAATAATCGAACAAAACTTTTAAAACAATAACATGTTTACATCTTTCCAAAAAACGGTTGTTACAGATGGGGCGTTCAAATTCTGAACACAAAAAATTGCAATGTGTAACCGAATACCTGGACGTATTATTGACAATGCGCAAAGAAACTGGCATAGATAAAGTTGTTTTGAGAGAATTTCTTGGATATTTTCTTGACCTTCCACGGAGAATCCCTAGTAGAAAACCAGGAATTTGTAAACTATAGCGTCTAGAAGGCTCAACATCTAATAAACTGCGTGTATGGAAAACCATAAATATTATTTTTATATGAACCTTGCCTACTCTATTTTTGTAGTGGTTAAAGAGCTTTTGCTATGAAACCTCCGCTCATTAAATAACAAGCATAGGAAAAATATACATTAAGAAAAATATTTCGGTGTGACAAACTTCGGATAAATCTTAGTCCGAAAATTTTTTTGTACAAAATTTGGTGTTATCTGAAAGTTTGTCACGCTAAAAAATTTTCTATAAACCACGCATGCCCAATATTGACTGAAGCAAAGGCTAAAATTTTTAAACATGAGTGTCTGCAAAATTTTTGAAACAGTCCCTCTTCAAAGCTAATAGGAACACCAGTTGAAATGAATAACATCATATAATATCATCGTTCTCGTCGTCTATTAAAAAGTCATCCCCACTTTCTTTGTCTCCTTTCTCTGTCTCATCTGACAGTATCAATGCCTGTGAGGAATGACTGATCATGAATTCAGCCAGAAGCAGGCCCGAGGTCAAAGGGGGCTGGAGGATAAGCCTCCAAGTAAGTCCTCAAAAATGGGGGGGGGGGAAATATTAATGTTCGGTTTAGATACTTTGTTACAGTTTGTGGCTTTAGCAACCCCCAACCCCCTTTACCTTCCTTTTCTATGTATTTTAAAAACTTTGACTTCAGAAGAATATTTCGCTTGAGGTGGTTATCTTAAATAGAAATATTTTCTTAAAGAAACTAAGAATTTTAGCCAGTTTTTCCGTAGTTGATGTGAGCTGTGTACAGGTGAAAGCAGCAAGAGTTTTAAGAAAACAGGAAGTATGTCAGTAAAATCAAGCCTTATCCACATGACTCAAAAACATAGGTAAAACATACATGAATAACTTTATACAGTGACAATTAAAACAACATTAAGGTGTACTTACACCATCAGCCATTACAAAATGAACTCCAAGATTATTGGTATTCTCAAGAACAAATTTGCGAAATTCAATAAGGTTATCTTCTCTGAAAATATCGCCATCACCATCGTATCCACCGACACCTTGTGGAAGAAAAAACCGCATTTGTGACACAATTCATCGATCAGTGCATATAAGTTCGTGAGAAAACTCTCACAGTTAGGCAGACAGGAAAAAACAGAACTGGTCCATAGATATATCAGATAGACTGAATTTTTGCCCAGGCACTTATTTTCTGGTGACGCAAATGAAAAAAAAATCGACTGGGGTTACACTATTGTTTTTTATAAGAACCAGCAAATTTAAGTTGAGGCTGCATTGTTCTAAATTTGTTCTTGAATAAATAGGGTGTAAGGAGTGCGATTGTTGGCTTTTTCGCTCTAGGGAGGTTTTCAGGCCTCATTTGCCAACAAAGTGAGTAAGACAACCTTCATTTGCCGACAAGTTTGAAATTGTTTTAATTGCTTTAATAAACCTGACAGGCATTTTTACTTTCAGGACGTGATCGCAAGTGTCTAATTTCGGGATATAGTACAAGCGGCCTCTTCAGAAATTTTGCATCGATTAGCGAAACAATAAGTCTTCCGAACATACCGTAATACGGTTCAAACGTCACCGGACATCCAGCCAGGAAATCATTTAGTTTGAAATCATTTGCACCATCAGCTGCAAGAAAAATTTTTTGCTGCGTGAACTGATAAGCATGGTAAGAAAGGATAATAAACAAAACAATAAAAAATGATATTAAGATAAAGTATACCATGAAAGACTAGAGGCACAGGAGATTTACAAAGCGAAATATCCAGCTATTTGTCAAGTTATAAACAAAGCTCCTTTAAGAAAAAATATGAAGTTAGAGAGAAACATAAAATCATTTTGGATTACTTACTGTGATTGCGTAACAAAGATTCTAATTCTATCTTGCCTACAATGATGTTAATCAAACAAAGAAGGCATGAACAAAGCTTAAAATATAAGTCACAGCATTACAACAATGATAGCTTCTAACTGCTTTCACAAACACTTCTAAAAAATTTTCAAAGACCACCTATCATGAATATTTTACGCAGACTAAAGCAACGGTATTTCAAATGCTCGATTACACTGACCTTTCAATGTGAGCCCAAAACCTTTTGCGTGCCATTTCTTTTTCCATAGAACATACTCGGAAAACCCGCCTGGGCCAGCACAAATGTCAGCAAAATATAAAAGATCATTTGTCCCCAAAACGCTCTGTCCTTCATGGTTCCTTGGGTCTGTAAACATGAAATCAAATGATGCGTCTAGCTCGGCCATCTTCATTGCGGCTCTGTTTTGAAAAATTCCACCGCGAATGGTCTCATGAGGATTGGCCCTTGTTCGTGCTTTCAGAAACTCATCAGTGCCAAGCATGTCAAAAAGTTTCTGTAAAGACATTGAAATGTAACACGTTCGTTAAAAATATATGCATTAAATATACAGAAAGAACAAATCCAAAAATACAGCAAATGTAAGAATAGATGACGCGGAAAACTGGTTAAAAAGATATGTTTTATGGGACTTTTGTCAAAAGCAGGGATAAAATATGTTTGGACAGCTTTGATCGCCTGTAGAAGGCAAAAATTTCAAATTCAGAATTTTGAAAAAGGACATCAACGGAATTAGGTCTAAATTAGGAAAAGAACATGAAAAAGGTCCTAAAATTTTGTGGTCAACTCTTATTTACGCAAATAAACCAATAATTAATTCAAAAAAAACCTTTGAATCTAAAATGCCTTCCAGAACTTGTGGATCACAGAAATCAGTCTCATCTTCAATGGTTTCGTTCCTCTGAAAATTTAATACAGTTAAGATATGAACTTGGTATAATTACTTCAACATGGGTTGATGCAAAATGAATTAGATAGTGTAGAATAGATTCCTTAAGTGTAATGTGGCAAAAATTCATTTTTCGAATGATTGAATTTCCATTACATAATCTTAAAGAACACGATGAAGAAAAACCATGAAAATGCTAAATTGGCAAAGTATGTTAAACATTAGATGAGATATGACCAATGGAATGTCTGAAGTTCACTAATGGAATACTGTATTTTTGCTTGGTTCATAAAATTATGAACAGGGACCAATTTACAATATTTTGACAGGGAACAAACACATTGAGCTGAGGTTGCACTTATAGCATTATTTCATATTGCACTTTCAGGTTAATTGGGCCCGAGTTAAAAACTCTATAAATATTTCTGCAATCTTTTGCAATCATTATCTAGGAACTCCATTCCTTGGAAGTTTATATTAGCTAGAACACCCCTTGTTTTCAAATTACTATGAAGATAAATATCATTAGCAATTTTTAGCACTTTTAGCACCTATTTTTATAAAGAAATATTTGGAGCCTTAAATTGAGTCATTGCAATGGAGTTGATAAATTTGCAATCTTCTGCAGAATTGATCTTATTTAAATATATTTCAAAACTTTGACTGGATCATGTCATCAGTTTATTTAACAAAGAATTTCATATTTTGAAAACATAAAAGCATACTGTGTCATCAGGAATGGAAAATTCAGAAAAGGTTATCATTCAAAATATTGAGCAGGTATGAAGCAGGTATGAAGCATGAATAAAATCTTCATCTTTGTTAACCAATAAAGTGATTAAACAGAGGTCTATGACAAAGAGGCAAGTCTAAAATAAATCATATCAAATCAATATTGCATATAACAAAAAGATATTTGTATGACTACAAAAATAAATCAAATTCTACAAATATAGTAATTTCCATACTGGACTTATAGTAGGCCATTCTTCCATTTCATCAAGATTTGGTGGCAGCAGCTCACATGAAGGAATCCAATCAGGAACTGGAACTTCTTCCTAGAATTTTAACATACAGTGACTTCAAAATAAACAGCTGCAGTTAGAAAAGGCTAGTACTTAAAGGCTTTGATAAGTTTAGGTGCACTTGAATTTGCTCCATTTGAAGGCTTAACAAGCAGCAATGAATTAGTAGCGGCATAGCTAGTCATCATGCTTGTCATGCTAGGCATGGCCATCCATTTCCAGAGATAGCATTTTTCAAAAATATTTATTGATATGAGAATCTGGTCCTATTCTATTCTCCTATTCTCCTATCACGGTCATTCATGTTTGGAGCCCTATGATTCCACACAACAATATGGAGCCCTCTGAAGGTACTCTTCTATTGTGAGGCATGTCTAAAACAGAGGGTTTCCAATTTAATCACATAGTTCAAACTCACAACTCACATTGCTGGAGTGGGAGGGGGGGCATGCAAAAATACAAATTTTTAATCTCACTACCAATTTCTAATCATGAAATCTAGTCTTTCCTACTAGATGCAAATCCATTAACATTTCATCAAATGTTTGAAGGGTCCCAGGCTTGGAAATTTGGAAGAAGTGCTTGTTTAACTACTGTGTCATTTTAGCACACTCCAAATGGTAGTAATGAAAGAACATTTAATGTGAAATAAATGACAAAAAGTTCCTTTTTTGGAATTTTCATTGTCTACTTTTACTTTTCTCTCTATTATGATTTGCATCAATCATATAAAAACTTTGGAGCATTTGATCAGCTTCAAAGTAAATTAAGCACCTATAAGCTTCATAGAAAGCTTTAAACTTGTACAGAACAGTGAAATAAATCAAATGAATGTAAGGAAATTTGAGTTTTGAAAATGTGCTTAAAACCAATGATCAGCTGCTTTTCTTAAAAATGTTCAAAGAACCATTAGTTTTCATTGTTTCTGCCATTCATGAATGGTTTCTGCAACTGAAAAAAGATGGCAAAAAACCTTGTTCTGTTGTTTCCGCAGCCTACCAATCATGGTAACAATAGCTTGTTTCCCTTAAGGTGACAATTTCTAGGCCATAGCTCAAAACCAATGTTCCTTCCCTTTTGGATGTGTAAAAATTTATAGAAAAAGATACAGAAATTAATAGAAATTCTAACATTTTCCTACCTCTTCTTCCTCTATTGACCAGTCTGCCTTTTCATCTGCATCTAAACCAGTTAGCTGCAAACCAAGACCTCGTCTACCTCTCTGTTTTGAAGACTCAATAATATCAACACGCCCTTGAGCATATTTTCCCAATCCTTTGCCCTCCACATAGCCCATGTTTTCCTTTCAATGAAAAAGCATATGTAAGATTGAATGGTAGCTATCTCTAAATAAATGCATATGTAACAAGGCAATTGGTAATCTGGCTTAACCTCAAGGAGGAAACCAGATGTTGGTGAGCCACTGCATCAAAATTCTCAATATATATTGTGATATTAATATTATATCTGTATGTATAAACATGAATTTGTATCAAATAAATACATGCATTTCAATGCAAATTACTAATGCTAACAGCAGCAAGTAAACTTATTATAATTACAAATTAAGGTTTAGGAGTTATTGCATAAACTTCTGCATCACCAACCATAAGCTTTTGGGCCAAGCTGCTGTAGTTTCCACCAGACATTCCTGGCTTTTCATCAGTAAAGTTATCATCTTCTTCATCATCATCCTCAACAATGTTTTCAGATGCACGTTCGAAGCCTGGCAAAGAATTGAAATCTATAAATGAAAATACTCCAATGCAAAAACAAGCTTTGGGGATATATATTATAGGCACTCTGGCTTAACAGGCACTGTATTTAGAATAAATGGGCATTAGTTTTCAGGTCAAAATTGAATATATTGACATAGGAAAGACAAGAGAAAAGGCAACTCAAAAAGGTATGTAATTCAAATAGGCATCACAAATGCATCAGAAAGGTCAGAACATTTTCCCACCACACAAAAGATAAATTTCTGCTACTGACAACTTCCCAGACTACCTGCATCAAAACCAGAAAGTTTGTTGGCAAACTTTGAGGTAATAGAACCGCCCTCTTCCTAAAGTATTATTTGTAGCTTCACTACAGCGAGGCAAGGTGAATGAACATTCAGGCTCACTGTTTAATGCCAAATGTTTAGATTGCCAATTAATCTTAAATAGGCTTTTTTAGGAAAAATTCTCCAGATTTAGATAGGTATGTTTTGCAAATTTTGTGAAATATCTTAAATTGCCAATCTGACAAATTGAAGTAACTAGATCCACCCAGTTTCAACTGGATCTTTCTTTGTAACTAATTGAGGTGAAACCATAATTTTTTCAGGATTCATAGTTGCATCTAAATTGGTTACAAGAAAATATTCTGGTGGTATCTAGCATGCATGAGTAGAGAAAATAAAACGATTCTTAGTCCTAGTCCCTTTAATTAGTACCTTTTAAAAGCCTTCAACTAAATCTAAAAACATTCCATTTTGAAAAGGGTTATTAGATATTCCCTGTCTTACTCTTAACTTTGATTGATTCAAAGCATGGCTAACGCAATGTACTTTTCACTCAGGGTGCATTCCATGTACTTAGGCCCGAAGATCTTCGGCATGCACCCAGGTTTTTTCCCGCGATCGGCGTGCAAACAAATAGAAAAATTTGTTGGCATATACCTAAAATTTTTGTTAGTTGGCATGCTTAACATGAAGCCATGTACATAGTTAACAGAAAATAAAGACTCACACACCACAGTTTTCTCTAATAATCAGTTTTCTTTGTCTGGCACAATGATGCTCACAGTTTCACTAACTGCTTTTATATTTTCGGCGTACCTAAACAAATGCCCCGGTGGACCTTTGACGTACAGTTGACATGAAATGCATCCTGGCTTTTCACACAAGGTATTCGCTAAAATTATTGCCCTGATGCTTTGTTAACTATACCAAGGGGTGCTTTCTCTTTGATTAGTTATTCTAATTATTTAGGTGTTCCTCCTCAAAATAATTCCTACCATGCAATTTAGTTTGTTTCTATGTTCTTGTGTAGCATTTCCTGTATCAATCTTTTTTGAATTACTTGTTCAGTTATTCTCACTGAATTGTATGTAGTGAATTCAAAATTAAATGAACTGAACTGAACCATACAGACTAAAATATGCATTAACTTATCATCATGCCATAAACTTCAAATAAGCCTACAGTAACTTCGGCCAGTATCAAATCCGTATTTCAAGGTAAAATAATACTTTACGTCACTTTTGCAAGTTCTTTTGTTTTCTTACCATATCTAGCATATTTTCTCTCTGTACTTTTACTTGGGCTGATGTCACCATTCTCGTTATCACTGCTTTCTGTTGTGTCTGAAGACAAGGTCCGTTTACGCGCATTTGGAATGTTGAAAGCCATTATTCATTCAGAAATTTCAAGGACGCTGGCAAAGCTATCTATATCTCCAGTCAGATAAATGACATGTTGGTTATTTAGAAATGTGGACACATTTATCATTTCCACGAACCAGCGAACCCCTTACGCTTACAGTCTCGTATTGAAAACAACTTCGTGCCTCGTTTATCTCAACACAAAGGAGTTATTGTCTTTTGAATTCATGGCAACCAGCGTCATTTTGACAACGTAGAAGCAAGATGTTGAGATGTTTCAACGATGATAGAGCGGGATAGATATTGATATTAAGTCCTGTTTTATTTAACCATTGATAAGATAAAAGTAGTTAAAAACTTTGCAAGAAGAATCATCGACTGAAGTTTGGTTCAGTGGAGCTGGTATAAGAAAAGATGTCAGCTGGAATGGTTTCCGTGCCTACTATCGTTCCATTGAAAGCCCCTGGAACAGGTCGAAAATGGGAGATTGACACAAAAACACCCATCGAAATGTCAAGCAGCACCAAAGATACCATTATTTACTACACTGCCGACGGCAGCAAACCAGAGCCATTTAAGAAAATCGGCCAAAACTCGACATACAAATATACGAAGCCAATTTACCTTGGAGTAGGAAAAATCACACTAAAAGCCATGGCTGTGTTGAGTGACAGGTCGAAGGAAAGCAGCGTAAACACAAAAATGTTCCAGATTCGCGAAGCACAATACGAAATTGTAGAAGACGAAGATGACAATGATGATTTTGAAGTTGATGAGGATGAATATGAAAGTAGGGAACAGTATCAGTCATTAAGGCAATCGTTTGAAAACAGCAAAATAAATGAAAATGACTTTGGATGGGGAACTAAAACAAACTTTGGGTCTACATACGGAAATCGTGCATGGAAAAAAGATACCAAAGATTTTGCTGCAAAGGGTACGCATAATAATCTATTAGAACAAATATGCTTTTCTGGAGAGGATGATTTTAGGGCAATGAAATCTAAAGAGTTTTCAAAAGCAGAAGACAGTGGTGTGCGTAAAGTTTTAAATGGGCTTGAGTTGCAGAAAACACAGTTTTCTGTTAGAGATGAAGGAAAATTTGATTATGATATGATGGGATCCAATTTTGCTTACCCAAGGACAGCAATGCCTCCTAAGAGTGGTGTTACAGCAAAATATACTGATGATGAATTTAATCTGGCCAGATGCCTTTACTGTCATGCAGTTAGGCCTGCAGACCCATATGCAAGATTCTGCATTGAATGTGCAGCTGCATTGCCCCCAGTTCCAAATAGAAGATCTGTTCCTCAAGATGAGCAATCATCTGTGACCTGTCCACTCTGTTTTGCAAATGTCCCAACAAATTCTGCAACTTGTCCTGTTTGTCAGAAGAATTTTCAAGAAAAAATTCAAGAACATTCAGCATTGAATGTTGAAAAAGTAGTTTGCTTGCAATGTGGAACTTTGTCTCCATCTGGAAGTCGAAGATGTGTAGTTTGTGAGAGTTTGCTACCAGTTCAAAAAGTGTTTACCCAGCATGTTGTAAACAAACCACCACAGCCAAGCAGAGAATCCTTCTTGCAATGTTCAAAATGTGGACGAGTAAACAGCATTGATGCAAGATTTTGTGACTGGTGTGGGGCAAAGCCATTGCCATCCAGCTCTGTTGTTACTTGCATCACATGCAGAACTAACAATCAACCATATGCCAAATACTGTGCTGCATGTGGCCACAATATTGCTCCTCCAGCACGTCCAGATTATAGTTCCCTGTACCCAAACCAAAGAAGTGTTCCAAAGACATCAACTTTTGTGCCATATTCTGGAGACCACGCAAAATGGATTTCTCTTTCAGCACCATTGCCAAAAGCAGATCAAAAGACATATGGGACTCAAACAACTGGGATTTACTTTCCATCTTCAAGAACTATTGATGCACAATGTAAAGATGAAGAAGGCAGTAGTAAACCTAAAAGACCCTTGAGTGCAATGAGTCCTGGAAAAGGCTATTGGCGACAACAAATTGACCATGTGTCCCAGCATTTGAAAATCTTTACACAAAATAACATCGAATTCAGAGATTCTATAAGTCATTTAAAAATTGGTAAATTGTTGGGAGCAATCGCTCAGGAGGAACTTAATGGACAGGAGCTATGCATAACCTTGTCTTTCAGCTTGAGAAATAAAGATAAGCATACTCTTAATGCAACCGCTAAGGCTGTGCAGCATGGTGCTGCTTTTATTAATGCATTGAAAAATTCAAAGAACTCCAAAATAACTAGAGGCGATTCAGAAACTAAAAAGAAAAAGATAAAGAAGAAGGGAAAGAAACATATGATATCAAAGGATGCAAAACTGTCTGCAGAAACAGTAAAACTTTTCAAAATGTTGTCAGATGTTTCTGAAGTGGAAATTGATATGATAAATGAATTAATAGATTCTGGATGTGATGTGAATGCTGTGAATTCAGAAGGCTTTACACCTTTGAAACAAGCAGTTGAAAGTAAACACACTGGCTGTATTCAAGTCCTTGTTGATGCTGGTGCAAATGTTGATGCTAAGTCAGGCCCCAAAGGAAATACAGCACTTCATGAGGCAGTGAGATTAGGTTTGGATGGAACTGATGCTGTAGAAAAGCTTCTTGATGTTGGTGCAGATCAAGATACAGTTAATGATGCTGGGCAAACTCCTTATGACCTTGCATTGAAAAGTGGGATTGATAGCATTATTACCAAGTTTACTGCAAAACTAGGACAGGATTTACTGAGTCAAACTATTAGTTAACTAACATTTGTAATTCATGTCTCTGTGAGAACAGAGGATTTTTTCAAATTTCTAGCATTTTTCATATAATTGTGTAATCATAAATTGATATGCAAGTTAAAAGCTATTTTGCACAAATTTATATGCAAATTAAAAGCTATTTTGAAGATATTTAAACATTTGATAGACCAGTGGTGGTGCCAGGGGAGGGCTAGGGGGGCTACAGCCCCTCTGTCAGAAGCATCTAGCCCCCCCCCCCATCGGAGGAAATTTTAGGTTATTGTCGGAGCAAATTTGACAAAATAACGTACAAAAACTGCTTATTTTAGTCGTTTTAGCCCCCTGTCGGAAGCTCCAACCCCTCTGTCGGAAGATTTCTGGCACCACCTCTGTGATAGACAGCACAGAGTTAAATTGAGGCAGTATTGTTTGCAGATAGCACTAGTACTCTCACTTCTTCATTAATCACCGTCAAACTGCTATGTAATGTTCTTGCAAATATTATACCTTCTTCTTTATATTTAATCAAATATTATACCAGATCTTTATATTTAATGACATCAATAGCAAGGTCTCTTTTGGATGTACATGATATTCTATAATTTAATATTATATTTTTTCCAATTATAGAATAGTTGTATTTTTTCTGTACCTGTCTTTTGTGAATTATTTGGACATTGATTTTTAATTATTTACTTTTTAATTTACTGACCAGACTTGCTCTGTTCTACTCAAAAGAAAGGAATGTACTTCTCATGAAAAATAATTAACGGATTGTAATTATGTTATTGGACTCAAATTAGCCTGGTCTTTATAAAAATATCAAGAGTGCTAGTGCACATATGTTGCTAAAACAATAGCAAAAGCTGAAATTTGCTAATTTTCTGCATTAACAAGGTGCTCAGAAACTTGACAATGTTGCTAACCAGCTTTTCTGTTTTCAATTATCTGTGAAGGCTGAAGTGCCTTGTACACAGCTATTGGTTGAATCGGCCAGTTTTAGCAAACAATCGGTGCTTTTGGCCTGTTCTGCTTGACTCGATGTCCATATTGATACTGTAGAGACCTATCTGATGCAAAACCCTAATTAAAAGAATGACGTCGACTGACGTTGAATCAAGCCCGTAGCCAGGCCAGTGGAGTAGGGTTTACTCCCACCTAAGATTAAAGTGGAAATATTTGTAGGGTTGGGGGGAGGGGGCTAATGGAAGCATCTTTAGCAATTAAACAACTTTCTCGAAGACCTCTTCATTTCTATTCAGCTAGAAAACTTTCAAATTTTATGTCTTCCATCAAAATCTTATTATCAAACGCCAGGCATGCAAGATTGTATTCCCTCTCTGCTCACAAAGAATTTCGTTGAGGGGAATCTACCCTTGTTAATGTAGAAATCAAGCAATCCTTTCAGTCCTTATGTGTTGACGTAAAGCCAGTAGTAACTGCAATTATCGATTCTTGCCCCTGTTAGTTTGAATCCCCCCTTTCCCTCCAAATCAATGTTGGATTTCTAGTTCTATCATTCTGTTTCAAAATCATACACTCAACATACTGATTGATTCTTAAATACTTGAAGCTTTGAGCGTTTATGACTCACTGACGGAGTGTGCTCGGTACTGATAAAATCATCAAAGAGCTTGGGAAAAAATGCCCTTCTTCGCTGAACGATGCTGACTTCAGGGACTTTTTCGAAAATCAGCCACCATTTTCACGCATTGAACCTTAGTCAAATTTACACATCGTTCCTTAAGGTCCTTTCTCACTGCTGTACCCTAGACAGTGCTGTGACAACATTCTATCTGGAAGATTGAAGCTGCTTCAGAATTGTTTATTGGCTTTATAATGTCCACCAGCAGGCAATTTACAAAAACTAAAATCCCTTCGTCCACATCCTCTTCTAGCTGATGCAGCAATTCTTTGGCCAAGCCACTGCATTTGCCTTTTAGATTCCATTGTCTTGATTTTAAGATACTTTTCAGCGCTTGTTTTTGCAATATCCTATAGTTTCTGTAGGCTAACTCAAGAAGTACGTGTTTTTTTAAGATAGCAGAAAATAACATTCCTACTTTGACAACTCCTGATTTAACCAGTGCGTGTCTATATACCGTAATGACTCGAAAAAGCGCCCCCTCAAATAAGAGCCCCCCCCAAATAAGCGCCCATCCTTCAACCTTCAGAAATGGGCGCTTATTCGAATTTCCAACGAAAACATAATTGGAAAGCAATTCAACACGAAAGATTAATGAAGAACACAATTTGCACCAAATCTACCTTTTAAAATAAGCGCCCCTTGATTAAGCGCCTCCCTCGAATAAGCGCCCATCCTGGAGCCTCAAAAATTAAATAAGCGCCCGAGCGCTTATTCGAGGCATTACGGTACTACACTATTGTCCCCAAAATTGTTATTCGCATGATTTGTAATTTTAAAGTGCTCTGACCAACGTGTTCCAGGCAGACGTTCTGGCAATTTTTCTGCGGAGTGCCCAAGTAGTGTCAAGTTTTTGTTTAGCAGCGAACAGGTTTTTTGAGCGCAAGACACGATCTTGAGTCCTAAATTGGTAACAAGAGACCCCGTTAACCAATTTCCCTTTAGCCAGTATTAACTTCACTCAAATTGTCACGACAATCCAATGAAAACGACGAAGAATCCCATTAAAAAAATTTTGAGATAAAATTATCGGGGTGGCAAACAGCTAGTCTACAGTTGCTCCAGGGGTGGCCTTGCTCAAAATCAACCTGGTCTATCAGATAATCATTGATCATGCAAGCCCATAAAGCAAAGTTCTTGGACCTTTTCCAGCATAAAATAGAGCACAATTTTGGAAAACATAAGCTTATCAGCCGTAAGTAAAATCACACGACAGAATGAATGGGGAAAGATTTGATTTTATTGAACAACCTTTAAGACCAGTGACGTCATATTTCCCAGCGCCAATTTACGAGGCTTTCATAGTAAAGCTAAAAGCCTCCCTTTCTAAAGTCAAATACGCATACGCAGATGTGTTCATTCTGATTTAAAATTTATGTTGTTGATATCTCACGAGCATATCAGCAAAGCTGCGTCAGTAAGAACATCAGGATCGCGACTCTTTATCATGGATAGGGGTAATGCGGGATTTCAAGATCACTTTAATTTACCATTACCTCCTATCGAAAATTTTACATACAATGAGCAAAATGGCATCATGGAACAAGGGCAGATTCCTGGTCCACAACACTATAATTTTGAATATGGAAGATGCCAGTTTTACGGATATCGTAATATGCAGGATCACTTTTACCTGACTCAAGGACAGCATTATCAGGAATACCCCCAACAAATGGAACATCAAGTGATATGCAATACTATCTACCAACAACCCCATTCATGGAACCCGTATGACGGCAGCGCAATGATGCCAAACCTTGTTGAATTGGGGCATATCGATGTAGCTAGCAGAGCAAGGCATAAGCGATCGAGAATGTCACTGCAGAAACGATTGTTGGTTAATGCACGGGAAAGGGAGAGAATGCGGGTGTTGAACAAAGCTTTCGAGGCTTTAAGAGACGCGTTGCCTTGCTATATCGCTGATGGCCATATGGCGAAAATAACAACACTAAGGCTTGCGATAAATTATATCAAAGCATTAACCGAGGTTTTAGAAGAACAGAGAGATACTGAGGCACAACAGGAGAAGAGTGAGAGCGAAATGAAAGCTGAAGATCTGGATTGTGAAGATCTGTCCTTGCTTCAAACTGACAACATAGCAACATCAAACGAGCTTAAAACAGATATTTGCAAAAAGGAAGACGAAGATGGCATCCTTGGAAAGGATGTTGTTGACACAAGTTTACGAGATTTGGATGTAAAATAAGTTCGTGGATGATGTAGTTAAAAAGGTATTTAGGATTAATGTAGATTTCAAGCATCTCTATGAACCATTCTTACATACATATAAAGTTGCTACGGAAGATACATTTTCTTCACCAATGAGCAGATTTTTGAGTTGCTTAATGACGATCAATCGGGATAGTGTAAATAATTTTTTTTAACTTGGTGAGATTATGCTCTTTAATAGTTGTATAAATAGCCTGGAAATACCATCTTTGAATGACTATCAGAATCAACTCTATCTTAAAGATTTTGATACATTCTTGAACATTATTCCTATGATCGCACCAATATCACATTGAAAAAAGATTCCTTAATAGGGAACTTTTCAATCTATGCCTTTATGTGCTCACCTGAATCTATATGATCCAGATTCGAATCAGTTTTTCTGTACTATATTGTCCAATTACACATGAAAGACGCTGTAGAAATATTACTTGTAAATGAAGATAAAAACAATGCAATATGATTATCATACAGTGCTCTTACTTTGAAATATATCATACATGCTCAAGGTTAATCATATTGATAAAGTTTGTTCGAATACATGTATTCGGTTGAACAATAATCTACGCTCTGTTCGAGCAATATTACGGCCTCAATGACAATTATCAAAAGGTTAAATAGACTAGAAATTGTCTCCCGTTCTCTAAATTGAACAACTTGTATTTAGCATACAAAAGTGTGATATTTTTTTGTAAAACAACGATCAATATCCTCTAGCACATGCCTGTCAGCAAAGATATCAGTTCAATTTTCAGGATGGCTTTTACCACAGAAGACAAACAAAACTTATAGAGAAGGGCAAAAACGAAAATAATGCACATAGTATCGCTGTCATGTGTTAACCAAAAACACACATCGAATACTGCTGCTCATTATCAATTCTTGTATTACGATTCCAAATTCCGAATACTGTTTTTCGTATTGACATTCAGTCTCTCTGAACGCCGTTCACTTGACAGTTTATGTAGGA
Organism: Rhopilema esculentum; assembly: GCF_013076305.1. The sequence continues at coordinate 3,656,066 of NW_027019302.1, read as the reverse complement.
GATCAATGCGATATGGACAGATTATGTACTTTTAGCCAAAGGCCCGCATAAGAATCGATTTTGATCGATATTAATATTCCTTTGGCTCAGAAAAGAAAATAAAAGAATCCTAAAGTCTTGTGAAGGAAGAATTTCCGCTGTACTTTCTGAAAATTCTGCTTACAAACATTTCTTTGGTTATTTTATAATTGCAAACCCGTTGCTAACAACTGGTTAGTTATTTTGCAAGCATATTACTCCATTCTGATGTTGTAAGGTACATAGCAAAAACATAATCGATTTCTGCTATATCATACAGATGTCTCAAACCATTACCTTACCTAAAAATGCATGATGGTTCAAGCTTTTACTGCCAAAGATATTTTAGTGAATTCAGATCATAATGAGATCGTTACATCTTCGAGATATTCAAATGAAAGCACCAAATTATGAAATGTTTTTCTCAATACTTAAACGATCGCTGCAGCAAGACTTGGAATCCGATTCCCCAGGAAATAGAAAATTTTGTTACATTAGAGGAATTTAAGAAAAAGATTAAGATCAATATTTGTTCCTAGGTACCTCTTCAAACGTCCCAGAAACTTTGAATTAACGATATTAAATTTTAGTTCCCCTTCAGAGTTAATTCTTAAATGGTGCTGGAATTCTCAAACTTGTTGATCTCATTGGTTTTTTATCACTGGCAAGTAATTTTGAGTTAGATTAATTGACGCTGAGAGAATTTTAGACTCCGGTAGTACGTCTAGATCACGAACAACACATCCCCCATAATTTACGTGCAATGTCTATTAACCTTAGTACTCTATGATATTCGACAAAAAACATAAACTAATTTCCAGCATAAACTTCTAAATGTATTTGTACAGATTTCAGTTAGTGAAATATCCACAATATACCAGATTTCATTTGTAGAACTCTTGTTAACAAGATCACATTAGATTGTAATCCTCAGATCTCAGTTAACGATCAACTTATTGCTATAAAGTTTTGTTTTTGCTAATTTTCCTGACCAATTCAACTGAATATGCAACTGAACAATCCAATTTTGTTTAACAATTATCTATGTCTCCGCTCAAACATTCAGTGGTCTTCAAGGCCTTAAAGTGTGTAAATTCTATTCTATGCAAAAAGTCAATGTAAGATGCCAAATCAATCAAATCACAAAATTTAAAACATACTTCACAAGAGATGTTCAATGAATTGAATCTCAAACGAGTGGGCTGTCTCAAGAACTGACTTTTTTTGTTTCCATGTCACGAATGTGGGATGGGCAGATCAGCCGATTTGGTAAGGAGCTGATTTGGGCGGATCCTCCGGAGTGCCAGAAGTGATTTAACCTAAAAAGAGGTAAACGGTTTGTAGAAAGCCGGTAGAAAGCAGTTAGAAAGAAAAGGGTAGATTTGCATAAACTTCGTCTCGATCGCCTGGTTAATGATTTTCTAGATAAACTTTAGCCACCTTGAATCATAGCTTCAAAGAAACTTCCCCTTTGGGAGTTTTTTCTTTACAATTTTAACAATCTTTACAATTCAAATTGGGCAATCATTTATTGTTTCTATTATCATTGTCAACCCTTTTCTGAGTTCGGGAGTAAAAGGGACTCCTGTTCAATTTTTAAGATTTTATTATATTCTCACTTCTTAATTTAACATCCCTAAAAATCGACAAAAACGCTTACTAAAAATTTGAAATTTAGAGTTGTTTAGAAGAATGAGTTTATTAATAATCTAAAAACAGTATGGAAGAAGTAATGTTCAGTTATCATTGCCCATGTTTCCCGAGAATAGAGAGGTTGTAGTCGCAGAACTATTTTCCAGATTTCATCTCTTTCGCCCCCCTCACTAATAAGCAATGAGGTGTCCCCCACTTGTCTCTACCGTGAAACTCGCAAACGTTTTTAGACCGGAGGTTCTACAAATGTCGGCATGCACCTTCAAAGAATATGAAATGAGGGAAAGGTGTATGGTCTTTTCGAAATTTTGAGAGGTTACAAAACAATGTTGCATGTCTCAGACAAAAATTTTTCGGGGAAACTGCTCAAGTTTATTCGGTCTTTCTCGACGTCAGTACCAAAAGTTATCTTGTAGTTGGTCAAAGATTTATGTATCTGTGGTCTTAGCTATTTGAATATGCTATTCGGAGTGTAGGAGCTGCCCATCACTCTTGGGAAAAAGGTCTGCTTCAAAGTCAAAACTTTATTTTCATCAGCAAGTGACTTTTGTAGCAAGTGCATTTTTGATCATTTCAAATAGCCCCATTTAAAATATTTCCCTGGATAGTATAAAAAGAACAACTCACTATCCGTACTTTAGGTACTCATCCTAAATGTTTAAACTCTACTATGCCCACTGGCTGCCATTTTAAATAGCTACGTCCCTAGATACATTTTAAAGAATAATTAAAGAAGTTATACTTGATATTTCTCATTGACATAAACCCGGAGAAAATGTTCTTTTAAGATGTGCAGCTCTTAAATTGGCAAAACCATTTGCTAATTTTATAGGAGGAGTCATTGACCCACGAACGAAATTTCTTTGTCCAAGAGTAAAGGAACGAAGAAAAAAGAGAGGAAGTGTTACAATAAAAATCGTGTCGAAAAAGAAACTCCATCAAAATTCATATAATGTATGGAGGAAAACTGAAACGTGTATTTCCAGATGTTTTATGGATAAAAATTTGCATTTGGACGAATATTTGTTGTTTTGTTTTGCAAAGTTAAAAGGCTACAGCAGCTGTTCAACCAATTCTTGTGCTTTTTAAGGGTTATGCTCGAAGTCTTTTCTAGAGTTCGTTTATGATTATTCAAAGGCAAAGGCAGGACAAGCAGTTTGCCAAAGTATTTCTATCTTAAAAGGGAGATTTAATTGCATTTTAGAGAACGGCTGCTAAAGTCTATTGATGCTGAGTTAAGGCTTCCTTTTCCATCAAATTTTCTAGACTGCTAGCAGTATTTATCACGATAAGTTTTCAAAAGAAGCTGACAAGCGAGATTGTTTCTATCTATCGATTCTTTACGCCCTTTGAAGCTCGTATGACGTGACTGTTGCAAAGTCTTGCCATCACAGCGTGAGAATGTAACCTCATATCAAAGCTGCTTTTTTGTCATGTTGCTAAAGTGGCCGTAAAAACTTCTGAAATTGCTGGCGAGATATCAAAGAGGCTCCATGTGTGGTAAACAATCGAATCATACCATATGAAACGAAAAACTGCAGCCAATATATTTATTTTGTGAAAGATACTAAATATTCCCCTATGTCAGTCAGCGAAATGCTTCAAACCTTCAAACCATTCTTTGACACAATTCAAGATGCTTGGAACAAAAACAAGGGCAAAGCAACACTGGCGATTTAAAAAACGTGGTCGAGGCAGCCAGCCATTTCTTGATACAGTGCCTCAAAAGTTTAATCATTTATTGCAAACTAATTGCATGCTTTAGTGAAAGCTTTGGCGAAAATATGCAGAGCTCAACAAACCCAGAAACTGATGGTATCAAGGATGGTATCTTCAGATTCCACAACGTGAAAACAAATATTCCATGGTCTAGACAACGGATGCAGGACTGCAAGCGAAAACCATTAGAGGTTCGAAATAATAAAATATCAAGAGGCCACAAACAACAAGACAGTTTCTTTAAATGTCGCTTGAAGCAATGGAACCTTGGAATGAAAACATGGACTACGTTCTCTTTAAAACGAGGATACACAATTCTTCAACAAAAAATGTATATAGAAAGAAGCGCTTTCCGTGATGTCACATATTGTGACTCGCCTAAGTTAGCTGACAAAACAAAGATTTAATACCTCCTCATTTCTTGTGGGTGAAGTATTTCTTCGATTCATTTTTTCCGCATCAAGTACATGTTCGAATCAGCCATTTTGAAGTGTGATCTATCTTAAAACATCTAACAAAGTAAATTGTTATTCACATTCCATTCTATTGATCAAAACCTCCCTCGGTGGAGAAGCATTGATGGAAGCACGCTTTTAAGTGAATTATCAGTGAAGCTTTGCTCGCATCACGACAAAGCTCGAATGAGTGTGTACGAAATCAAGCTGGGAATTTCTGGTGCATGGAAATTTAGAAAGAGCCAAGGCTGGTCCCATCTTGATGTTTTTGGCAAGATGGCGAGAGTTGAAACGAGCGACTTATGGTGTGAGCACGCACAGGTTTAATCATCTGGTCGGCTTTAAGTAATGAATTCCACAGGATAGATACTTAAGAAATCAGTGTACATTTTACGCTCAGATTTTTTTCTGGACCTTAACGCTAGCCAAATTTTATTGAATCGCAGAAAACATAGATATGAGAAACTTATCCCAAAAGTGGTTGGAGTTGAGATAGCATCGCGAACTCAGTCTTCCAACGTTTTTCAAATCATTTTATATAGTTGCCCATTCTCAACTGCCATGTGAAGATTTTTCTAGAGGTTACGCTGAATACAATAGGGCTTTTTTGAGATACGAGGTTTCTACAGAGAGAAATCCCAGAAGAGATACAAAAAGTTTCCTATCGTCCTTAGAATTTGATTGAAACTTGGTCAGATTCATAGAAATTTCTTTTCTGGAGCATCCGTATTTATAGATTGACGACAAATTATCATATAGGGTCGCGTCGCCCTGATTGAGTATGTACCTGGAAACGTGACATTTACATCGCATCAACTATTGCGAAAAAATTGGGAGATTGGGGCTAAGCTGCGACCAAAAAAGCGCGAAATCATATGTATACGCCATTTATCAAAGTTAAGAAAACATTTTGCGTTCAATTACTCAATCGATGAACGAATAATGCAACAAACAAAATGGAGTCGGCTGGTCGGTTCATAAAGAACATACAGGTTAACTAATTTGTAAGAAGAGGACGATAAAGGTCCTGTTAAGGAGATTCGACTGGAAAGGGATCACAGACATGGGATAAATGGACTACCGAGGCATTCTGTGGCATTATTATACACTAATCTGAAGAATTAGCAACATCTGGGAAAGCTTTAAAAAGCACAGCGATGACTTGCATGAGTAACGAAGAAAGGATGAAAAGAAGAGATCCACTAAAGAACCTTATGGCATGTGGTCGAACAGCAGGTTAACATCTGTGCAGTTAACGAATTAAGCTCGCGATAATTGCAAAATAGAAGTTAATTGGATGGGAAAACTCTTCATTGCAAATTTGTATAGCGTTTTATGTGTCCTGACGAGTAATGGTTGATTAACTGCAAGTACATCAACAAAATAGCTCACCCCGGCAAATTAGCTGCGATTTCAAACAGATTTTTTCATGTTCTTCCTATCAAAGAATGCAAAGCTGGTCGACAATCAAACATATCATTGCGAAGTGTTTGTTTCTGCGCTTAAAGCTATCATCAACGTTGACAACAAAAACTGCATAAATGTCAATTTGATAATATGTAAAGATCTACGGTAAACAAAACAGCAAAATTCTACCGTAGTTATGCCATTCTAAAATTCTCTAAGCTAAACAGAAGATGCAATAAATTGTTTCTAAGACTGGCCTTGGTCAAAACTGAAACTGCGAAAAGTCCTTTTACTTTCACGTCCGTACAGTTTTAATGAACTTCCAAGAGCCAGATGTTCCCTAAAATCAATTTTAATTTATAAATCAAAGTTAAAAGCACAATTTTTGTCGTAAGAAACATGCCAAGGTTGTGGAAAATGTTTTAAAAATTTAAAACTTTTTAGTGTAACTAACTCTTATTTCTGATTGTAATTAATTTAAAATTAAGTTTATTCTACTTTGTTTGCTGCTACACTTCTTAACAGGGCCCCTATTGATAACAGCAGATTTACTGCTAAACAGCCAACCCCTGTATAAAGAACTGTTTTATTTTTATCATTATATAAATCGCAATTTTCGCATCAATAGCAAATATCAAAATGGAGAGTAAATCGACTGGCCTAGTTAAAGAAGATCTTCAGCCCAGACTCATCAGGGTCAGGGAGGCCAATTTCACATTAAAGCTGCTTTCGAAGTAAACTTTAAAACTAGATGACTTTATAGATGAGCAAAACTATTGGGGTGTAGAAAGGGGGGGTTATGGGTTATTGATACGAATTGTAATGCAGGAGAGTCGGCCCTGATCCCCACTATTGGTAGAATTTATTTTTCTGCTACAATCCTTGCCAAAACACTTGAAAAAACCCTAAACGTCCTACTTGCAAAAACACATCAAAGTCTTTTATTCTTCCCCCCCCCCTGTAGTTAATTAGCGTTTCCATAGACTCTCGAACTGTATACTTGGCGCATGTGAATTGAATCATTGGCGTATGCGAACTATATGTTTTGCGCTTAATTTTCTAAAAAAAACATATTATCAACGTACCGGTCAGATGCACCCTGGCAGAAAAAACACATAAGTTGCAATGAATAAACTTAGACACACTTGGGTTAAAATTCTCCGAATTCAGGGGCATCTATGTTAAAGCTGCAAAAATTAAACCATAAAACGCCACAAATTATGGTGGTCCTTAATACAGATTCTTCTTGGCAAAACAACTTAATTCCTGTCCATATCTACACGGTAAGAAGAGACTCCGACTTTACAGGTAAAGTGCTCTTTTGTACTGCAAAAGCGAGGTGCCATGGCTCCGATACCCTCTCCCATCTTTTGATGTAAAAGACTTCAACTTCGTCATCGCTTCATACGTAATACCCTGGTCCCATCGCCACTAGTTTTTGCTTTAACGCAGCCGGCTGGCGTGACAAAATTAAGTGCTTATTTTCAAGGAGCAAAAACCATAAGATCAACAGTTAATTATAAAACTGCTACATATTCAGGGAAAGTTTAAAGTCTGGTTGCTATTTTTCGGTAAATTTTACCAGCACTGATCTATCACCGGTGTTAAAAATGGGTTAGCATTAAAACTACTGTCGTTTTAATTTGGACAGCCCTTTCCAAGATCGATAATGTAATAAACTGATCTAATTTTCTTCCATTTATACTGGTTCATAAATCATCTGTACAAGTTGATATTCGATTCGAGAAATTGCTACAAAAATCTAATTTTTCTCCAACAATTCCTCCCAATCAACGTTGTTTTTGAAAATTTCTCTGTCGAGCCATTTCTCGTAATCCTTCTTGAATTTCTTTGTAAGAGTAACTGTCTGACTCAAGCAGCTATGGAGATCGTTATCAACCGGCTGAAAATCGGACGGGTAATGCGAGCCACCGGCATCGTAATGGTGGTAGTTGAACAAGTCAACATTCTGGCGCAACGCGCATTCCTCAGTCTGGAAATCCCACGGTCGAGCGTCAAGATCTAGAAGATTAGAAAAAAAGCGTTTCTGGACATCGGACAAGCCTCATTAAGACAGCATGAAAAGCAAAACCAAATATCTCTTGATAAACTTCAAAAGTTACAAAACCGTGTAGTCAGAACAGTTGTAGGATGTCGATATGATAATCAGCCTTGTCAATGGGACTCTTAGGTGGCCCACGGTCAGGGAGTTACTTGATCTTTAAACCCTCAAGATGGTTTTCAAATCCCCAAATGGCGTGGGGCCGTCCTATACGAGTGACATGTTCAGTAGGGTTGACGAAACAACCTCTCGCGTACTGCGGAAGTATATTAACTTCCGCAGTTAAGGACATCAGCTAGTCAAATATGTTTCTCGTTCAGAGGGGCTAGTCTCTGGAACGGGTTGAACGATAAAGAAAAAAGTCAACCAACTAGAAAGAAATTAAAGGAAGGGCTGATAAAATTCCGCATTGTATAAGTCGCAGTATTTTTGTTCTAAGTCAAAATCTTTTTAATCTTATTTACTTCAATCTCATTGTATCATATTGAATGAATTATTTTAATTTCAACTTTTATGGTATTTAAATGCATGGCCCTTGGAAATCAGCTTTTTCCTAACTGAGGGGCTACCATGCCTAAAAAATTAAAAATTGAAAAAAAATGAAATTTTGGGGTGTCCAAGGAAAGGGAGCCGGGTGATCCGGTAACAAAATTAGCTGATATCGGGTTGCTAAAGCTAAATTTCTACACGCTTTGAGAGCTGCAGAAAAGAGTTGAATACATATACAGAGGTCAACAAAAAAAGAAATTGCAGGAAAAAGTACAAGAAATATTTTTGCTCAGAAAAGTGCTTAGAAATAAGAAAGAACTTTAACTTCATTATGTAAAAATGACCTTACATAAAACTGAACCTATTATACAAATCGAAACAGCTGACCACAGGCACTATTATAGGAAGCATAAATGCTTGTATTATATTCCATGGGAAAACTTTGCAAATTTTCTGCAAAGACGTTTTGGCAAAAATTTGAAAAATTATCAATGCTGTGAAAATCATTATTCTGGCCCGCTTCGATTTGACTCACAAAATTTCCAAAACGAGGCTTACCATTTCCGAAGGCCCAGTCATCGTTCAATCGGTGTCTGACTTTATGATAAATCATGGACATGATTTTCATGTTGCTTTTTCTCCAGTTTCTACCAAGATATTTTATTTGTGTTTTCAGTAACTAAAACCCAAAAGAAAAAGTCGTAAAAAGGTAAATTGTCAAAGAAATATCTGCAGCAAATAGTTATGAATTTTCTAAATCAGTGAGTGCTACATACTATGTTAGCAGTTTTTTACTTGGTCCACGAGGCAGCTTAAAATCAATTTTAAATGTAGAAAAATGATAAAAAGCCTCATATATTGCCAAATTTATAGCAAATATTTTCTTTTACTTGCATAAAATCTTCATACATTTAACTTTCTGCTTAAAAAATATCAATAGCCTTTGAATCAAGTTAGCTACCATTCGCTGCAAAAATGCAACCTTTAACACTAGTTTGGTAAGAATTATTTTAGACCATTGTCTTTTAATGGTATTTATATATTCATACAAATATGATTAATTTATAAAGGTGTCACCACAATTTCGAAAATGTTACGGATTCTTGCGAAAATCTTTTTGAATAGCTTTATTGCAAATTGTTACCTTTATTACTGCAGAGAAATTTAAAAATTTTGACTTTTATTTTGACATTCAGCAATAAATTGCAAAACACATTTGTTAGACATACCTTCAAAACGTAAAGCTGTAAGTTTTCTTCATTTATTTTCAAAGCTCTTTTAAGAATTGGAGCCGATTTGAAAACCACTAACATCTGAAAAAAGACAAATCTACTTTATTAAGATTATTTCATTGAGATAATATATAATATGCATATCGGATTACAGAGAGGATTTTTACCTTTCTAAAGGGCCGACAGATGAGTTTGGAGGGGTCTGGTGGTAAGGTATCTAGACATGCGTTGAATCACCTTATACAAACAGCCATAAACCCAGACAAAGTTAAACTCTCACCATTGTTCTTGAGTGCTTCCACTTGGTCAGTTTTTGCAGGATTCTTAAAAGGTTGATACAGGAAAACAAATTTCTCCAGCAAAACTCGTTACCATTTCCAGATTCCTTTAAAAGGGGAAAAAATTGATTGATAAGAATTCCTTGGCAAACGATAGGCATGTCAAAAGATACGAGCATTATTTCTTTGATACCACTCAAGTATGTGTGATACCACTGATAAACATTTATTTGATACCACTGATAAACATTTACAAATTCATGCTTCTTCGTGGAAATTATTTTTATAACATTATTTTTTAGAATGATCAGTGCTTCCACTTTGATGGAAATTCTATTCTGAAAGAATATTTCAGCTTTTGAAAGGAAAAAAAAGGAAACGAAAATTGGAAAAAAAGTTATTTTAAGAAGAAAGAAAGTTAAGAAAAGGGTCAAAATTTTCTAAACTTCCCTTGCATATATATCTAGACATGAGAATAGAGCTGTTATGTATTATGTATAGGCAGAATCACTGACATTGATTTGAATTTTGACAACGAAACTTACTAAATTCAACAGAGGATACTCTATATGAAAATGTGGAGGCTATGAAAGCACCTGCAACTGATCAAGAGTCGAATAATTTGAAAAGAGTGTTTTTAATGAAATGATAGAGTTCACTTGATGACTGTAGGCGATAGCAGTGTTTTGTTTTATTTCCTCGAATTACATGGTCTTTTGTTAAATACATTACCCCAATATATACAAAAGGAACTGAGTGGACATGGCAGCCCTCGGAGGTGCCCTTTTTTCCTTCAGGTGCCCCCCAACAACTTTTAAGCTACTTCTAGGCTCTCATGAAATCAATATATTGTTTCTGTTTCTGTGTGTTGCTGTGAAATTGAGCTGTAGGCGCAATTTATTGTAAAAGTTTTGTCAAACAGGTTGGTTTGGCGCTATGTCATTGTAGAATGATGTAACTAGGCTAGCTAGCAGGTTGAATCATATTGAGTTTAAAAACTCAAATATAGGGAGACCTAAATAGGATAACTCACAAGACTTTCAGCAGTTACTTCGTGTTTTTCCTCAAGGACACAGGCAGGAAAATCCAGGACAGGAACACTGATGGAGAGAAAAACGATTAAATTTGGGAGAAAAACTCTAATAATCAAATCTTTTTAAAGTTAAAATATCAGAGGAGAAATTTAAAGAAGCCGAGCTATCAGTCAAATTTTCTAAAGATTTTAATTTTGCAAAACGAAGGACTATCGAGAGATTAAAAGAAACTTTTCCGAGGTGACTATGTCTAAAAAGCTTGATTTGTATTGCAGAAACAAGGCATAACAATATCCATTCTGATGCTTTGTAGCTGTGATTTTCTTATTTTAGGTTTGTCAGCCTCTTGAACGAGATCAACTATTTGAACAAGATACAGCATTATTTTTGAAGGAACGCATCGATCGAGCCTTTATCGATAAATTTGTTTTCTTGAAGGATATGCTTCAATGTAAAAAATGCTCTTAACATCTGCTTATAGACAATATTTTTATATTTCTACCTGTTTTTTGCTGCAACGTATGCTGATGTGTTTTGGTTGAAGAATTTAAGAACCAATGGGATGCAATTAGCAAAAACCAAATGTTGGCTAACAAACTCAAACTGCGAATAAAAAACAGGGTTTCAAGAGATACAACCTATGAAGACTTCAGATCAAGTCGCATTGTTGATTAAGGTCAACTCAATCATAATTTTCATAAAAATAACGTAATTGCAAACAATGACATCAATGGATAAAGAAATATTTTTCCGCCAAGAGCATCCAGAGAATATGCTGCTCATGGAAAGTATCGAATCAAACATGATTTAGAGAAGTTAAGCAATTAACGCAAATACCTAAGATAATATTTTCATATTTCATAATCTATTAGTTATTGATCATATGAGTTAGTGTATAACATTTTCGTTGCAATTACTACATACTTTGGCACATTTTTAATTAAAGTCCTAAAAAACAGTAGAACTTGTTCACAACTGAAAGCAGTTGAACGAAATATGAATTGGCGCTCACCTGATAAATGTGATTCACTTTGAAGTGCTTCAAGAACAGGAGAATCAATGCAGATATTGACTTCACGAGAATTTCCTGCAGGGATGAATAAACAGCAATAAGACATATTTGCTTACGCAAGCAAGCAACTAAGCAGTATTCATTCTTAACTGTATTCCAATAATTTTTGGATGTATACATTAGATCTTCCCTTTTAGAAAAACCTTTGTTGAGCTGCCTGTTCAGCAGACATTCAACGAAGGTTTATGTACCTTTCTGTCAAGGAAGATAAAAAGAACGCAGTTGGATGCCTTAATTTGAACCACTTCAAAAAATGATTACTTTAAAACAAATTAATTACGTTGGATCTCGAAAATTATTTACTGTTATCAAAACCTTACACAGGTAGCCCCAAGGCAACGGATACCTCCCAACAAATATACTCCTGTCCTTTGGATGTCTCGTTATGGGGGCTCTATTGTATGATTCAGTTAGTATGAAAAGTCTCCTTTACAAAAATAGACGTACCTTATGTCTGTTAACATCAATAGCCAATTGCATCGACTTCAAAACAGTAGTACTGTAGTGAAAACAATATCAGTTTTACTGTTGCAGATATTCGATGCAGCATCGACAGCGTTTTATGGCATCTGATGCGTAAAGCGTGGCGTGTTCTGTTACGTGAATACCAAAGACAAGGGATCGTACTCAAAAGGTATCTTTATGAAAACAATTAGCACCAGGAAGTATTTGGATGGAGAAAATTTTTCATATACCCTAGAAATATTTACGACGTCTGCACACTTGGCAATTTTTTCAAAAGAAATTTGATAAAGTAATTTTACATGACTCTGAAAAGTATTGTACCTAAACTACCATAATTGTTTCGATAATTGTAAAGCTATAACAAGAAACCAAAGTTCCATGTACACTTTTTCTTATTTTCTTTGAAAACCATGATGTGCAGTTGAAAAATAATCTTAGTTCATCCGGTATAAAAAATCTTATTTGTTGTTCCTGCATGTTTGTGACACGCGCTATTTTCTAATATTAAAAATGAGGTTGCAGACATTACCACTGTATCTTTTGAAAGCAAAAGGATATTTCTATGCAAAAATTGGCTTCCGAAAACTAGAGTGATTTGCTCTCCCTCCCCTCAAAGCAGAACCCTTTTAGCAACTTGGGAGTAGTACTTACGATCCAAAACTGAAGTAGAAATATATATAAACGTTGCGCAAATAAATTTTACCACTCATATGTTAGTTATATCTCTAGGAGAACTTAAGAGCAGGAAGCCGTAAAAATATTAGGAAGGTTAAAACAGGTGCATCTACGGCTATCCAAGTTCATTGCTGGGCGAATTCAAACTTGCCTGCCACAGCATGAAAAAGGCCTAAAACTGCTAACAAAAACATAAATCAAATATCTAGACATACGGCATTTCTGGCGGTAAAACATCAGTGAGTATATTAATGGAATCGGTTTTTGCTTTTGCTGTTGGTGCTGATGCAAGAAGAATCTTCAGCAAGGTAATCTGAAAATAGAATCACATTCCTTCAAGCAAAATTTCGTACTTTTTGCATCTGTATTTGTATTTTGCTACATGGCTACCGAAAGTAGTGTAAGGACACTGAGAGGCTATGCTTGTCGAGCAGTGTCCTCGTCTTTCCTTTCGATGTGACCACACCTCGTGATTCCTACGCCTGGAATTACAGAGAGCTGGCGACTCTCCCCACTCCGGGTGAAAGTTTGGTCCTGTCAGGGACTCTAATCACAGACCTTGGATCTGTAGTCAGTGACCCTAACAAGTAAGCCATCCTCGCACTATTACTTTGACAGACTCAGTGGTGCATTCTAGGGTAGTCATTCCTCAAGAGATACAACTGACAATATCAATAATTACAGAGTATAGCTGCATGATGTATGCAGAAAGGAATACAAATTGCCAGTAGAAATACCCTTTTAATGGTGTCAATAAAAACACATTGTTCAACACAGATTGAAAAACAGTAGCTGAAGACTGCCAACTCCAGAAAGTCTATTTTGAATTTAAAGAGAACTCAGTATTCACTCACCATATACTGAGGTAAAACAGGCAGCAACGCTTTGTAAAGAAGTTCAGCTCGCGTTTGAGGGAGCTCTGTCTTTCCCTGAAAATGAAAGTAGAAACAGTATGAAGCAATAACTTTGCGAATATAGGCGGCCAGCCATCATTTTACCTGGGATGCCTATACTGAGGGAAGAGGGCCAATGAATTAATTAACATAATTAATAGACTTGGAATAGGATAAAGAGCCCCTGATTTCTAGTTGAAGGGTAGACCCAGAAGGCGATCGCCTATCAGCACCCTTGCAAGTTCGCCGTTGGTGCAGAAATCATACAGTGGACTCCTATTTATTTGAATTGGCTTTTATTCGAAGTTTCTGGTTATTCGAACAAATTTTCATTCGCCTTCAGTTATTCATAGGTCTACTTTAAGTTATAAGAATATAAATTGAATCGAATCACCTCTCTATTCTCATGAGAGCTTTCAATAAGTAAGAGCCCACTGTTAACGATTAGAATCAGTAATTTTCTAGTGCTATATTTTCCAGTGATACTGATATATTGTCAATGTTGTTTGGGTAGATTTTTTCAGATGGTTAGGCATCTAATAAACTTTTGGTGAATAAGATTGGCAAAAGTGTAGCGATCTAATGTCATTCTCCAATAGTGAATAAAAAATCAATCTACGAAAACCTCATGAAAAAAGATAGAAAATGACTAGAAAAGGACAAGTATGTGATACTTCGGCAACAAGAATTCCCTTCGATCCTGACACACCGTGTGCTCAGGAAATGAGAAGGATTGAACTCTGCATGAAGCCATTCTTAGTCGAGCACTTTACCAACTGTGATACGGGCTGCTCAGGGTGCTTTATAGATGGAGGGGTTTATTTAGCTTTTGCATTGGTAGGGTAGGCATTCATTAGAGTAAATTTGATGCTGCTATTACAGCAACAATATCAAGAGAAATACCTTGCTGAAGGGGCGGTTTGTCGTGTCCTCTTCTCTTTTGATGTGGATTTCCGCCAATGATACATAGACATGCTACAACAAAAAAGTCACCTACAGAATTCTGTCTTAATTAATCGTGTAGCGCAATATTCCTATACTAATACTCGACCACATGGAAATCTTGAATATTTTACAATTTTTGGTACAGAAAATCACTGAGGTAAAAAAACTAATAATGAGTAGGCCCAAGGCTCTCAAAATTTTGCCGAATTTCTGCTTTTAAAAACATTAGGGAAATAGTGATCGCATCTAATGTTCATACAATCGTAAAGACAAGCTTTTGCTAAAGGGCGATACTTTCAAAAAGAGGTTCTGCTGATAAGAGGCTAAATAATGTATAAATCAACCAAAGAAAAGATTCTTCAAATATTTAGAAAATTTTGGTCAGATAGTTGGAATTTGACATCTGTCTCTGAAAACAATGCAATTCACTTTTTATTTACAAAATGCTATGATCCTCAAAAAAGTTGTTGAACCATTTACACCTATGTCAACAAGTTTACAAAGGTGTCCACTCCCCACTATTATGTTGTTGAATTCTAATTTTCACGACATTGCTGGTGAAAAGCTGACGGGAATAGGTTGTGTAAACGCCTCACTTTTGACATCAACATTTTATAAGTATGGGGAAGGGGAAGAACACAACAGAGTTACGGTGTAGGTTAGGGGAAATCAGGGCCTTATGTTGCTAACGTTCAAACGTAAATATTTGATATCATAAATGTTTTGCTGTGTTTTGATATCATAAATTTTTCATGTCACACTTCATGTTTTCGTTTAATAAAACGACATTCATATCAATTTTAGTTGTTGTTCGTTGAAAAAAGACAAAGCTGCAAAAATTAAAAATTTATCAACATGAATTTTATACACGAATTCGTGAAAAAAACACAGGTTCTGTCAGCAAAGTTGATGAAACATGCGCATAATCTCAAATGAATTCATAAAGTTGCTATGACATTGATTCAAATATATAGCAATGTTGCAATGAGTTGTTGTTGTTGTTGTAAATTTATTTCAAATCGATAAAAAAACAATAGCTGACAATATATACATAAATATACAATGTTAACTAATCAAAATCGAGCATAGCTACCAATTAGTACATTAAAGTAATTATAGATACTAAGTTAAAGATTAACTTGCATTTACTGGCAGAAGCTGACAGGCACTACATTTGCAATTAGGTCCGTACCATTGTTCAATTTGATTTTTAAAACTTTTCAAATCTTCTGCGGATTTCAGATCGTTGGGTAGCCAATTCCAAATCTGTGGCCCGATTGACATAAGACTTTTGGATCCAAATGTTGTTTGATCAGGTCTAACATGGGCTTTCTTTGGATTTCTTAATAAAAAATTTGGACTTCCTTATGAATTTTAAAAAAATCTGTTTTACTGTTTTACTGTTTTGAATATTTCAATGCACAAAATTCTTTGACGAGCAAAGAGCTTCGTGCAATTGTTTGACTTCACAAGCAGATCGTTATACGAACTTGTATGATCATTATAGAAAAATCTTAGGGCGCGTTCTTGTATCCGTTCAATTTTCTGTAATGATTTAGAGGATGAAAAATGCCAGACCAAGGGCCAATAACTGAAATTGGAATATACAAAGCTCTGAACAAGAATCTAAAAACTTTCGTATTAACAGAAACTGGTGTCTACAGTAACTGGTAAAGGGCACATTCTAAATAAAACTCATTCTATAACTTTTCCACGAATGAATGTCCGGTCGTCTGTCCATCTAGCAGTTTTGGATTGGATCTACATACAAACGAAAAAGCCGCCATTGTGAAAACAAGAGGAGTTCATTTTTTCTCTTAGACTCCAGTGGCGATTTTCCAATATGGTCGCACTTTTCTGATTGGCCTATTTCGATCCAAAACTAGATACATATCTTCCATCCTCTTGTTTTGGACCCTTATTCTGACGTTTTATATTCTGAGGAGTGTCGAACGAAAAAGCTTTCAAAGCAAAAATGAAGTAAAAAGGCTGTAAAATATTGGCTTTTTTCAAAGCCATTTTCATATTTTAACACAAGGCCAGTCAACTGCAAGCTTTCTTGTAAAAAAACACAGGGAATATTTTGGTTAGTATGTAATGAAATGGAAACTTACGCTTTTTAAAACTTGAAAACCTTCTAAAATGGGGCGAGGAAGTCCAGCCGTTGAAGTAATATCACTAAAAAAAAGGAACAAAATTCATAAAGTAATAAACATCCTTTGGACAAAAAATCAAACGCAATGTGTTTCTAACAAACAGTCAGGCAAGACCGTCATTCAGTGCTTTGAAATCTGACTTTATAGAGACAAGACATCTCATTGTTTGATAGCATTTGACAGCAATGAGACAAGACATCATATTGTTTGTAAATCTGAAGTATTCAAACAACCAGCTCAATATCACCGATTGGTCAGAATAATGAAAATCAGGCACAATTTTTGCTACTCTATTGACTTCAGAATGACAAAAGCCTTTACGTTCGCAGGAAGATCATTTCACTAATCCTTGCTATCTTACAAAAATATTTACAATAATGTATAATAAGAATAATAAGCATTGTTTAAAGTGAAAGCAGTGTATGATCACAGGCCAAGTCTATGTAATAAATGGATAGTTACTTTCTAACTACAGAGGGTAATTGCTTGATGAACGATCATAACGAAACCGAAGCCTCAAATTTAACACAAAAACGTATCTTTACTACAATGCTACTGACTTTGTGAGTTGATAGCCAACGAATTTCGCTCTGCACGTCTGAAGAAACGCCTGCACATCCTTTTGTCTGCAAAAATAAAAATCAACTGAATTTAGCATCGATTTTGCTACAAGAAAGTGCCTATAAAGTGTTTTTTACGATACCTTACGGTTTAAAATTCCAAATCTCATGCTTTTGCTGTTTATAAGCACTCAACAGTAATTGACCAAGTGACTTCAATTTAACAATAAACACGGCAGCCTAGCGCCGTATCTAGATGCCTGCTTGAGTGTAGGGATGGCTAATTGTTAGGATGGCCCAGTTGTTGGCTCGCAGAATATACATATAAAGGTCTGGGGTTCAAGTCCCGGCCAGGACCAACTGCCAACTAGAATGAGGAGAGAATCACTAGAGGTATGGTCACATCGAGTGGACGGACCAGGACACTGCTCTATAAACATAGATTCTCAGTGTACCTAAAAATTACCTTCCGAATTCTTTGATTCATATTTACCATGAATTATTGCTTTTAAAAGGAATAATCGTATGGCTGACATACAACATAAGGCTGAAATCTCGAAAACCTTTCTATGCCTATTGCTATACTGAAAATTTTTTAGCGTGACCATAGCTGCAAATTTCTAACAATAAACTTTTTAATTCTGTTAAAAACCTACCTAACTTTCGGCCTAAGTAGTAATTCATTTCTTATAAAACTTTTCGCATCATCTTCTAGAATTGATTCTTGTTCCAAATCTTCATCCTTGTCCATGGCAGTGGATATTTCATTTCTTCTTTTCCTTTCTTCCTTCTCCCTCTGCGGAGAAGATGCTCTCAAGTAATACTCTGGCGGATGACCAAAATTCTCGAAATTTTGTTCTTCAAAGCTCGGAGACAACCCAGCTTGAACTCGACCTTGTTTCTTCTCTTCAAGAAGTTCATCAAACCCTCCAAGAGTAAACTGAAATAATAACATAATATATAAATAAAATCCATATCTAATTATATGAGATAATATTACACACTTCAATATAAGATGACATAATGTAAAATCATTTAAACACTGTGAATATAAAAAGAATATGAAATAAGTCAATTAAATGCAATATATAACAGGAAAACGTAACAAATTATCTTAAACAGAAATAAAAAACACACTTAAACACGATATAATATAATATGTCATAGCATTGGAAAACATAATAAGCTCCATTATCCAAAATTTCATGAAATGAGATACAAACTATTTTAGCGTGTGTAAAGTGGAAGGCTTTAATAACTTGAAAATTGTAAAGATGTAACAAAAATTATGGACATCAAACAATTTAATTAAATTGGTCTTTTTCGATACTTCTCAAGCCCTGTAGGACAATCTATTCTCTTTTGCTTAATCTCAGGGTTCTCTAGGTTTCTTTTTTCCCATATGCTTAATCTCAAAAATTTTGCTCCCCCCGTTCTCTTATAGTATAGTATTGCTATATTGTTTATCATGGCTCATTACGAGGCCTTTGAGAGGGTGGCCCAGTTGTTAGGGTCACAGAATATACATACAAAGGTCTGGGGTTCGAGTTCCAGCCATGACCTTTTGTCACATAAATTGAGGAGAGAATGACTGGAGGTGTGGTCATATTGAGAAGAATGACCTAAAAAACCACCTTTGGAAGCCGGAAGTAAATAGGCTGACATTCACACACTTACCAATATTACTTTCCATAATAATAAAAGGAGCTTCTTGATTGGGTAATGCGGAGCACTTCCAGCACAGAATTTGAGAATCATCTCAAAAATGTGATAAGCAAAAGGCCCTCCATCTTCCTCTTCTTTGCTGCCGTCTGCAAATGAAAAAAATGTCATCTACAGGGAGACCTTTGTAACCGTAACCCAAAGTGACTTGCATAAGGAAATTAGAAGTCAGAGGCTTCTCCCTAGAAAATTAGCTCAAGTTATAAGAGAGTCTCATTTGTT
This sequence comes from Rhopilema esculentum, assembly GCF_013076305.1. The sequence continues at coordinate 3,637,009 of NW_027019302.1, read as the reverse complement.
TATTCAGAATTTTTGAAAAAAACAATAAAAAATATTATCATTCTTAAGCTTTATTGACTTTGCCATCCTTTTCCTGCGTTATTGGCAGAGCTAGAAAACAGCTAGACAAGATAGCAACAGAATTAATCTGCTATTAACTACCTTCGCATGTGTACTGATAGCAAAATACGTCTGCATTGACAGTGCGCATCGACCAATATATAACAGACCGGTTAAGGGAATTTTCATTAAACTGACACATGATAAAACACTAACAGCTGTTTCTCACCCAAGTCAAGTCTCAGGCCCTCTGCAGCCTTGCTCATTTCCTCAGACTTTGATTGATTTATTCGGATCACTTCCACCACAGTGTACAGTATGTTTATGCATATTCTAAGTGCAACAACAAAGCATACAAAAAATGCACATAAAAAGTATAAATATAGCATAGAGATGGAAAAAAACTACATGTTTTAGCTCTACAAGCTTGTTTCGTGAATAACTCACTCTTCGTGAATAACTCACTTTTCTTGTTTTATTTTCTCAAACTCTATGCTATATTATGCTCTACGTGCAAATGTATTGAGCACTGTGCTACGGAAATATCAAGAGACAAATTTCTAAAAAGTATAAATATATTTAATATATCAAGAAAGTGTTTCCTTTAGTCTATATACTATCGTTTCAACATTGATGGTGTTGTTATGAAAGTCTTAATATTCAAATATATTAAAGCAATTTCTTTCAATTTTTCAAAGTTTCAAAAAGTTGATCAAAGGCCCTTGACCAAAATACAAAAACAAAATACAAAAAAATACAAAAATTGGTGAAAAATACCTCAAATCAATGCTATCAGCAATGGATATTGAAGGTTTCTGCAAAGCTGCTTGAACTGAGTCGATATTTCTAGAAGAAAGTCACGTAACTTCTAGAAACACAAATGGTCAAAAACATACAATACAAGGAGAGACATCTGAATGTCGTTGCTTGAAGAAACGAGAATAGATCCAGGTATAAAATATACAAACGTTTCACTATGATTGATAAAGATGCAAATACAAACAGGTATAAAATAGCTGCATAAATTACTCTGAAGATGCAGTTCCACTTACTCAGCTTCCATCAACAACAGTTGTTGTACAACAGCAAAAACTCCAGAACGGTAAATCAACAGAACATTTTGTGAAATCTAGAATTTAAACATAAAAGATTTATGTTCATTTACGAAATTGAAACTTCCTCTTCGAAATTATTGTTAATATCTGGCTCTCGTTATACTAAACGTTATGCTAATGACAGACTTCTATGGATTTTAGGATTCGTGGTTCTTCTCCTTAAAAAATATCATACAAGGCCTCTCAAATTGCAGAGAAAGTTAACCCATTGAATGCTAGAATCAATTCTTTATACTACTGCTTGCCTGGATCAAGGAAACAGATCTGTAGTGTCAGCCTCAAAGAATCCCGATGTAGGGAATGAAACGAACCTTCAAGGATTGCGCTTTTTCCGAAAATCAAGTCCCCGCAGACTAGAGATGACCTGCTATGAATGAACATAGCACGGTGACTTTATTGCCAACCATCAGATGACCAAAAACTTTTTAGCATATGCTTATTTAGATTTTGCAGTTTGGATTTGAAATTTTTCTATAGCTTTTTAGGCTTTTTAAGAAAATTTATGGCTCAATTCAGAGCTAAATAATTCAGAGCTAAAGAATTTAGTCAACGACCAATGTGTAACAAATTTATGCAGATCATAATCATAATAATATGAACTGATCTAAATTATGCCCAAGATGAAAATGTCAGCGTTAATAGGATAAAAACTCCATACAGGCAAGAGGTCCACTTTTATGCAGGGAAGTGGTGTTGTAAACATATGGCTTATCGCTATTTGAAGCCTGTTTGCATTTCGTCAACAGAATGTTATACTTCATCAAATATGACCAACAACAGATTTGACGAGGCTTAAGTTAACTAGGCGCTTAATTAATCGAGCTCCTAGGACTTTCTAGACCTCCCCTGTCTAAGTGCCTCAGCATATCTATATGTTTCTGGGGACGTATGGGGGCGCGTGATCGGCCTCGAGTGCCTCTCATCACAAATCCACCTGCATTTGAAGATTTTAAGCAAATTTAATATAATCTTTTCGTACATCTTGTATATAGTCAAACATAGCTTTTTCATACTTTGAGCAGGCTTTTTTAATTCTCTTTTGTTGATACTACCGCAATTGCCGTCGCTTTGCAGTATTCAAGAACAGCTTGTTGTACTGTAGTCAAACAAAGCACTATTAAGGTCCCTATCCTTGCCTCGTTTAGGTTAGCAATGTTTTCAGATTTATAAGAAGATTAGTGCGCTCAGCATACATTACGACCGTGGAGTTTTGGAGAGCTTGTGGTAGATCAATAACATTGACAAGAAACAGCAAAGGCCCTAAACATGACTCCCGAGGAATCTTGATAATAATGTCTCTAAGTTTTAATTATGCAGCGAAACTGTTTGCCATTGAAAAATTAAGATTTTAAAAATGATAGTTCAACACATTCTCTCGAAAACTGTAGTGATATGATTTTGACAAAGAGTCTTGCGAGCCAAAGTAATAAATGCATTACTTAACCTAAAATTCAATCAATGCAAAGCCAACAAGCTGCCCATTGTCAGGCTATAAGGTTGACAAGCAAGCCATACCAGTCATCGATGTTTTTTTCAAAAAAGATATATCGGCAAAAAGTGCAGCGCACAAAAGTGAGACTGCTCAGGAACAAGCAAAAGATTTGTATTCAAATGTGACGGGGATGTGGTTGAGTAGAGATAGTTCAGTACATTAATATAGGAAGGTACTACCTCTACCTAACCCTATCCCCGACACATTAGAATACAAATATTTTGCGGCACTACGAAACACTATTTAGTTTGCGCTAAAAGACAAAAAATATGTAAGGTCTCTCTTATTTAAGGAAATTTGAGCTATCATTACCAAAAACATTTCATTCAAAACATTATATTCATTCGATTCAAAACACGTCATGCCATGAACACAAAAAGATTGAAGTACCACTGACCCACTTTCCCCATAGCGTGCACCACCTTCTCTTTGCAAAACTTAATTTGATTTCTAGTACTACTGATTGAAGAAGTCTTACCGTTGGAAGCAGGTCTTCCTCACAATTTGACTCTTTAAACATCCCTTTAAACAAGAAAAGCAAAAAATCAATTTAGGGTTATATAAAGGAAGAAACATTTCAGGATGGCATTGCTCAAGTTTTGTACAAAGGTCATCCAGTGCTTTACTTTGAACAAATGGGTGTTTCAAACATAGACATGAGTTGCTAAGGTTGTTGCAAAGGCAATGATCATCCAAAAAAGACTAGCAATAACTGTATGAAAATGTTTTGAGAAGGAGAAAACAGAAGTGGAGTCAATTCTTCAATTCTTGTAAACAAAACTCATGAAAAGTAAAGCAACAACAATTTGCAGTTCATCTGTAAAAGCACAGGGACAGTCAAACAATTTTTGTACAGCTTAGACATGCAGGTTTAGACTTTAGACAATTACGGGTTTAGAAATGCCTTCGCTAAGTCACAATGCTTTATATTGTTCAGAACAATTCTTGCATCTGATACACTTCAAACTTTGTATGGCAAGGGAGTTTCTACTTTCTCTTTGATCCCATACAAAGGCTTACCACTCAATTCATAAGAGATGTCAAACTTAGTTTCAAAATACAGCTGAATTTTATTACAACCATGCTTTACACTGATGTGGGGACTCTACCCTGGTCATTTCTCTGCAAGCAATCGTCTATCCTTCAAATGGACAAGTTATGATTTAATTCTTTTTTTGCTTACCTTGGCATAAATACAGTACAGATCTGGCAGCATTTCTTCTTTCTTCCACTGAAACTGTTTCAAGACGATCTAAAAGTCTCATCATGTACTGATTTTTCTGCTTTGGTGATATTTCTTTCCATGGTTGGCTCTCTAGCATAATAAAAAAATACATGTTTAACAAAAGTTAGTATGCAATGATGGAAGTAGAAGGCAAAATATAAAATGATTCTTGAATCATATTTCAATTTTCCTTATCGACGCTCACTAAATATTTTGCAAAATAAAAACAAGCCAGGCAGAGAAAAATCATTCTTGAAGCCTGACTTGTCACAAATGTGAGCAGAGTCAAATGCCAGGAGGATCAAAAAGGTAAATTAACTTTTCTTTTTTATCTTTTGAAAACAAACCAAATACTGTGACCAACTAAGGTTAGAAAGAAATTTGTTTCGAAATAAACTAGCATCAAACCAATAAGGAGATTACAGGTGAAAAAGGTGAGCACAATTTTTTATTTTTGTTTTATATCAAGAAAGAAAGTAAACAAGAATCATGTTAAAAGATTTGGAACTAATTAGTCACTAAAATAGAAATTCTGTAAAAGCTAAGACATAGAAACTGTTATTGCACTGCTTAATTCATGCAAAATTATGTTTTATTGTAACACTGTTACATGGAAGCTTCAAAAGTTCTCCTTTCAGCATTTTGTTCTAAACAATGTCATGTCAATAATCTACCAGTAAGCATCTACTGACATTTATCATTTGATAAACATTTTCAGCATTTTGCTTGCCTGATTTCCATTTTTGGAATCAAGCAAAACCATCACAAAAATGTACTTCTACTATTTGGTCGATTTATTGGCTGCAACTTACTTTACTGTAACATGTTTTTTTTACAGAAAGAGGCATAAAAGGGTGATATGTTTTAATAAGAAGAAATAATGTTGGTAGAGGAAGAAGGGATAGCTTAGCCTACTGTTGTGTTTATAATGTTGTAACACTTTACCGACCCTCTACAAAAAAAATAAATAAACATAAAGGAAGGCCAAAGATGAGCTGTTTTTTAAAATGTCCCATTCATTAGCAATTTCATGGCACTTGATGAAGTACATGAAGATTTGTACAAGCATGGCTTGGAACAGTTGTTTGAAATATCTAAACCCCATTATCTCCATTGGGTACAGCTCTGAGCACTCTGTGGCGGAACGTTTGACAGTAATCTTAATTCTGCATAACTAATCATGGTTATTCCTAGACAATCTTATCTAGGAAATATTATCAATCTTATCAGACAATCTTATCAAGGAAACAAATGTAGTATGAAGCTATTGTCGAGTAATTGAGCTTTTATATCTCTAGCAGTTTTTTTCAGGACAAAACATGCAATAGATTCAACAAACATTCTTCAATATAAGTTTTTCAAAATTTATATACTTGGGTCAGTGGGCATGGCACTAAGCCCTGTCCTTATGGTAGCCAGAAGGGGCCAAGCATCTAAGAAAAGAGTAAAAATTGTAAAGAACAAGGGCCTCACAGATGTTTATGTCCCCAAAACCCAAACTAACTTGGATTGGTGGCAATGGAAACCTAGAAAAGAATGGCTTACCAATTTTTTTAAAATCTTCATAAAACTGCTCAGCATTTAGTTCAAATTCCTCTTGTTCTGTGTAGCTGTAGAGTTCTGATGAAAACAAGAACTGAATATTTCAATGCAGCTGCACGTTTGATTGATTCACAATCCAGAAATTTTTAGCAAATCTGTAACTATATATAATAATAATAATAAAACGAATATTTTATACAAACAAACTTTAAAGCAATAAACCAGACTGTCTCTGTGGCATTTTAATTTCAAATATTTTAGCTATAATAATGTTTACTGGCATGATTAGAACAAAAAATGTTAGTTTAGATTTGTTCCTACAATTTTCTCAGGTAAAGCTTGATCAGAATTTTGTGTTTAAAGTCCCTGCAGCTAGTATAAGTGCCTGCAATAGACGTAATAGACCAGACTTTTGACATCTACTATTGACCAACTATAACAAAACTGGACATAAAAAAGAATAAGAAATATTTGTCTGCTAATTTATCATCTCTTATTTCTGAAAATATCTTGTTCCCCTTCATTCCTCTTTATAATAATATTTACATAAAAAATAACAATAAACAAACCAGCCAGCTCATTCATCAGTGAATCTGTGTCAGTATAAATAAAATCCAAGGATGGTGCTTCATTCTGACCCTGAAAGAAAAAACTAGGTTTGTAGACAATAAAACCAAGCAGTATCTGCTTGCCTCTTGCTTATAACAAATGTAAAGACATTTTCTTTGAATTCTCCAACACTTGCCATCCCCTCCTAGATTTACTGAGAAGGGCAATCAATTGCCCAATTCTCCATCAATTTCTAAGCTAGTCACTGTCTTGGTTCTTGTTGGTAGTTAACGTTTAATGCATATCTTGACCTAGGCAGTAAAACATGGCAAGAACTCTATTCAAAAAGGATCATTGAATCGGGATCATAGAGAAAATTTTCAGAATTAGTGTAAACAGAAACTGAATCAAGTAATGAACTTTATGATGTCAAAGAACAGTAGATGGAACTTGTTATTCATTTGATTTAGTTACTGCAAATATATTACAGTAAACTCCCAAAAACTTGAGCCACTGATAAGTTGAACATTTGCCATGTCAAACAAATATAGACTCCTCTTGCCCAAACTTTCTTTTGGAAATACGATGATAACTCCAACATTTGCTATCTCAAACCACTTCATTGATCCCATGGATATTCAAGTTATTGGGATGTATAATTCCGGTTTTTTTGGAACCTTTTATGTGTCTTTAATATTTTGTTTGAACTTGTATGATTTTTATAAATGCTTTCAAAGCATTTTTCTTAAGCAACTTTGCACAGTGTAAAAAAATTACCTGGCCAAATACAAAAAAGATGATTTATTGCTCACTAACCAAAATTCTTATGGCCCCCTTTTCTCTTATGGTCCTTTTTCTCTTGTCTTACATATTAGATGAAAGCTTGAGAGTCATTTTTCTCAATTTCAATACAAAAACAAAATTGTGATGGAAGTAAATTGAATATAAATTATATTTGCTATAACTCTGTTGTTGTCACCAGGCAGGTGAAAACATTACTGTGTCTAAAAGATCACCTCTGTTAGAAAAAGATCTGAAAAAGCATCTCAAAAGAGAGGCAAAGCCTGCTTCTTGCTATAATTTGTTTTGGAAAAATCAATGGTATTTCCTGGTTTAGTTTTCAACTTTTAATAATCTGCTAGATAACTGCAATCTCATCTTTTGTAAAGATATCCTTGCCAGCTCATTCTCAAAAGTTTTAAGATTGACTCAAAAACTTTCTAAACTTGTCTCCTTTGATTTAATGATTTAGAATCATGTTCATGTCAAGGTTTTTTGACAAATTTTCCGGCATCAATGTGGTTCTTATTAGATTAGCACACAGACCACACCATGCCAGGCCAAATGCTTCAGTGCTAGCAAAAAGCATACTTGGGCATAAAGGTGACATGAAGAAGACTAGGAAAAGTGTGTTAAGAAAAAGTTACTCCTGACCTCTAGTAATACACTAGGGTATAAAAAGTATTGCACCACCTCAAAGGAGCAGAAATAGCGCATGAAAGATTGAAAGCTATTGTTATGCAAGTTTATTCTGTTTTTAAGTAGCGAATGGCAATTGATCGAAAGCAAAACAACCATCAATCAAAACTTCAATATATTTAGAGCATTTGTTTGAAAAATAACAGTAGCAAACATCTTTCAACAGTTTAAAATTTCAATATTTTGATTGGAAAGCCACAAACTTTTGAAACTACAAGCAGCCTCCTTGAAATGGATCCATACATTTTGGCAATGTATTCTTGTGGAAATTTGTATTACGCCGGGAAACCTCTTACAATTAATGATTCTCTGGTTTTTGGACAACCATTAGGATCATGGTTTGTAACGTTTTTCATTTGAAATCAAATTCTTTTAGCAATGTTAAAAATTGGACTTGATGCTGGCTGTGCCAAAACTTTAATTTCTTTTGTATGGAAATAAATCATTGTAAAAACGGTTCCTGTTTACTCAGGTAACTTTTTCTTTTGTATTTGTGCAAAACACTCATTATCTTTTTTGGACAAATTTTGAGCTGCAAAATCTTGCTCAGAGTCGAGATTCGTGTCTTTTCCTGTCCCTTGGTGTAAACGCAGTGGAATAAAACAGAAATTTTTTTGCTCGCTCTAATTTTCTTTACTACTGTAACACTCTCAAGAGGTCTTTTTTTATTTCCAGCAGCTGTTGTGTGGCTGCATCTATCTTTTGGTCAATATTTTTTTAAAATTAAAGACCACTTTTCTAGTAAATATTTTATAGCAACTCGCCTCTCATTTGAAAATTTTGTTCCCTTAGGTCTACATTTTTTCAAATAAAAATGTTTTTGCGTAATTTCTACATTTCTAACAAAGTTTTCTATGGCGTTAGCAAAATTTGCAAACTTTCTCCGCCGAAATTTGCTATAAAATGCGCCTATTTTATCCAATTCATGCATTCAAATGTTCTGTATTCTCAAGAAATTGAAAAAAGTGCCGCCAGCTTAAACAAGGTGGTGCAATACTTTTGATACCCTATTGTATGAATATCTTGGTAAAAAAGGAGGGACACATTGGGGATAAATATTTGGGGTGTCAACATTTAAATGTTGCTGACATACACCCCCAAAAGGCAGGCAAATTTTAGTATAAGATTCGATATGGCTTTAAAAGCAGTAGGATTTACTTGAAGGAAGTCGCTTGATTAATGAAGAACTAACTCAACAAAAATCCATGAAAGTTTCTTGGTAAAAATATATTTATTTTATTTTATTGGAAGTGAGAGTAAGCAGGCTGCAAGATGTCTTATAGAAAGTATTTGTCATTTCTAAAAATGAGACTGTACTCAAAAGTATACTTATATCTTAGAGAAAGATACCTCTGAGTCTCTTCGTTGTCTTCTTAACAGCTCTTTCAATTTTGGCACATTCTTTCGCCCTTCACCAGTTCCAGCAGCTTGATTATCCGCCATTTCTGATATTTCTCTCTCCTCCTTTTCAAAACGAGATTAAGGTCTCAAAACAACAACTGCCAGGTGCATTCTTGACATCTTTTTTTTGAGATCTTGATTTTTTTATTTCTGAAATGGAGACCGTTACTCGTCGTAAGTCCAATTATTACCCTATAATAACTATGAATGGGACTTTTCATGTCCACCAATCAGCAAATAATCCTGCCAAATCCCCCTGAAAAAAACATTTACAAGCACGAAGCACTTATGATAGACCGGTAAACAGCTATTTTCATTTCAATTACGGGCACAATTATTTGTTCATTGAACCTGGTTGCAACTTTATTGAAAAAATTCAGGGCAGAAACGAAAATATATGTTTCTATTTCATGACTAGCTCATAACAATCAAGTAGATCGTTGATAGAAAACCATACTTTTGTCCTACTCTTTAGCTTTTGCAAATGATTTAATTTGGTTTTTGATGGGTTAATCAGGATTTAATATTGCTTTCAATTTGTGGCCCTTGAACTAAGATATGAGTCGCTGTAACTTCCTCCATGCATTTTACTTTCCCCTTTTACTTTCCCTTTCAATACTTCGCATCGGGATTTCAATTAAATTTGCCGTCTATGGTCATACCTAAGCATTTCGATGTACTTGCCCTTTTATATTTTATTGGCTAATTTTTAAAAGAGAATCATTAATATGTGCTTCATTTTGTCTTCTTTGGCATGTCAGCATACAATCACATATGGTAACATTCAGACCGAGCCTATTTGCCTTAGCTAGTCAACAACTCCTAACGATGTGATTTCCTAACTATTGATTCCTAACGATGTGATTTCAAATAGTTTCTCTACATCTTTAGAAGACATTGGGATGCTCTTAATATCAGCGTTAATGTAGCCTGCGCGCAGACCCAGTATTCTGAAGAAGAAAGTATCCAGTATTCAGGCTACGTTAATGTTGCCTTCCCAGTGCAGTTCTCAAAATCAGTTGAATACAGTATCAAAAGCAACGGTTAAAAGTTGGACACAAAAAGAAACATAGAAGAGATGAGCACTGTCGAAAACAAGTAAACAATCCCTTTAAGCAATATTTTAAACTCGTTAGAAGCATTGTGATAAGCAAATAAAGGTCAGCTCCTGACTGAATAGGAGGCAGGCCTTCTGCCTTTGTGTATGCCTACATTTCATTTAGTTAACATTTGGAAGATTTTGAAGATTCTTAAAAACACAAAGTTAAAAACAATACAAACAACTGAAAATTCGTGTGTAACGACAGCCTGATTTACTACATAATTTAAGCAAGAGTTTGAATGAGCATGAGACATCTACATAAAAAAATTTGTTAAAAACTGGAGATATCATGAAAGCAGACTGACATTTATGAATCCAAGGTGCCTGCCAAAACTCAAAATTTTTCCCTTTAGAAAAGTATAATCTTAGGGATTAGTTTGCAGAGTAGGTCTCGATTGGTAAAGTTTAGAATGAGCATCAAATGGAATTATCTAAAATATCATTGGATATTTGAATTTATGCCAATTCACTAATAGAAACTTAGGAATCATGAAGGACAATTAAAATTTCTTGCAAACAATTTTTCGTAGCAATGCATTTCAAACGTAATAGATATAATGGCAAAAACATTTAAAATTCGTATTCTTAAGGAAACAAAAAACAAATAAATGAAAATGAGTAAATCGTTTGGCCACTTTGATTGAGACGTATATGACCCTTAGGAGTCGCTTAAGTTCAAAATATACAACACTACAATTGTTCAAATCAATAACGAGTTTAAGAAAAGATAGTGCATTTTATCCCGAGATATCATCACTCGAGCCGAGGGTACATACCACTGGAGATGGATTCATTTATCTCACTTGAGCAAGGTAACTTGTATTCTTTAAAAAAAATGGTACGATTGCTACATTGATTGATCGACAAAAAGTTTCCAAACAAAATTTAGGCTGGGTATTGCTAATATTTTAAAAAGTTGGGAATCATTTTTGGAGGTTTCAGCGGTCTGTAGACCAGAATGTGTGGATTTCGTGCACCCTAAAGGCACCCCTGCCGGAATTAGATGTCGCATACTCCCTGGGACCTCGAAAGAACATAGCATTCATGGGTTGAATCATAAATCCAACACCTGCATGTAAAAACGTTTTTTACTTCTGTTCATTAACTACACAAAGATACAAAAAGCAGCTAAATAAATAAAATTGCAACGTTCATTTCTTTCATAACACAAATCAAAAGTAGTAAGGCTGGATAATGTGTGTATCCTTTCTGCCTTGTGCTTACAAAAGTGGATCGTATGATTGACAGCGAGCTATTTGTAATTAATTGCCATCTTAATTGGCTGACAGACGTTTAACTGCATAAGAATTGTCCATACAAGTGTTTTTTCGGAATTTTGCAATGGCAGCAAGAATATGTCTTGCTCCTTTCACAAATGAAAGTATGACCAACTTTACTTTTCAGATCGATTTTTAATTAAACGGCGACATTATTGCATCCACATCCGTACTTTGTTTAGATCTCAAAACAAAGACCCGATTTGGCGAAGTTAACAGCAAAGGTGTTTTTGAGTTTCTAGGCATTTCTTCGTTTCATACTAGTGGTACGAGAAAAAGGGCCTACAATGTGGACAGTCCATCAGAATGAAATATTTTGACCCGCTGAAAGCTAAACCAGCACAAAAGTAGATGTACGGACACTAATTTTGTAAAGATGAATGGCTAGCCTTTATCCAAACTACTGTGGCCGAATGGAATAAAGAGCAGGCCTTTCAGGGTGCGGCAGAATTAGCCCCGTTATAAGATAAGAGCTTACAGTGACCATTGACTGTGTGACCTCATTTCCTTAACACCCTATTCAATTAAAGCCAGTTTCATGTTGTAAGGGGGCTGGGAACAATAATACTGTGGTCGAAAACTGTCATGAAAATCTACAAATGGGATAGCTACTCATATTTCAAAGAAAAATAATACGTTTGTTTTACTACAGTGGAATAAAACATCTAAAGACGAGCTTAACTAGGATAAAACTGCAATACTTCGCCTCTTGCGCCTTAAATCGTCCATACTACTTGATCTGTTGAGCGCTTTCATCGATACATCTTGTAATTTGTCTTCACAAATTCTCGTTATTGCCTGAAAAAGTATTATTTACAAATCTCGTCAAGAAGAGGAAGATTATGAAATTCTCTTAATATCTTTCACGATGCTTTTGTACTGAGTTGGGCCTTCAAGGTAGTAAACAGGATTAAACAGAAACTAACAAAAGGATTTTCACTGAGAGCAATGACTCCAAATAACGTTGCAGAAAGAATGTATCCAAAAAATTTACAGAAAGAATGAATGTATTTATTGGATACAGAAAGAATGTATCCAATAAATGCTTTAGAAGCTAACTTTATGATCACATGAAATATGTTACAGACCAAATTAATGGAAATTTTAATCACTACTTCAAGCCACAATGTCTCATAAAATATTGTTTTGTGCCTGTCAATTAAATTCCAACGGACATTATAATGATTTTAAGTATTAAATCTAAAGAATAGTCGTGTATTGAATGAATTGTCATGTAATTTGTGCAGAGCAATAAAGGATCGTTACCTCCAACTTTTTTGCTCTCTCTTTATCCAAAGGTTCCGTAGGTAAGATCAAATCGTTTTGCTCTGCCAAAGCTCGGAGGTCGAAGTAATATTTGGCGTACACACTCGAGGGGACATTGATATTAAACTCTAAATGTTCCAAGAAAGATCTTTCAAGCTCGTTCCTAGAAATGATGAGCACATTAGAAAGGTGGAAGGCTACAAACAGACTATCTATTTCATACAGGCTTCGTGTGGTAAATAAAGGCGAAGAGATTCGAAGCATGTGTCTGGAGACACGTAAATCTAACGCCAGTGAAAGAGAGTGGCACTAAATTTCATATTTTGAAAAATCTAGCTAAATAATCGAAGTGAATTATCTTCCAGTATTTGTGAAAATGCTCTCTTTCTAGAAAATGTAGCGGGAAATGGCTTCAAACAAAAAGTAAGATGCTTCCAGAAAATATCTTTCTTGTTCTGCATGATTTTGCAACGTGCTGAATAAATCATGGTTCATAACATAATTTCCAGCTTTTGAAAGGCTAAAATGGTTTTTTGTTATGAACTGATAAAGCAGACAGATTTCAAATCTCTGTTATTATATTTGAGATCCTAACGTATAAACATGGAAAAAGACTGTAGTAGATAAAAAGATCTGAGACAAAATGAAATGGATTTGGTGGCAAATGAAGTAAATCGACTTACATGGCCTCAACTTTTATGTCACGTAAAATCTGACAGTAATCAACATTCCAAACTGAAAACAAGAATTGCATTTACAATCATTGCAAAACACCTAAAATATATCAAGATATAACTGTTGTTGCTATAAACAAGTTCTGCAAATGCCAGTCAATAAGAGCTCACACAGTAACTAGAAAGAAATAACTGTTGTCAAATAGCCCTTCCCTTGATTGTATTACACTATTTTATCTCGTGTAGGAACTATTCTGTATTGAGAACAACAACGGTGTGTATGACGGCATCCGTAGTCGTAACCGTAACCGTAATAAAACTACGCGCAATCGCAAAGACAACTTTCAACATAGACAACCGATAACAATTTACATAAATATACCTGCTTGGTCGTCCCAGACTTTCGATGACAACAAAATTGCCCCAAGTAATATCCTTTTCCAGTTGCTCGGGTGGATATCGATCTCAGCATAAGTTAAAAGTCGTTCCAGGTAAACCTGCGAATATTCGATTGATCTCAAACTTAATTCAGGGACCTGGCAGTATCATACTATAAAAACAGATCTTATCTACATTATCAAGATCAAATGACGAGAAACTGATTAACTTCTGCCATCTGCTTGCTTTGTGATTGAGTGATGCGAAAAATGAAGGGCAGATCATCAAATTCGAAGCTTGGAATCTTTGACAATATCGCCTGTAAATGGGCCACACATCAAAAGGGTGGAACAGCATAAATCAATTATCACTTTATTAGAGGCGTCAGTAAGTTTTCTGTGCCGATAGATCCTTCAAGCAAAAATAAATACTTTGTTTCGTAAAAAGGAAGAAAATAGATTGGAAATAAGCGTTCTTTAATAAAACTTGGATCAAAAAGTAAGCTTTTCTGCTTAGCAAATATATCCTCCTTCTAAACAGTATCGCAAGTAAATGCCTTTATCTCTTTGTCTTCCTCTTAATTAACCTTGGCCTTGTCTAAATATGATGAAATCAGTGAGTATACACATAGAATGCAATGCAAGCACCTTAGCCTCGATCAGCCTGTAAGATTCTTACAAAGACTAGACTCGTGATAAAGGCCCAGTGAAGCAAGAGTAACTAAGATAAACAATGAAAACTCACCAGTGTAATGATAGCACACTCGGCAGTCAGCTGAGCAGCGTTGAACAGTGTTTTCATGAACCTGTAAATATGTCTGTACTCTGGCTTAATCTTCGAGTAGTTACTAGGTACTGGCTCTCTCTGTAAAACAAACAATAAATAATAATAATAATAAAAATAAGAATGTTTAAACAGAAAGCTCTCATCACCGAAGTGTTTTTCAGAAAGTTCCTGTTAAAATTAAATGGGTAATACCACATCCATTAACATCATTTAATCCAAACAGTGCTTGCAACTAAAATGGTATTTCATACTGCTATAGACTTAACAAAAGGTAAGTTTCAATGAAAAGCCGACAAAACCTAGGCATTCCCTCTTACATCACAGGTTGTGCAGGCACTTAAGACCAATGGTTAGAAGAGCCTTCCATTATTCCGCTCTCAACTTTCAGCCAAAACAGTGGTTTGAAGTTTTTCCTTTACGTTTTGGGCAACAAAGAACTTGATTGCTCTAGAAACTTGCCATTTAAGGTAGACGAGGAGTTCTGAAACATTCATCAGATCACCATAAGAACAGAGCAGAAGCAGAAAGTTCTCGGAATCGAGTTTCTATTGAATTTTCTAACGAGTGAAATATTTTCCTTTGCCACAAAAACTTTCCCTGAGATGAGCATACTTTTCGACCATTGACACGGGGAGTCAAAATCAGACCAAAAATATTCTCTGACTTGGATTTCTACTGAACTTCTTGGTCTAAAACATATTTTTCAAGCCCAAAATAAATAAACAAATGACGGTGATGGGGACATCATTGGTCTCTGACAAACTCTGATATTTTCGTTCTGTGAACAGGACGAGCAGATGCAAGTATAATTTTTTTTAGAAACAACTCGCCTGAACAAAGCTCTTGACCTGATAGTAAAGGCCCTTACCCACGCAAAATAACTAATATTAGATTGGCTTAATATAAAAATCATTTGCGTGCCAAATGAAAAGTCCTGTATGGGCAGTAGGAGTGAAACTGAAGAATGAGCATAGATATGGTCCCTTTTTCAACTGGAAACCCCGAACGCCAACCTGGAGGTTTTAAGTACGCCGACATTGCTAGGTTGAAGAGAAGAAAATCTCCAAGTTTTAATGATCTTCACAAAAAAATGATAGAGCAACGAGCTAAAATAAAGCACTTAAAATTTTAAATAATTTTGTTTTCTTTTATTCAGTATTTTTCTTTGTACTTGCCACAAAGCGTTCGGCGTTTCTTAACAAAATGCAAGCTAGATAGAAATATTTTCACTTCCAAATGAGATTCAAAAAATCAATAATACGCCGCTGTTGAAAAAATTGATTGCTCGAAACCCACATCATAACAAAAGCAGGTGCTCAGAACCATCTTTCACAAGAGGATGCATTTATAAACCTTTCTCGTTTCAAAGTTTTAACGCGAATGGTCTCAAGAAAACAAGCAGCTTTACTTCGGTAGATGCATCAGTGAACTGAAGAAATTGACAGTTTAAAGAATAGATGGATAAACGACATTTTCAAGAATACAGCGGTAACGAGTGTGCAATAAATTTCTGTAGAGACATAAAATAACATAAGTTATAAGAGACATAAGTTGATTAAATTAGAAGGTACTTTACATACAGACAAAGGATGAGCTTTCTCATCAAAAATATCCAGCAGCCGGCTGTCGTTCCCACTGAAAATAAAACATCATTTCAATTCCATGGTAAACGCAGATTAATTCAATTACTGTGTCTACTTTTATTCATGGTAATTTTGTTAATTGCCTTAAACTGAAATAGATTCAACGGAAACAGCGGAGAGGTCCCTCAACTCATAGCTTGTCTGCATCTGACAAAATTCGTTGCAAACATTTTTACTTGATACAGCACAAGAAATTCTCCATTTCGAAATATTCACAAAAACAGGACCCTAATCGTTTGCAACCACAATTTAATCTCAGCTACCAACGAACAAGCAAATAAATAATCTGATGGATGATCCAAAATTAGTTGGCTCCAGCATACAGCCAAGCATGGCAATAATGTTTTAAGTGAAAAGGAATGCTTTATCAGAGGTTAGCTGAATTTTCAAATAGTACATTTTCGACTTATGACTGAAAATTTAACTCTGTTGCACAATGAAAGATTCGAATGCTTGACAGGGCAAATAGCATATGACATTTGAATAAAAAGATAATACTATACAACCACTTTTCCCATAAAGTTTTGCTTAGGTAAGAGGCGATATTGGCCTAGATACCTCTAAGCTAGATACCTTCATTCTCTAAATAAATAAAACACTGAAACAAATTTGAAGGTCAGCTTAAATTTTAACAATAAAATTAGAGCTAATGTAAGTTATTTTTGCAATTTTTAAATTTTCAATGTGGGTAGAGCATTTTTTCATTCAAGTTTTAAAAACTCCAGTAAACTTGTTTACCAATATTTCACTCATTGAAAAAAAATCAGTTATAAAAGAGATTAGTCCTGCTTTGCTAAGTCCTACTTTTGATAAGTCCTTCTAACTTGCTTTATAATTTCAATGCAAGATATATATTTTTGGTACGCGTTTAATAGATGACACCAATAAGATATGGTAATCCCAATAGGAACTGATGGATAAAGAATGTTAATTAAAAATAATTGAGAAGCAAATAGTCAAAATAAAATCTATCAATGATAAACATGTGCTCAAATTTGGCAAAAATAGCCTACCTTGACTTGATATGATAGTATACAGCCAGAGAGACACTATAAGAAAGTAATAAAACAAAGTGTACTCTTTATACCTTATATACTTTTAGCATAAGAATTCTTGGTTAAACTGTTTTTTTGCATCAATTTGTGACAAATTTCAATATCCATGCAATAGTGTCAACAATTTCGAGAGTGCCTAAAGATGATACCCCAAAACTTATAAAACAATCTGAAATTCGCTGAAAACCAGAAAAGGCAAAATGTGCTTTAAAAGGAACTTAGTTGAATGTCCTAAATGTAATGTCTGCAAATGGTGGATTGGCTTAATATCTGGAAAAGATTAAGGGAAGCAAGCCAGGTGAATACAAACAACTTTTTTCATAACTGGAGCAAAAAGTTAAATCTCTTAATTATATTATAACAAAAGAATCACTTGAAAAAATAATCATTCACAGATGCATACCACTTAAGCATTGCTTTCAGGTTTGGCTGACTCACAGTATTGTCATCTATGAAAATTGTTGAACAGGAATTGGCCTTTCTCATACCACCTTGTGGGCTCTACAGTGCAAATGGAAATTTTTTTGTCAATTAAGCAACCATGCTTTAGCAAAGTCAAAATTTGGTGAAAAGAATTTAACAAATAGCAAATAACTTGAAGATTAAGATTGAATAATCATAATAAATCACATCCATGATATCACAAGAAATATCAACAATCTAAAAACTCAAACATTTACAAACATGTTTTTCCTGCACCTTGGCCCTTCAAGGCCTTGCAGGTTTAGCAAAATTAGGTAAATCAATGCAGTGTTATCAAAATTAATGGTCTCCCTTGATTCCTGGTATTGGCAGTTTTGTTAGTGCCACTATTCAAGAAACATCTCGATGGAGACTGCAAGTGAATGGAACTTTAGAGGGGAGGCCTTGTGAGGAGCAAAAAGCAGGCCCTTGACTAGCCTGCATGCAGTCTTTTGTTGCTGTTGCTGAACGAGGAATGTAAAGACTGCGAATCAGCAAACAATTATTTGTATTGCCGACTCAGCAAAATGCTAATTTACCGAAAATTGCCCACTGATCAGTGGAAAAAGGTTTTTTCCAAAAAACATAGTTGTTACTAATTACATTTGACTTATGCAGAGTGCTTCGTCGACAATTAATCCAATCATGCTTCCTTTTAAACATTGCGTGACAGTATTTTTTGCCATCTTTCCAAAGAAAGCATCGACTCCGGGGAAGCATAAACATATGAAATTTCACTGAAATAAACATCATTCCCTTTAAAGAAGTTACGAAGGATGGTAACTTGATCATCGTACAATTCCGTAGCTTGGAAAAAACAAGATACCGTCAGAAGAGACTCTCTTAATTTGTCTTCGTTCCACTCAAACTTTCCTTCGCTGCTGCCGGTCGCCATCTTGCGAGGCAGTGCAGCCTGAGTAACAATACAATGTTGTCCCAACCAATGATTTTACGGTTCGGAGAATTCCGAAACAGCTTTTGATTGGTTCATAGAACAATAGGTAAATTTAGGCAAATACGAATAATCATTGCTGATTTGCAGTCTTTATATTTCCCGTATGTCCAGCAATAAAAAAATCCAGTGAAAAAAAGACTGCGCGCAGGCTAGCACTTGAAAAACTGAGCACCTTCAAACTTTTAGGCACTCGAATGAGCATCATCAAATATCTTCAATAACATACACAATTTAGTTTTCTGCTTTAATTTTTAGACATCATAAATATGCTAGATGCTCAATCAATCAAGCTCCTAGAACTTTCTTTGCAATTGATCAAGCTTGAGCGCCTCTCTTTGCAAGACCTGCTTCAAGGGAGTAATTTTCCTTTGAATTTAGTTTAGGGTAGCAATAAACAGCCCCCTTAGCTTAGAGTGTAGTTGGAGCGATCATACACCACAAATAGACAACCCTGTACCTTAAGGAATAATCATGTCATATACAACAATACATTGGGAAATATTTGAATAAATACATTTGAAGAACTAAAAGTCGATTTTCATTGCTACAAGGAGACATATTGAGTATACAGCAAACCACAAAGGGTTGCAGTGTTCAGTCTTCTTTATTAACCAAACTAAAGATTCATAAGAAGTCATACCTTTGAAATTGCATTATTAGAAGATGAGAGCATAATTGTATGACGCTTAGACTTTGAGGTGCCATTTGCTGCAAAAATAATAAAGCATTATTTTCATTTAAGATACTGAGATAATGGGTTACATGACTATCAAATTTTTCACTCATTTGAGTCACTTCACTCAGCAGGAAAAAATAACAGACTTTTTGTGCACCAGTTGATGATAAAGATGATTTATTAGAAGTGGCTTTCTGATTCACTGGCCTAAGTTCAGAGATTTCAAAGATTTTATCAACATATTTAAACAAAGTAGAAAACAAGTCAGAGGTTTATAAGATTTTGAATGTACCATAGCTAGTCCACCATTAATTTGGAGAAATTCTCCAAGGGCATTAATATCTTTATCAATTTCTATGTTTCCTTTTTTTATTTTTCTTATATGCAATTGTCTTTTAAATGTCCTTGATAAGTATTCTGTCTACTTCAATTATGCATTTCTTTGTTCTGCTCAAGTTTAATATTTCATGTCAAATCCAACTACATTTCTAGGATAGTGCAAATGCTATGCCTGAAGACATGCTCAAATATATTAGTGAAATTTATATGCAGACTGTTGCTGGAAGAAGCAACGCATCTGACTCCCAACACATATACACATATAACTTCCAACTCCAACTTCAATATAAAATATTGATCTAAAAAATATAATAAATTCTATTTTCTTACCAAGCTTGATAAAATTTGGCCTTCCATTAACTGATCTTTCAAGAAAGAGAGTTTCAGATAGATTTGACAGGTCTGAAAATCAATACAATTTCGTTACTTATATTTTTAGAATGAAATCATACCAGAATAAATATGGTGACAATGAAATGAAAAGATGCAATTAATTGGCTAATTAAAAGAATCAATGGAACATTGATGTGTTTCCTGGTGAACACATAAATACATGGTAAAAGGGCTGAAAACAAACCACAAGGACTTAGATAATCAGCCAAAGCTACAGGCTCCTTGATATGAAAATTTAATGACCTTAAACATAAGCAACAAGACTTTTGAATAATAACAAGTATGCTTAGTCTTAAAGGAAAAATCCCATAACTACTAAAACATGATTTTCCTCCAATACCTTTTCATGATCAACAATAACTTGGCTTCATTTATCTGTGCAACTTTCATATGTATATCTTAACAATTTCCAATGCTAATCTTGCTTTTATATCTTCTAATTCCAAGGCTTTTTCACAGGTTTTTCAGGCTCGAACCGTTGACTTAATATTGCAAAAGAATTTCCTCAAATTAAACTTACATACCACAACGTAAAATAATATTGTAGTGTACGCTAGAAGCCTGTTAGAAATCGGTGCATATCATTCTGAAACTATCCACGATTCAATGCTTAGCTGTTATAACTTCTAACATTTTATTATTAATGTCCATCAGTATTATGTTTATGGTAAACAATACAACCTATTGTGTTAGGATGTGAAAACCTATTTTTAAAAGATCTCCGTAAGATCATTGCATATTTATAAAATAAAGATTATTGCATCTAGGTATGCCTCAAAAATTGAAAGTAATGAGTTTACCCTGTTTGGTGCTGAAGGATAAAAAGGGAATGTTTCTTATTCTTGTTACATATTCGCAAATCTTGCGGCATTATATCTGAATGGGAAATCTCTGAAAGACGTTTTTGGAAAGTAGGAAGGGATGTGGTACATTAATCTATAGTCACTACCATTCCACCGAACAAACCTTGCTTCAGATTTGATTGAAGATTCGAACCAAATTAACCCAGAAAACTAAAAAATAACTTATGGCTTTTCTACACGCAAATAAATTGGTTTAGATGTTAATACGAAGGTGAGTACAGATTGTTTGCTAGGCCGCTGGTTCTCGACAGGTTTGGGGATGGTTCCACCTTCGATAGGTATTACAAAAGATACAGGGGATACCCTAACGAAACAATCTCAGATAAAAGTGTTTCACTAACCTTCACGATCGCTTATATGTGGTAATTCTGTTGCTTCATTTGGCTTTCTTTCTTCTATGAAAGTTTCCTTGAGTGGCTTGGCATTCAGGTCTTCGGAAGAATCGTAAATACAACAGTTGTTTCCCATGGTCGAGTAAAGTTTGACTGCAGCTAAAGCAACATTCAAATGGCAAAGGCATCTGTGCTAAGGCCTAGAGGGATCTGATACATCCCATTGTCACAACCTCTTCTTTTAACTGTTTAAACCTTAACTGCAAAATTTAAGTGCGTCGTTCTCAGAGCGCAACCGAAAAGTGTTTCTGGGCCTAATTTTGGATTCAGCATGAGCGCAGTGTAATCGGCATGTAATCACAATATATCATCATATGGCCGTTTCATTGATTGACTATTGTTTACATGAAATCGCCACTCCAAATAACTCGATCACCTGGCGATGCTGTTTTCAAACGATTTGTGTCAATACTCCATTCCAAAGATGTTTTTGATAATGCAAACAAAACAAATAAACAAACTAATTTTTTTATATAGCCGTGCCTGCCATTTAGCTGTGTTTTTTCGGTGATTTTTTCGGTGAGTGAAACATCCTCTATTGTCGGCAAATAGAGGATGTTTCACTAACTTTGTTGACAAACGAGACCTGAACATCTCCCTTACCTACAAATATCAAAATACAAAATCTTTGTTTATTGAAACATAAGCGAGATCTAGTCATTGTTAAAAAGTATATTGTCAAATCAGGTACCCAAAAGTATCATGTAACAAAGAAAAACTCTTAATCATCATATAGATATGGGTAAGAGTTCACCCAATCTGATGATTATGGATAGGATTACCTGGGACTTATGAATAGCCAGTCCCAACTTCAATTTACTGGCTCTTATAAAAAAGAATGCATACAAACAAACAAATAACTGAGCAGCTAAAGTATTACTGTATATATTCTATCATAGATGAATGATAATTTCATGTGCGTCCCCCGGGGGGTACTCCCATTATGGCATAACAGGAGGTCCAGTCAAAAAGGGTCAAGGCTAAAGTGTTAGAAAGTTACCCACAAATTATAGTCTTTTTTGACAACAACCCTCAAATGGTAGCATAAGAACCGAAATTATGCCCTTGGCAGCATCCATTTCTTTGTGCTCGCTTGGTCTTACTTTGACAAATTTCTTTGCCATTGACTGTCTTTGATTCGGGAAAGATAAGATTTTGCCAATTTCTTTAATAAAAGATAAGTTTATGTTAAGTGGTAGTGTTATTATAGAAACTGGGCCATTTTGTAGCCATTTGGAAATTACTCTCAAATCGACTGGAACCCCCTGTCAAGCCTTAATGCGAGTACCCCCTGGGTCTGCGTCGTTTAAAGAAAGGTGTTAAAGCCAGGGAAAAGTCAAGACAAAAGACAATGAATCAATTTTTGCATTCACGCAGTAAACTGATCTTAAACGTAAAGCGATGTAAAGTAAAGAAATTTGCTAGCACTTGGGCCCTCAAAGAGTGTGGAAGTCAACTAGAGAAAATATCTTGCTCGGTGTGCTAATATGTTTTTCATGATATTGTTCAAAATCTCCCACCTTCAGTTTCGATGAATATTTTGCAAACATTTGGAGCTTGCTAAGTTTTTGATTGAATCTGATTTTCACCAGGAAATATAGCCTATATCAAGCATGTGTTTATATAAAGCATTTTTCATCAATGTCTTCAATCATAGATAAAAAATCTAAACCTTTGACTATTTTGACGAAGTTTGTCCCTGTTGTCACTAGCTCATTGGGTCAGTTGATTATATGGTTTTATTCTAACCGGCTTGACTAGAAGAGGGATATTCCTATATTTCCTAACTTGGGGTTGGTAAACTTTAAATAGGAGGGAATTTTGCTTCAAAATTATCCTCTTGTAAATATGGCCCATAGACTTTCTAGTATGTTTAGTAGTAAATTTCAAATCTGCAAAACTTTCAGTTAATTTCAAGAAAAACTTCCATAGGATTTGATTGAGTCATGATAAAGGGAACTTTTGAAAATCCTTTGAATGCCAGGATTACGATAAAACTAAATGATAACTAAATGATCAAGGAAGGGATGAGAGCTCGGCGTCACCCCTGTGTTTGTAACAGCTCGCTGATTTCGTTCTCTGCAAAAAATGACTTGAAGAAAATTTGTATGCAGGGATGTCGTTGTAAAGATTTAGGAGGGGGTTATGCTGCAGACAATCTCTAGAAGTCGTACTCAAGACCACACCAACAATGACAGCCACAGCCACAAACAGAAGAAGACCCGCAAAAATGAGTCTTGGGCGACCTGTTCAATTAAAAAAATAGCCCTTGGAGGCTTATTAATTAGACAGTTTTTTAGATGGGGGCATAGTATTTGGGAGACTGTACGAGAAAGCGCTTATAAAAGCAGAAGCGGATTGGTCCGGGTGGCTAGTCGATGTGGCTGTCTAATTTGGCCCGCTCTGATACAGTAACTTTTAATGCAATATTTAGTGTGATTTTAATAGTCTACTGTAGAAGATTCACAAAAAAAACAAAGAAATATAGTGAGATCCAGCTCCATTTGAGCCTCGAAGCTTCAAAGAAACTATTGAAATGTTTGCACATGATATAAATGGCCTTTAAAAGATCCCCAGGTTAGCAAAAGTTGACCGAGGAACTTCCAAGAAGTGCTTTTGTTCAGTCCTCACTATTTATGCTATTTTACCCAGCTGCTCCGCTTGCACCAATAGCAAAAATTGGTTTTCTAGCATGAATGGGCCCCATTATGGTTTTTTTATCCCGGCCCGTTTCTAGGAGCCACAACATCCCTGTCAGGGGCGTAGCAAAAATAAAAATTTTTCTGAGGGGTGCAGAAATGACTTTTGCTGATAAAAAAAACGTGTCTCAATCTTTAAGGGTAAGATAAACAATTTTATATGCTGGTTTCATGTGTTTCTATTTCAAAATTCGTACTTCAGTGCCATACTTTGATAGTTCAACTGCTACAGAAATTTATATCATTACAATTGTTGCAAAAAGTCTACAATTTTATACCAAACGGTGAGAAAAAATTCATTCTCTTTCTTGGTGAAGGTCCTTCATTTACTGACGGATATGTTGGGGGTACAGTGTCCCCTTAGTCCGCTCACTTGTTGCTAAACTACAATGTTCAGGTAGCTGCATCAAATATCATGGGGAAACACTACCATAAAAATTCCCCGCTTTGTCTAGAGCCCTCCCACTCTAGTGCTCCGGCCTCCCTGCCTAAACCCCCTTAGGCACAAAGTCCTATATTGAATCACTATGATTGAATTGTTTCCTTAGTAGTTCCTTGATTTAACTACTGCACATTTGGTGCAATGAAAATTGGTGTCATTAGATTCTTAATTGTAGCTAGAAGACAAGTTGAAAAACAGAAAGAAGAATAGAAAGACGTTTGATAAATAATAATAATAATAATAATAATTGAAGCTAAGTCTCCATTTCGGAGCAGTTACCCAACTACTGGGTATCACAAGCTGGTGCTATACTTTTAGCCAATCTCTTTATTTCTATTTCATCCATTGGTAAGAAATTTTTGAAGAGTGTTGTTGATACTTTTTAGAATTTTTGAATTATTTGTAACTAAACAGGTCTTTTCCATCTTGGGTTTTTGGGCAGTCCCATAAGTGTTCAATATATTCCTCATGGGCCCCACATCTTCTGCAAAGAGAATCAGAGTACTTTCTTTTGTAGTTCGCCCTTAAGTCAACCATGTTTAGTTTTAATTTCAGCAGGGATCTTCACACCCCAGATACTCTTTCATTTCAAATTTACTACCCTTGATAAATCTAAGTTTAGTCTTACTATTATTTCTAATGTTATTCTCTATGATTATGATAATTTTTTCTCTAACAACTTTTTTCCACTGTTCTTTGGTTAAATTTTTGATCTGATTTTCTTTGAGGTTAATATCAATCAGTTTTATGTCACTAATCACTTCTTTATACCAACAGTTTGGGAACTTTAAACGTTTTTGCTCTTCATAAACTATCTTGGTCAATCTACTTTCGTTCATGTTTAATACCTTATGGAAGTATATTAATCTTTTCTCCTTTATTCTAAATTCCATTGGCATTAGGCCACATTCAAGGACTATTCCATCATATGACATTGATTGGGGTAGGGAATTAATTATTGTCACTGCATCTTTTTGCAATTTTTCTAAGTCTTTAAATAGCTTATTAGTTACATTAGTCCATGTTTCACATGCGTACAGAACTTTTGGCATCAAAATTGCTTCAATCAGTTTGATACTGATTGCAAAACTCTGTTTCTTGAGTGCATCCTGTTTAATAAGGAATTTTATTTCTTTAATAACCCCCAAGGCAGAGTAAATGAATAAGTGGAAATCCAATAAAGATGGAAAATGAAACACTTGAATTTACACAATGAAACACTCGATAGCTAACTTCGTAACGCACAATCTATGTGATTTTGAACTCCAAATGGATGAAATCGGCTTTTAACTCTTGATTTTTTGCATGCAAATAATAGAGACACTCTAAATTGAAATGTTTCTCGGGGATTTTGTCTTTGGTTTTGACGATTCTGTAATTGTCTTCTGCCTTCTACATTTTGGTTTCTTATTGAGTGGTTCCTTATAAAAAGCGTATATATAATTCGGTGAAGGGTTGCCAGCACAGAATCTCGGGAGGGCTGAGCCCCCGAGACCCGTCGACGGCACCCCTGCCTGGATTCAATCTATGGCATTCTTCTAGTTTTTGATTACATGAGGTACTTTTAAGAATCTCAAAACATGTTGTTGTAGTCGTTTCGAGGCGGGATGGTTGGATGTTTGAATTGGGATTGTGAACTTTCATGTGTTACCTACTACTGATTTCGTGACTACCGATGATTTTCTGGTTTCAATTTGAAATATTCAAAAGACAAACTGAGAACGTCTTCAAATGTGTAAAGATTTCTAGGTTATTTTAGGTGAGTTTTTATACGCTTTTCGCTCAAAGTGACGTTACAGGTAAAAATCTCTACGCTTTGTTATGTGCCCAACTTTCCACGAACTACATCTTGTACTTTTGGCCTAAATCGATGGCCAAGGGCTTTCGGTTTTTCATCTGTGTCGAGCATAAAATTCTTAAGCTCAAATTGAGTTTCTTGCTTGAATAGTTTCAAATAATAAGGTCCTGTTTTATTTTTACAAATCACCATTTGACAACTATCTTGGATAAACCGCTACCAATCTTTTGAGCAACAATATTTTATAACAAACTTATGTGTCTGTCCTATTTTAGATTCTGGAATTACCCACGGATTATGAGTAGTGTGAATTTGGTAGAGGCTGTCCCCCCATCTGCTGTATTTATTGAACATTTCATTGATTGTAAGTATTCTTTACATACATACACATGCTAAACATTTGTTATTAGGCTTTATATCATATGTAAGTTTGTGACAATTGTAGAAGCCTCAAGCAGTAAACAATTGTAGAAGCCTCAAGTCTCTGGATTTCATAATGGCATTGATGAAATAAGTATCATGAAAACCATCTATTAGTTATAAATCCAGGCGAAATTTTTTGTCCTGCATGCAGTTTCCAGGATAAAAGGATAAGTGATTGTAATGTTAAATAGTAATTAAATATGTTTGATCAGACAAATGATACTTGGCTTGGCACAGTTTTTCATTTAAAGTTTTTGTTGTGTTACATTAACATATTGTAAAACGTTTCAGGCATAGATTCTTTACCCAATGATGTCCAACGAAATGTTTCACAGTTAAGAGAACTAGATTTGCTATACAGAGGTAAGAAAATTTGTTCATAGCAGGATCTTTATCAAGAAGACTGGGGTACATAATGTAAATAATTTCTTTCAAAGAAAAATTTTTAAGGATCTATAGCTTTAGTTTCTATTTTTTTTGATTGAAGAAAACACATGCTAATTTTTGCTAGCATTGATTTTCTCTTGCTGATTTTGATATTTGTGATGTCAATATATTACACTAAATTAATGCATGTTAAACTTAGGTTGCATTTTGTTGAAATGTATGCCTCTGGTCCTTTGTGGTGGCATTTGTATAAACAGATCTTGACTGAAACAGATGAACATGCTTAAAAGCTTGGGCCTATCAAGACCCTAAACAAGTCTAAAATTTAAATGCCTCTGTAAGGTGTATGCCTGAAATAAAGTTGCCAGCATGTAGTCAATTGCACCTCTTGGCAAATCAAGGGGTTCAATGGGGTGCTATTTCTATTTTAGAATAATGAAGTATTTATAAACATTTATGAAAGTATATACAAAATTTGACATTTTTAGCCATTTTTAAAGTTATTCTGCACAAATAAATACATTTTCTTTTTCAAAGCTATTTTATCAAGATTATAAAAATATAGAGATTTTATTAGAATGCACAAACCACAAACAGAGGGTTTTCAAAATGCTAACAAAAGTGGATACCCTTCAAAATAGGGTTTTTTGAAAACGCACTTGATCAATGTGTATGCACAAAAATTGAGATTTCTGAAAACTCTCCAAGAAACATACAAAAATGGAAAGGGCAAGCAGTAAAATTGACAAAAATTGACATTTTTTTCTTCATTTCTGTGAACTTCATAGGACGTGCCATTTTTGGGTACAATTTTTCAAATTGAAAATGAATTTTGGGTTATCCATTTTGGTAAACTCAACTATGGTCATTATTTTTTTTGGATTGATTTTTAGCATGACCATAAATTTTGGAGTATCATGTAATATGTTTCATTTACTTGATTGAGTTGCTGAATTTTTTTCTCAATTATTGGTCAACATTAAATATTAATCTAAAATTTGAATTAAATTTTAGAGTATACATTTCATATTTTATCTAAATTTTTGGGTGGAGTGTTTAAGAAATCAATAAATTTTAGGAAATGCTTTCATATTTTCAAAATGGCACACCCCTGTACTCTGCTTATTGAAGTGGCCCCCCACCCCAGTGATATTCTGAAAACACTCCAAGCAAATTTACTAAAATGGAAGCAGCATGCAGGGTTAAAAGGACCCTGTTGACAGATCAAAGTGAAACAAATGAGAAACATCTCTTTTTTCGTGTAAATGGTTGAATCCCATATCAAATGAAAATGCACCTGTGCAGAGACAATGAAACCAAGGCAGACCCCCTGTAGTATAACGTTCTGGTGCACTACCACATTCGCAGATAAAAGGAGCCCCAAATCCAAAATGAAATGAAAACGCTAATATTTAAACAGGCAAAAATTCTGTGTTGAAATGGGAAGCTAAATATGATATGAAATGAAAATGTTGTCGTTTAAACAGGGCCTAAGAATGTTTACTGTTAAGATGGTAACTCATAGCCTTAATTGCGTGCAATAAACCATACTTTTTGGGAAAAGGAGCCAAGTGCCAAGGTTTGTCTGTGGGATCGCAGACCTTTTGTAGGATGGCCTGTGTATCTTGTTAAGGAGTGGCACAATCAATTTCTAACAAAGAGGCTTATATATCTAGCCAGGGGAGGCTACAACATCTTACTTGCCTCAGGCTTAAAAGAATGATTTTCCAATCAGTGGTTAGCATGTTTTGAAAGCAGAACTATCCTCCTAGCCTTGCACCATCCCTGTTAATCTGGCCTTCAAAGTCTTATGTCTTTCCTCAGTTTTCTTTCAGCAGTTCTTTTGAACTTCTGTGTTTGCCAACTCTCATTAGTTTGATAAATTTAGCTAGCTAAGAGCCAACCAACATTCCACTATGTCTACCATTCATGCTAGCTAAATTTTGTTATTGATTCATGTAGGTTTTTGTAACTTGAACTATGTTATGATTATCTTTCTGTTATAAAATTTTCTTGTTTTTAGGTAAACTTAGCCAGATCTCAAACCTGCTAGACCTGTATAATTCAACAGATGATCAAACTGTAAAACAACGTTACTTGACAAAAATTCAAAGATGCCTGATAAAGAGTCAAGAATATGGAGATGAAAAGCTACAGCTTATTTCACATATTGTTGAAGTTGTATGTTGATTATTAGAAATATAACTTATCTTTCATTTAGACAAAAATATCTTTAAACTGCACTATTAATAACTTGCTGAAATAATGATATGCCCCATCAACACCCTTTTTTGCAACCTGTTAATTTTTCTTACAACAAGTAATTGATTTTTGCTTTTATTTTTTTGAAAGGTGGACAACAAGAACATACAAATTATTAAGGATGCAGAAAACATGGATACCCCCATACGAAGAGAAGCTTCCCCTTTGATTAATAAACCAGATCATCCAGGTATTATTTATTTTATCCTTCCAAGGACTTTTCATTTTATTGGTTTGAAAGGGTAGTAGCTACCTACCTCATTTACACATCAAAATAATTTTTATAGGTACCTACCTCATTTACACATCAAGTTAGGTTTTCTTTTTTCGGTGAGTTTTCTATAATATTATGAATCAAAGTTTTCATAAGTTTGTAATAATTTTTCTCTCTTTCAGTTAATTTTGATGATCATAGAGGAGTAGAGCGGCACCCACCAACTAAAAGTTAGTTTATTCTAGTTCATTTGTTGAATCCATTTGTGTTTTTTCTAGTCCAATGGTCAATTTTCTATCAGTATAAAATGCTATTAGTATTTTTATCAGGAAAAAGGTTATTGAGGCAACATTATAATTTATTCTGATCTATGAACAAGCTCAACTTTTAACTTGTAAAATGTGATTTTTAGAAGGTTTTATTTTGGATTTCTTTGCATTGTTATTTGTGTTTTTTACTTGATAAGATGGCTTCAGGGTAACTATATATTTCTGTGCTCTCTGCATCATTTTGTAACCTTGTATGTTACTAACATATTGTCTAAAGCATAGGATTTTTTTTCAATATTACAGGGCCACGGCGCCAGAAAACAGTTAGTGAGAAATTTGTTGATATTCAGGAGCATCTTTTAAAACCTGAGAAAATCCCCAAAATTGAAAAATCAAGTAAGGCAGAGAAGTCTACAAGAAGTGAAAAGAAATCAAAGACAACAGAAAAATTGTCTGAATCCTTAGAAAGCTCTAATCTTGGTGCAAGCTCAAATACCGAAGTAGTTAGCAAAAAGTCAAATGAGACAACTAAGAAGGAGAGGGAAGGGACAACAGGGAAAAAGAAAACAGGGAAACAAAAGGAGACAAAGAAAAAAAATGGGAATGTTAAGAAGAAGTAGGTGGTCTGTTTTTTTTATATTTGAACCAATAATTTTTATAAAGGCTTATTTATCAAGTTTAGAAAAGTTGTATTTAGATCTTATTTATAAAGTTTCCATGACTTGCATAGTATGAGTCATAATAAAAGGTGTACTTCTTTTGATGCAGTCAAATTCTGATGATGTATTATATTTTGTGATTGTAGAAAGAAAAAGGAATTGGCAGATATACCTATTGATCCAGATGAACCAACATATTGCTCTTGCAATCAGGTTTATATTTCAATTTTGTTGTTTTACAGATAAATGGTCGCATGGGAAATGAGTGAAAAAATTACTCAATATTATAGCATGTTAAAACTGAAAGTAAATACTGGTGATCACAACAGCAAATTTTATTAAAGTATTATGAGAGCCTAGTCAGTTGTCTGTTGGCTTCTTGCCATTATCAAGACTTTGTGCTTCTCTCATTTCTTTCAGACAAAATATGAACTCCAAGCTATTATTATACTTATAACTATGTAAGAAATTATACTGCAATAATTAAGAAAATCTATAAAATATATAATATCTGAAACTTTAGAATGTCCAAGATCTAATCGATATGCTTAAGGTTTGGTAAATTCATGCTGTAAGATTTTTCATAAAAATGGCATGAAAACTTTCAATAGAATCCTTTTTGCATTTTACGTGACATTGTACAAGTGTCCTTTACATTTATTTGTTTTAAAATTGAGAGAAATTTAATCCTCTACCAAATATACATTACTTTTTTCAATTTGAATAAGACCTTTAAAATTAAATTGATATTCCAAAAAGCTGGTTCATAGCTTAGTTTTTTCGGGTTGAGTTTCCTGAATCTTCTTTCAGTTTGGCAAACCCTAAAACGAATTGTGGGTAAACAGGCTTCTTGCTATTTAAAAATATTTTCACTTCTCTAATCCAATGAGCGAGTTTTTGGCTATTGGACGAGACATTTTAAGTCGCTAGCGTCACCTTGGTTTCTTCTTCTTCAGAAAAGGAAACGCTGGTCATAAATCTAATTAACTTGAGGTTTTCTGGAATTCAAAAAGTGTTGTTTTGATTGGCAATGTTTGACAAAAGTTTATCCTGTTGATTTCATCAGGAATACATGCTCAGACTTTATTATTTATTTAGAACTTAGCATCAAAACTTTGTTCATTTGATAGGAATTAGTTTTGCTATAGAGTTAACATCAAGTCTTCAAAAGTGACGCTGTTGTCACGTAATTATTTATCCGTCCTTTGCAGGTAATTATTTTACTTCTAAAGTGTTAGCCTGTTCATATAAAGCAATGTCCTTTTTTATCAAAGGTATCTTTTGGCGAAATGATCGGATGTGACAACGAAGAGGTAAGTTGACCGCTCAATGACTGAACGGCTCCGTGTCTTTTTTCATCAGAAAATCACAACTGGAAATATGTGTTTACTGGGTTACAAAAAGCTAATTTGAAGGAACCCCAGTCGAATAATCGAATAATTCGAGTCGAGGCATCCAGAGTTTGGAGTTGAGACTCGATATTTTATTTTTTACTGAGATTTATATTTACTATACTGTTTCAAGCTTGAATATGTGTTGGATGGGAAAAAGCTTCTATTGCTTAACTAACTTTGTGCAGTATTTAAAATCTTTTTGATAAACTTTAAACAGTTTTATCGTACAATTTCTCGCTAATCTTATCTGTTTTTTAGTGCCCAATCGAATGGTTTCACTTCAGCTGCGTGAATTTGACTGTCAAACCAAAAGGAAAATGGTAAAGTTTTGCTAATAGCGTACATTCGATTCAGATACTCAACAATCTAAAGAACTGACTTATTTTATTATGAGATAAGTCATATGGACTTCAAAAGCATCGCTGCGTTTTCCGATTCAAATTTGCGCCGATGGCCATTACAATCAGATACCAATTTTTGCTCTCATTTCTAGAACATTTCTCCAGTCTTTAGTCTTAGAATCCATCAACAATTCTGTTTTTATGGAACTAGATAGCCTTACTATTTCCAAAGCCTTTTAATAGTTTTTTACAAGATTTCGCAATTAAACTTTATACAGCAATTTTCCACAATTGTTTCTTCTTTTCTCCCATTTAATCCTCAAGTTAGTGGTATCTCCTTCCTTGACAAGAAAATACAACTCTAGTCAGAATTACTTTCTATTCCTGTTTTCAGGGAAGGCTTTAGTTATTAATTCGACGTTATTTTTTATAGGTATTGTCCGCAATGCACGATAGAACGTCGAGAAAAGGGAAAGAAATGATGTCTGGTCCGTGTAATATTCGGTACTGAATAGCAAGTACATTGAAAGTTACTTTTTGTAAAAATGAAATTGCCACTTGTAGTAAAATACTTGATTTTATCATAATATGTATGTTAAATTTCGTTTTTCTTTTCGTTACCTTGTGATATGTTTTCGTGTCTTCTGCCCAGCGTGACAGTAACTAGCTTTTTGGAAGGGCAGGGACACGATGTGTTTTATCTTTGTTGGCGATCGAAGAACATGCAAAACTTAAGCCTAGGCTAAAGGACTAAAAATTTTACTGAACTTTTTGCCGAACGTTTCACTGAAAAATGTTAAAACATATTAAGTCTTGTTCAGAATAGGGTGGTCCAACGATAGAACTTTTCGTTGAAAATTTTTCTCTGTGTTCGGTCGCTGCTGAGGCTTGGTGCCTAGTAATGGCCTGGTCTTGGCGGGTAATTTATTTCTGTACCGGCCTAAACTGAACAACTGAAAGGAATGCTACTATTTTCAGAAGTTTTTGTATTTGATACCATAAGCAGCAAATACCTAGCGACTTTAATATACTTAACACCATGAAATTATAATTTGATTAAAACAAAAGTATTTCAAAAAATCAACAAAAAACAACTTCTTGAGTAGAATTATCCAAAATAAACCTCCATTGCAAAGGAAATATGGGAGAAATATTAAAACAACGAAATGAAGAACATAGTGATTTATTGCAAAGCTACACTGACAAGAGTCTGTTTTGTAATATCCGAAATTCCCTTCGCGCCGTTGTACTTCTTGGGACCAATTTAAGCCAACCCTTTAACGGAGAGCCACACTCTGCACTAGAGACAAAACTTCTGAAGAGATTATTAACAAAAGGTATTGATTAACCATTATCAGACGTAGTGACCAAAACTCAAATACCATCAATCAGTAAGAAGGCCAACCTTTGACATTTGCTGTCTTGATATCTAGAATGTATCTATATGAATCGTCTTTTTTTTTACTTTGAAAGTAAAAAAGTAAACTTTCTTAACTAGGGCATGTGTGCTGTGTAAAGGCTTAGGAAACATGAAGGCTTGGAGTGCTGCAGCCTCCTAACCAGGCAACATTTACCGCATTTCAGGCTCCATTCGAGCAGTTCTGTCTCAATGAAGCAATAACATTCAGACAAGATCCATACTTAGCCCCCCTTATCTTTTGCAGTCACCACGCGTTTCAGTTCAAATTCAGTTCAAGTCGAACCCGGGTCAACTAAACGAATGAGCCCTATAAACTGTGAGATTTTATATTCAAAATAAGGCTTTCGATCAGGTCAGGTGGACCTTCTGGTAGCAACCCTTGCACCTTTTTTAAGCAGCACCTTTACTAAGCAGCCTTTGCTGAATTCAACCTATGAAGAGTTTAAGGAGTTTTCAGAAGTAAGGGGGGGGGGGGGGCTTAAGCCATCTTGGTTGCATCCTTGGATTGGAAGTATAGTCGAATGAAATAGTGTTGGAAAGGATTCTTGTAATTGCAAGAAAAGTTTCAGGTTAGTAAAATTGTTTGGCTTTATAAAAAGATATCGTGAAAAGTCACGAGAAGCCCAAAAAATGGCCTTTGCCTTAATGTTGAACAATGGTGTCATTTATATAGTAAATCCTGGTAATCCTCAAAGAAGACCTTATTTTGCAACAATCATCGTGACAATTTCATTTATTCCGAAAAAAGAAAACAAGGATCTGTTTATTTCCTTCAACTTGTGGACCCGTTCTCAAATTCATAATCGTTCAAATTACCCCAGAGGCAAATTAAAATCAGAAATAGATTAGAGAGAAGGATATAGGGTTGGACTTCCATGTTGCAAAGAGAACTTCCCAATAACTATACCCACGGTATATAACCTTAGGGTTGTTCAGAAGAGAACGAGGCCAAGGGTCATTCACTGTCTATACTGCTAAAACCACAGTCTGTATTAAATGAGGACAATATGTCGTGAAATCAGAACATCTAGGCTAAATAATTGGTTTTAAATGTGTTTCTTTTGGTTGTGAAAGAAAAAACTTTAACGAATCGTTTGATAATTTTTCAAAACAAGATGGTTGGCTAAAGGTTTCTAAGCTGCTAATGCTATGACATTCCTTTGCAAGGTAACTATTGGAAAGCCTAGTTGTATTATGGGCCAAGTTGGTATTCACTTTTTTGTAAAAAAATTTAAGGGCGGGATGCTCTATGAAGATAAAAACGAATTGAGCAGTGACACACTCCCAATGCCCCCCCCGCTCCAGTCAGAGTAGGCCCTCGATATCAACTGTCACAACCATTGGATTTCTATGGTCACAACCATTTCTATGGTCACAACAAAATTATATATTGCAAGGGAACGAGGTAAAAGCAACATGCTACGCTCGCGCAGATGTGCAAGAGGTTTTGAAATTACGTTTTTTTGCCACAATAATGAAACTAGCGAAATATTCCCACCAAAATAAGAGCATTTCGTTTGTAGAGAATCCTTATCTGTTTTATGATTCCGATTTTGGGGTTTCCAGAAGAAGTAACTAAACCTGAAGCATGATGCATTTGGAGGGGAGTTATCATGTTTACTTTTCATCGAATGCACTTTTATATTATATATTCGTTCAACGATTAAAGATAAACGATGACTCAGTTCTACAGCCATGGCCTAAAATGCAACAAGTAGCATGTTTATGATCTTCAAACAGACGTACCTGGTGACGGCATGTCGCTGATTTCTGGCTACTAGAATCAACAGCATGGGCCTGATAGATTATGTTTCCAAGAAGCAAAAATCTTTAAACTTTAAAGGACAATATTTACGATACAGATTGCAAAGTACAGCTGGAGAAAGAGAAGTGGGTGGATGAAAGTGTTTGTTTGGGTCAGGCCTACAACGATGGATTTTCGCTGTTAGAAACAGTATCCAGCTATTTTTAATAAAAACCCCGCAGAAAAATATCTTATAATTCATTACTATGCAATAGCTGCAGCACTCCTTGCCGCATGTGGAAGGCTGTTGGAAGGCCTTTGAAAAGCCGGAGTCTTGGACCAGTTTCGCAAAACACCTACTTTGAAACAATGGGTGCGCCAGCCAAAATGGATAAACTACGTTTTTAATCAAGAGTATTCTAGTTTGCGCAACGACGACGTTCAGAAAAGGCAAAAAAGAATTATCCTGTATGTCTCGCTTTTTACGATACCCTGAAGGTTGAGCAGTCTACTGGCCCCAAAATAATCTTGGTCCTTTCCTAAAATCTGGGTTTTAGAGTAAATGAAATTGTTTTGACATTCCCAACAAAGAAAGCAGAATCACCCCCATATGAAAAGGAAACAAATTATTTACTTATAAAAGGCAGTAAAAATAAACCAACAAACCTCTGAACAATAGACGGCTTTTGTGAAATGTGCTAAAAATTGGCCTCGAAAGCTGAAATGACTTCACTGTTCTCCAACCCTTCGACTGACTTCCTTCACATAACTTTTCGTAATTTCGCACGCATTTCATAATCTAGGATTTGGGTTCCCCAGGGCATTACATATTTTTCTCAAACGTCAATCGAACAAAGTGACAACAGCATTCGTATTATAAATAAAAAATTTCATTGTCACCAATTCCAAAAAGTAGGAAAAATCTATACCACAGGAGGCTTTTGCAGACTTTTAGCCTGTCTCTGCTGACTGTACAGGCAAAGTTCTCTTGAATTGGAATTATCTCGAGACTTCAGTAATGAAATTCAATGCAATACCATGAACTTCGTAGTTTTCTTGCTTTGGTTGACTCGACAAAAATTTCAATCAAGGCAAAAAAACGGAGCCTCCCTCATACAACTACGATAGGGTGTGCTCTCTCATCGCTTAGTTTGAATGAGCTCATCCTCAAGAAAATCCCTTGCATACAACATCTTACGTAATTGTGATTTATTGTGTATCACTATATGCAATTCGTAGTTATTGTATGTAATTAATGTTTCTAGTTAGTAAGAGTCGTACGTAGAGGAACTTTAAAATATAAGAACGGAACTGAACTGAACTGAATTATTGAAATATTTTGATGGTTCAAAATTTATTATTGCCTTTAATATTTTTGATATTTCTAGACACTCTCTAAAAAATAAAACAAAAGAAAAAGGAATGAAGATTTGAAGTTGTGAGACGAATAGCCATAGTAGAAAATGTTTAATGCCATTGAATGATTCAAAACAGATTCATTTCCCTGGCATCTTCAGATCAAATCATGCTGATACAGCAAAAACACTGGCCGAATTAAGCAAAAAATATCTTATCAAAGAAGGTAATTTAATTCCAGGGAATTATCGAACATATAAAATTCAGAAAATTATAGTATACATGAAAGTAATGCCAACTTAAAAACAATATCAAGTGCAGATTTTTCAAATAATAAAATTTCTATAGGAATCAGAGCTTGATGAATACAAAAAACATTGGGGATATCAGTAAACTAACGACCTAAACTTTGCATGAGGTAGCAAAATTACATTGAAGTTTGTTGCATAACATTATCTTTAAAACAAAATTCAATGTCATAGAAATTGCAACAATCCAGGGCGAAATACGAATCTTGCATTCAGTATAGTTAATTCAAATAGCTTAATTGAGGTCCTTGAAATATTTAGTGTTGATGGAACCTTGTGAAGTAAGAGGGGTGGGTGGCCATTGGTAAAAGAGATTCAGAGTTATTGACAAATGGTTCAACTGTTTTGGGGGAGCCTTTCTAGAAGGTCTATTTCGGGCGTCTTTTTCTACAGATAATCACGAATTACTAAATGCCTAAGAGTCAATTGTCTTTTTGAACTACAACATCGCTTTGAAGACGCGGATGGCCGATTTTTTAATTTATGGAAGCTTTATTAATAAAATGACTACAAAACACTCCATTTTGGGTTACGTCAGATGGGGTGCAATGTTGAATGAGGTATATATTATGGGTGCTATATTCGATGCTTAGTGCCACGTGCGAAAGACAGCCAAATAAACTCCGACAGAGATTACTCATACGCAAATAAGTGAATATATAATGTCATAGGTGTAATACTGCAGCTGTTTTTGCATAGAAACTGGACAGGACCTTGGCGTGATGGTTTCAAATTCAAAAAAGTGTATTTCAATTTGAAGTTTCCCTGTTTCTTTAAACGTTCACTTGTATGAAAATGCTTGGAAAAATGCGCTATCACTGGTTTAACTAATTAATGAAAGTGTCGATCAATAATAATTTGAATAGGCTAATCTTGATTTGATATTTTGATTCACTGTCATAAAGGACAAATTAATCATCGTGATGGTCAATGGGTGGTGGATTGGCCGACAAAGCCGGACTGTTTGCTCCCTGTGTCAAATAACCTGCGACTCCAACCGGTCCGGTCAGATAGCCAGCATGGGATGACTCTGATATAAACAAGTCATGCTTCTGATCTCGGTATGAAGACCATATCTGACTTCCTTCTAAAATTGCATTTACCTGAAGGGGCGAAAATCGTGATTAGTCGTTCAGAGAATTATGATGTGTGATACAGTGATTAATGATTAGTGATAAATCGCAATATTAAAGAAAGCATACCGCCGTGATTTGGATGGCGGCTTTTCAACTAAAAGTACACCTGTAAGAGTAAAAAACAGACCTACACCCACAATACATAGAGCTTTGCGTGATCATTCACGTCGCATAGGTGGTTTCCCTCAATGCGAAACCAACTTGATAAATAACAAACAAGACTTATTCTGCAAAAAAGGAGAGAACGCGAAAGGTCCGAGAACAAAATACGCTCAACATGATACTTTTACCTTAAAAATTCAACAAGATTGAAAAAAACTACTATGATGAAAATATTTTCAAAATCCTTACAAGGACGGCGTTTTCAGTGCCGCCCAGCGAATCTGTCTAAAGGTCCTATCATAAGAGCTGGCATCATTTGGCGCACTGAATGCCTGCCGTTTCTACACTATGGCCAGTGTTCTAGAGAGATGCTATAAAATATATGAAGGTAATGGATAGAGTTATAGAACCTCCAAATCGTCACGTATATATAGTTTTTGTGAAGATTTCTGCAACTGCCGACTAAAATTTGACCAAAAATAAAGTTGCGACGGGGTTGTCACATGGTTTTCTTACCTCTCCTCCATGGCTTAAATCTCTTGCCATCGATTTCAGGGTTTTGACAATTTGGGCCTTACAACCCGCAGGATTCTTTACATCACGCAGGGGGACATCTAGAAGACTCAATAGATACTGGACTAAATCGACCCGAATTGCCTAGAAAAAGAAATAAAATCAACCATCATGAAAAGGCATGTCTTAACTGAGGGCTGAATAGACCTTTACCAACGATGTCGATGTACAATCAATTTGCAATAGAAAATTATTGAATGCATATGCATGTTAATAAAAGTATAATCTTCAATGCCCCTCAATCTAGGAACCTGTAAACAATTCAGACTACTTTAAAGAGTTACTGAAACTATTGATGAAATGTTCTTGGTTCACAGAAAATTACTTTATTGTTAATAATGTTCAAGACTGATAGATTTTTGGACTCTTTTCGTTTCAAACAACCCGAAAATGCTTTAAACCGTTTCATAGTTGCTTAAACAAACAAGCCACATCGCGAATACCATAGCAAATTCACATTACATGCCTGTGCTACAAGTTCGCTGTTATCTTTCTCGAACATTCGATTCAGGGCCTCAGCTGCGATATTCAAACAATCTGGCCTCACTTTCATCGCCTTAATTATAGCCTCAAGCTCTCTGTCTGTGCCATTGTTCTAACACACATCTAAAAAAGAAATATGATATTTTATTACAAAAAATTCGATTTGGCGTGGTTATTCCGCTGTATTTATTTGTAAATTTGAATAAGATATTTTAAAATAACTTATTCGACAAACATTTAAATGCTTTAGGCAGCTTACAAAGAAGTTGACGGCATTCAAAACTTTAGGCTTACGTAAACTTTATGACAGAATTGAAATTTGGCAATGTGTCCTGATGAGCTACAAAATGAACCACAAAACAACGAATTCACAAGTCTATCAAAACAGCGTTATCTTCTATCTCCGATGACTGAAAAAGCTCACAGCTGAAAAACAGTGGCAGATTCTTGGTTAGGCCAATAAATTCTTGTTAAAAATGGAATGGCAAGAACGCAGCTGCTGACATAAAATATGATGCTGAAGAAGAGCGTCGTACCTCATTGTCTGACAAACAGTGGATAACAAGTAATGCAGATTTAGGTATAGCATTGTTTGATGAAGCCATTGATTGGAAAATTTGGGGAATATGACCCAAGGCAGGCACCTGAAAAGAAACCAAATATATATTGTTGTCATAGTTGGAGATAAAAAAATGATGCCACATTAAAAGATGTTCTTAAACTGATGACATCAATAGAGAAGTAACTTAAAAAATACAGTCACGCAAGATTTTGCTGGCTAATGGGAAGGAAAAAGTTCTCTTAGTGAAAGACGCTTTGCTAGACACCAGATTTCATTTGACAGTAGCATGTTCCTCGGCCCTCTTCGGCCCTCTTCGGCCCTCTTCGGCCCTCTTCGGCCCTCTTCGGCCCTCCTCGGTCCTCCTCGGCCCTTCTCGGCTTTGGGGCCTTATTCAGTGTATCAAAAGGAAATCAGAAGGGAACCATCAGTTCGTATTGACGAAACAGTGCATACGAAAGGTAAATACCTGATCAGCAAGTGGGGGTTGGGCAGAGAAGAGACAGACGAGTGCTTGTGTGACAGTCTCCAACACCTCATCCTGTGGTGAAAAATACATCGAGCTTACTCACAAACAATTCAAATGTAGCGGTAACAAGACAGCGATAAAAGAAAATTCGAAAAGAGGAAAATGAAAGTCGTTCAAGCAGAATAAAGTTTTGAGATTAGTGGTAAGAAGTGTTAAGTCCCGGGTTTGACACAATTCTTTATTATCGTTATTCTTCATTATACATTGAACGCTCAGAAATGTTGAAAAACTGTCATTAAATCATTTGACTTTATAATGATGAAAAAAGACGATATGCTAGAAAAATAATTATAAAAAGAAAAGAACTTCAGCCTAGGATTGCCTCGAAGTTTGATTAATTAAAAAATTTCCTGTCTGCTGGAGGCTTTAGGCTAGCGTCTTCTCAATTTTCTTTATGTTCTTGACATAAAGCCTCTTTCCAGACAGTAGGCGTTCGATGCTAATTAGGCAATATTTGATTGGCCTCGTTTCTTCTCTGCCTTCAGATAAGGAATGGACAGAAACTGAAACGTTTCAAAGAGACTAGGAATCATTTGAACTTCTTCCTACCTAGCTTTATGGAGCTACAAATACGCAACCAGATGTTGTTACAAGGTGAATTTACAAACTTACAGAGATTAATAACCAGTACCACGACAAAGAAAAAAGATATCATGTATTCGTCAACTTCTTGCTACATCGTGGACAATTCCAGTTAAGACAAATCCATTAAGACAGACTTAAATTTTCGAAACGTTATTCAATTTAATTTAATGCATTTGTCGTAATGCCTAAATTGGAACTGTCTTAATGTCTTAATGGATTTGTCTTAACTGGAACTGTCCACGATGTAGCAAGAAGTTGATGAATACATGATGTCTTTTCTCTTTGTCGTCGTACTGATTATTAATTTCATTATTAAGATGCGTTTTCCGAAATCTCAAACTTACAGAGCCTCCAGATTTTGACGTTAAATTGACAAATTTGTCCATTATTGAAACCATAAAATCCTTTGGCTTTCTAAGAACCTGTTGAAAAAACAAATAAGGTTTTTATCAATTTATTTGAAAAGTGTACACGGAAATGCCAGAAAATATTGGCATCACTTATCAAGGTTTTGTTAAAACTTTGGCAGCGAAACAAAAACAAATTCAGCAAGAAGGATAAGGATTTATAATGTTGAATATGACAGTTGGTGGTGATGATGACTTTGAATTATAAAGATGAAAATGACATCAATGATATTGATCATGACATCACCATCAACAGTGCACATGAAAAAATTCTAACTTTTATTAAAATGAGGGTAGCAATAATCATATATTTGAAAAGAGTGTTAATCTTGATCTGCAGATAGGCGATGGGGATCAATGCCTACGAAAAGTCTTGGTAAACTACACTAAATGCTTTAATTTTTTATACCCCTCCTCTTCTCCAATCAGAGTTGTTTTGTGCTTGGTTGAGAAGTTCGACGGGGTCCAATGATTTCCTTTCAGATATATACGATACTTAACTCTACCACCAACAGTGTAAGGCGAGAGAGGGGATGCGATGTCGGTTTTTCCCAGAAAGAGTTAATTTTTCACCACAATGAGAATTAACGGACATATATACCAATGTTCTAAAAACAATTTCAAATTCCATTCAAATTGAATTGGCAATGAGCTGTATCTATAAACATATTTGTATGGAACGTCTGACAACAAAAGGGAATTTTTGATTGGTTGCCTATTAATAAATGTGTAGGTTAGCCAGTTTTATATCCAAGCATTCACTTCCTCTAAGAGGGCGTTTAAAGGGCTTTTGGTGGATAATTCTACTGCATCTTACCCAATTTGGTTGAGCAATAAACAGCCTCAGGAAAACGCCACCTACAACCAACTCTCCTTCTACGTCATCGTAAGTAATCGAGAAATCATCAGGGAGCTAAAACCAAAAAGAAGGAAAACTTAGAGACTACAAATGTAACATCTGACTGGGTGTATCTGATAATAAAGAAATACAGCGTCGCAAGAGATCTTGTGGTATAAACATGAAAAAAACAGAAAGGAATGGATTGAGAAAAAAGCAGAGGTCAATAGTTCTCTTAAGATGTAGAACTGGGTTGATACCGTCTCATCAAAGACACCTCCAGAAGAGCATTCTAGTGTATATTGAGGTTTGAAATGACCTATTTAACAAAGGTAGCAGAGAGCGCAAAATCAAAAATATATGACAGATATCAATACAAACTGCTATGAAAGGGCAAGTTATAGAATCCAAAAGGGGGGAAAAATGTTTCTTCTCTCCTCTTTTACGTTAAATTGGTCAAATAAGAATGCATTGTTTGAATAACAAAACCATAATGCCACTGAAAAAACAAGAATTTAAAGGAAATATAACACAAAGCAAGTATGATTGACTCAAAGCACTGTACCTTCCAGGTAACGTACGGATCATCTTTCTGTGCAATGTAATGGCTATATGAAAAAGAGATCATGAAAGAGACTTATAAACACAATATGCGGATCAAATATGAACTCGTCTGGAATTACCACTTCACCTAAAAGAGGTTCCTAGCATTGATAGCAACATTCTAGAAATTAGAAAAGAAAAACGAAAAAATATTTTCAAAACAAGGACTATCAAATCTACATTTTTTGACAAGAAATTAGCCTGCATGATGAAAAGCAAAGATAAATATACAAATTCCGTTTCCTTTCAAAGTTAATTAAAACAAAATAACGGGAGAGTCAGTCCATAAATTGATTTACAAGACGAAAATAATCACACAAATAATGATTTCCAAAAAAGAAAATACTGACTTGTCTTTCATTCTTTTCACAGTAGCCGAAACCCTTTCCCTCGCTTCATCATTCCAAATTAATTCAGGATTTTCATGATTTGCTAAAAGGTTGATATAAGGATCTTAGAAATGTTTAATATAGATGAATAGAAACTGTTAAGTACAATAAAATTTAGATATCTACATGGAACAAAGATATATACTTGGCACAAAGAAATATGCTCGACACAAAGATATATATACTTGACATCACTTCACGTCTTAAAGGCAATCTGTCACGACGTTGATTGATTATAAGAACAAAGGGATTTTTTATTGTTTCCAGTCCCCTTTTAATTTATCGCATTGTAAAAAATATGGCGGAGCGCTGGAATCGTGTTTAGGCTATTTTTCCAGCTATTGTTCTCGTTAACCAATCAACAACGAGACAGATTGCCTTTAAGTGCTTAA
Organism: Rhopilema esculentum; assembly: GCF_013076305.1. The sequence continues at coordinate 3,593,594 of NW_027019302.1, read as the reverse complement.
CAAAGATTATTGTTGAGGGACTGTTCTTGGGATGTATTGTTCCTACTTTTGCTGTTGCTGCTGTTGATGTTTCTATTGTTGCTGCTGATAATAGCTGACGACGATTATGATGATTATTATGATTGACTTTATCGGAAATCCGATGTGAATTCTTCCATAATCTGCATTTTAAGATGATATATCCAATCTACAAACTAACAACAGAACAGATCGGTTATGACATCACTCCTATACAGAACGATATGAACGCTGGCCTCACCTTCAAACATATGAACGCTGGCCTCAGGACTATCCCTCATCGCATCCATGAAAATAGAAGGTAAAAACTTGGATAAAATAATCTTGACTCTAGGCCCGATGAGTTTATCGGACATCATTTTAGAGAATAATTCTGCCGCTCGCGATCGGACATTTGGATTAGAAGAATTGCAGAACAAGTCCAGCAAATAAATAACAGCACCTAGAAAATAAAAAAAAAATCTTTCTGATAGTGAAAGACTTTTTAGAGGGGGGCTAATTCGATTCGAGGGGGGCTTTTATAAATAATCTACAAGGTGTCAAACAAATAGCTCGATTTGTAGCTATTTCAAGATTTTCAAGTTTATTATACTTGCAATTATACTTAACAACTCGTTCTAAGAAACAATACTAAATAAATATAGAAAAAATTGATATATTCCACTGTCGTTGGCCGTCTCTTCGTCAATTTATCGCTTATTTAGGGTTTCAATCATTGACAAAAATGGTGTAAATTTGTTATGCAAGTCGTAGCAGATAACTGCGGCTCTCATACAATTTCGCAGGCAAATATCAATAAATAATGAAACCTTACCAAAAGGAACAGTTGTACTTACCCTTTGACATGGCCTCTTTGACAATTTTAGTGTTTGATATTAATGCATGCAAGGTATCAAGAACAAGCAATCTACCTACAAGAATGCAAGAAAACCACTGTTTGAACTCTGACATCTTGAATTAGCTGTGGAAGACTTACTCATTAGAAGGAAGTGATAATGGTTAGAGAATTAAGAAAAGATGATTGCGGTTCCTAATGGGCTTGGTGTTAACTGTTTTAAAGAGATGAATATCGTCATGAAAATTCTAAGTCATATATATTCTTGAAACCGACACAGTTGCACCGCTTGCTCATAATTAAAAGATGACATCTTGGCAAATAGTGCCCGCATCTAAAAGTCGGGCCTAGTTCCCAAAACTGTCTCTGGTAATACTCTTGTTTGGACTTCCTTTAAAAGAATAATGGTTTCCTTCCTTGAATACCGTATTTCCTCTAATGAACGCCGCCCTCTGATAAACGCCGCCCTCTATTGAACGCCGCACTTTAAGCCAACCATTTAGAAAAAACGCCGCCCTCTGATTAACGCCGCCCTCTATTGAACGCCGCATCTTGAAAAGCGGCGTTCAGTAGAAAACAAACCAAACAAGAAGTAAGGAATCGTTTATACGCTTACTATTCGAAAGCCATGAAAGTTTTTATCTCATAGAGACGAGGACTCTGACGGAGACAGGGATATTGACAATCCTTGACTTGACTTGACATTCTTTTTATCTTTTCTCATCGCATTCATTTTGTATTGAACGCCGTCCTCTGATGAACGCTGCCCTCTATTGAGCGCCGCATCCAAAATTTGGAGTTTGTATTAAACGCCGCGGCGTTCTTTAGAAAAAAGTACGGTATGAATAATGGTTTCAGTACTTAAAAAGATGAAATCGGTAAGAGGAAAACAGGAAAAAGAACGTTAGGCCATACTTGGAGGAAGGGTGTTGAGTGTGAGGAGCAAGTAAGCAAGAACATCTGCATCAGCGATGTTTGCCACGCATTTGCTGTTGCCCGTAACACCAGCTATGACCTGAAAATCCAGAAAGGAAGCGAGCCAGTTAAAAATACATAACTTTGGCTAATTGCATCACGGGGAGTTTGGTCAATAACTAGGATACAAATCTGAAAGCCAAGAGCCGAAAATTAAAATCAGTAAGGAAGTTTCTTAATTTGCCTGCAAGATAGGCTGCCTCGGTAAACTTCAAAGTTCGATAATCATTCACTTTAAACGACACCCAGGGGAATAAGCATATTCAAGAATTTGCACTGTTTATGTAGGGAAAAGTGACAGCTGCTGTTGCTCAAAGGGGTTCCTTCTACATTCTATTACTACAACGCCCTCGACACGATGCTAGACTACATCAAACCTCGGGCAAATGCTAATTGCGCTGGAATCGTAGGAGCTTCATTAAGTTAAAATCTCGCGAAAAATTCTGCACACGCTCGAATCAACCCAATTCTAATGCAACAATTACAACCCTTGTCACTAAATAGAACAGAATTAAAAAATTGACATTTTTTTTGCAAGGTTACGCATGTAATGGCCTTAAAACAATATCATATTTTATGAATGTTTGATCACGGTGTTTGGTCACCACGAGAGTGATAAAAGGACAGGCCAATGATAAATATAAAGCTATTGTTATACTGTCAAGCTTAAATTTGGCAATACCCAGAACAATTCTCAATACCAGTTTCAAGGTTTTATCAAGTGCAAAAGCAAATACTGAGGTGTCTTTTTCAATTTTGATTGCAATTTCATAACAGACAAAATGTTGGTTGCGAATTTTCATAATTTCCGCTGAGTCTTCAAAGATAACGACCGAAAAGTTCAAGAAAGAAAATATATACGAAGTTGTGGATCGAAATAGGCCATTCTGAAAACGCAAGCACATGACCGGCATAGTTACCCAATCAGTGCTGCGTGCCTATAGAGAAATTAACACACGAGTCCAAGAGTGAAAACGAACTCCTTCTGTCTACACAATAGCGGATTTTTCTTTTTGATGTGGATCGATTCCAAAGCTGCTGGGTGAAAAGACGACCTGGTTCAGGCAGTTATCTGAAACATGTCGTCATTATAGCTTTTGGGTTGTCTAAAGAAGTTGTACGATGTGAGAATCACTTGTTTTAACGGTTTTTTTGACATACAAGATCGACAGCGTAGTCTTAAATGCAAGACGCAATATTCTGTAGGAGAAAAGGAGAACCTAAATTAAATGCCTTAAAAATCAAGAAGCTTAGGTGTTTGGAGTTGCAACGGAACACCACCTAAAAAATTACAAGAAAATATCTGAAAACTGGCAGGTCTTACCTCTAGTGCTAGCTGCTGCAGCTTATTTGCGCCAGTAAGACGTAGTAAGGAGAACAGCAATTTAAAATGGCCGATGCATCGAACTTCAACACCTAAAAGAAGGCCCGAGGCAATCACAACCATATTTTTCGAAGAAATAAGCTCTATTAGCATATGGAAAGTTCTAATGGCTTGGTTTATGAGGCCTTGGAGGCAGTAAACAAGTAGTTTTCAAAAAAATGAAACAATGCTTGATCACAGTAAACGATAAGTCATCGAGAAAAAGGGAAAATCTTCAGATAAGTTTGCAGATCCACATTCGACAGAGGTTGACTTGCATCAGGTTAAGAAATATTCCGGCAAAGATTTATTGCTTTGATTACAGAAATAAGGAACAAAGAGGTAAAGATTTATATATCAAGAATGTCTTCGTTCTGAGAAATTCTAAAAAGATAAATAGCAACTTGGAACCCAGAACTATTTCTTGACCAAAATGATTTCGTTTGTTCAAAATGATCTTCCGTGTATAACTGCAGGCATAACACTAAGGGACAATATAAACCATGCTATGTATAGAATAAACAAGACCAGGGGAGTAAACAAGAGGAGCCAACATGGGGAGCCAACCAGGGGAGATAACTAAGGGGGGAGACAGGGAACAATAGGAAGGAGTTCAAGCCCCTAATTATAAGGCAGAGGGTTAGGCAAATGCGAATGGACATATTGCTTAACAACTAACCTGAAAAAACTAACGAAGTTTATTCGTTACTTTTATAAAGTCAACCATTGAACCAGAATTCAACAAAATTGCTTTAGCGATGGATATATAGAATGCAGGAAAGGAAAGGCAACCGAAACTGACCTGGAGAATTCTTGATAACATTCCTCAATGCCTCAAGAGCCATTCTTATTTTGTCTAATCGATCTCGGTGTCCACTGGTCTTACTTGTGTCTATTTCTGATGACGTCAATGCCATTAGCGAGTGAAGATACTGGGTAAAAATAACAAAATCATGCAATCAATAAAATTACAAGCACTCCATATGCAGTTATCAAAAAAGTGGCGCTTGTCTCAGAATTAACTTTAAATAGATAATCAATTTCAAAAAATCAATTTAGTTACCAGTTAACATAAAGCTATCAACTGTTATATTTTGTGACTATGGCAGCTTCAAAATCAAGTTAACCATACCTTGCAACTTTTCATGGGCAATGGCGATTCAATTCAAATCAAGATCGTGGACTTGCTGTATCGTAAAACTCAAATAAATCCATCAAAAGATATAGTTCCTGGTACTTTTCATACATAGAAAATCTTTTTTCAGGGTTTTTATAAAATACTATTAAGAAGTTAGGAAAGCCCGACATTGGTTTTTAAATGGACCTCCAGGAGACTCATAGACAGAGATATATTTTTGAGTCATATGAAAACACATAGCAATGTGTCCACAATGTGGCTGAAAATGCTCTTACCTGTGCTTGGGACCCGAGGTAATCTATCAAAGCCTCTCCAAATTTATGTGGCTCCTAAAAAGGAAAAAAACCTCAGTAAACCTATCGATCTATAAGTTAAAGAAAATTTTCGTATTTTTTTTATAACAGAAACTTTTTTTATAAAAACCTTTGTAGTTCATTTTACCGAAGCATTGCTTATGTGGAAAATGGGATATTATCTCAGTCAACCTTTAGAATATTCTTGCGTTTTGACTTCCCGAACATTTCAGTTTTGTAACAAAACTTCAGTGCTACAGTTAAAACAATTGGCAGAGTGACACACCTCAATTCTTCATGAGTTGGTCTGTAAATTTCAAGCTGGTGCAAAAATTCCTTGGTTTGTAGGTAAAATCGTCTATCGGGCATCTAAATTTCTCTTCATCTATGTCTTCGTCAGTAAATTTTACTACTCATGACCTTCCCCCCCCCTCCCTAGTCTAGAAGGATAAGCTATGCCGCTGACAAATGGACACTAGAATGCATCAACATTCGCTATCGTGATAGTCATTGGTAAGATATCTTGATTTGAAAATAGCAAATCAAAGCAAAATATACGAAGTTTGAATCAAATGAACCAGTCAAACAACTCTCATTCAGTATATAATACGAACGAAACACAGTCAAGTTACCTCTAAAACAAATGTCGGCTGCTCATTGTAAACTCGAACGAAAATGTCCCCAACAATCAATTCTTTGTTATGGTCCGAGAAAACGAATTCTGCTCCGAAGGATTGATCGCACTCATTCTAAGACGAAATAAAAGTTTTCAAATATGTTATAATTAAAGATAATGCATAGGCTTGTATGATTCCTGGATTAAAGGCCTAGTTAGAGTGACTTTACAAATCACTTTACGAATTGCATTTTTCATCAGAACAGGACTGGCCAAAAGTATTTCAGCAGGAGAATTACGTGTGTAGTTTAACGAGACACGTGATTGGCTATTGGTAAACAAGATTTACGAGTAAAATAAATTTGATAAATATTGTTTATCACCAAAAACAGAAAAAAATTATGGTAGAAAATGTTAAAGTATAATTTCATTCCTTCGAATAATAAATTTTTTAACTGAGCATAAATTATTTTCCACCCTCCCTAGAGCAGAACCGCCCGCCATTCATGGTCTGGTAAAGCATGTGAAAGACGCTTGTTCATCAAAGTACAACTTCAAAGAATCCACGCAATATTGAGTATAAAACTAAACATTTTGAATATCAAAATCTTCAACCTTTTTAAGGTTTACAAAATGATTAATATATCACCCTTTCTATCTTCATTTTCTGTTGTTTTTCCAGGAAATCTGTAAGTTCTCCTCGAGTTCCATTATCCCAAATCAAATATGGATTCTCGGTGTTGCTATTCAACAGTTTAAGGATCTGTCAAATAAAAATTCAGCAATAATTCAAGGAAAATTTATTAACTAAAAAGATATATGACCCATGAAAGCTCCAGAATATCCAATCAATCTAGAATAGGGTGTCTCAATAATTTTCGAGAACAAGCTTGCCTAAAATGAAGTACATATTTTAAAGCTGTTGTGGGGTTAATAATGGAAGACTGGAAGACCGGTAGCATCTTTTTTACGAGATTAATTGAAAAACTTGAGATCATCCAGTATTCTACTGCTAGAACAATTGCGGGAACATGGAAAGGAACATCAAGAGAAAAAAGCTGTACACAAAACAAGGCTGGGAAGATGCAGAAGATTGAGCGGACGCCTGTCTCTGTTCTGCAAAATAATCAATAATTTAACTCCCAGTTTAAACTAAGGATTAAATAATCCCGCCATCTCAACAGTTACATTGCTCGAAACCAAGATGTCGTTGGGCGGATAAAAGCCAGAACAGGAAAACTTAAATCCAGTGTCCGTCCTCTCTGCTTATTCGAATGGAAATAATACTGAAACTTACACTGTTGCTGTTTTTTAAAGAAGCTTCTATAAAAAATAAGACCCTATTAAGATCAACCTTTGGCTTTTATGACCCAACAGGTCTATCAATATTCAGAAATTTAAAAACACCAATGTGCCCTACAAACGATGGTATCGATGACACGGAATACTTCTTTCTGCTCTGCCTTTGGATATATAAAACTTAAAAATAATGTCCTAATGCATACTATTTTGCATGGTGATAAAAACTTTTCCCACGAGAAAAACAAAAATATACTCCTGCTAACACTAGAAATTATCCAAAATCTAGTCGATTTGATTAGAAAATTGAACACTCTGAAATAAGCCATACAGATGCAGCCACTATGTCCCATTTATATAAAGATATTCTTCTTTTATTTGCATTTATTTTGCTTTTCTTTTAGGTCGTGAATTTAACGATATAGGTCGGGGTAGTCATAGCCTTCTGTTCCCCGGGGTTTCGTCAAAGTATTATCGTACAGTTGTATAGTATTTTGTGAAAATAAGCTTAATTTCTTAAAAAGTCTAGCTTATCGTTGACGACATAGGGCTTCTTTGTTTGCGTCAGTGTTGGTTTGTTTCGAATCTTTCTAAACTCTTCTGGTTTAGAAACAGTTCTGATTTAAATGTCAGCTAATATTCAAGCAGGGTTTGCCAAGGCAAAGGTGCCATTAAACGTGCACTTTCAGAGACCTAAATTATTTTCTTTATTTACGGTTTAGCTCCCAAGGCGAGATAACCGACTGTATGCGCTAGGCAAACTCATTGCTCTCCAAAATATGCACAGTGCAAAAAGCTCTCTGCAAGTGAGCATTATTTTCAGTTTTATAATCTTTGTATTGTATGGCAAGCAAACTGCAAAAAATCACCGAAATTATCTGATGGAAAAGTGAAGATGGAAAAATAACAAACAATTATATAAGACGTCAATTGACAAACATCCAAGACTCATTTTTAAAACGTTACATTCATTCCAAGAGGAAAGGGGACATTGTATTTCAGTTGTAACGTTATTAACGTATTATAAATTTAGAACGGCTTAAGATGATAGCTTAAAAATAGAGAAAGCAAAGAGATAAACTAAACGCAATAGAACCCTGAAAAAAGTTTTCCTTTCACTCCTATGACTTCTCCTATTTTAGTTATCGTTATTTGGAAATCCAAGCAATACAGCGACATGGCTTGGTAAGAATTTCCTTGGCAGTAAAGTGACGACTTTCAACCTGAGAATCAGCAATGCCAAAAGCACCCTATCAAATCACATCAAGTTGCTATCAACAGCTGCAGCAAAGAGATTAGTATTTACACAAATTCAGAACTTCAAGGTCTCTGCAACTTAATTTCGTACAGCTTCCTTGAAAAACCAGCTTCGTAAATTCACAGGCCGAGAAAACCAGAATATTTGTCGTTATGTTCGATACTGTAACTTACTTCATGTGGACTCTCTTTCACTAGCTTTTTCGTAACATATGACGTCAGCATTGCTGTGAGTGATTTCTTTACCGCTGGATTGTCCGGGGTGTTGTTTGGTGCATCTGTAATATGAAAAAGCAGTGTATCCAGCAATTTTTGAGAAAAATCATGCCAAAATATAAGATTTACAAAATTGGAGATGATTCATTTACAACCCTGGACAAGTATAAAATTCCCTTGACTTTACACACATCAGTATGATTGTTCAGGTTACCAGCATTATCAGAGTCATAAAAACGGAAAATACGATTTGATTTGAAGAATTATTAAAAAACTGTATGTATAATCTACTATAAACTAAAACACAAAAGAACTTAAACACAAAAACAGCCTGTCCTTTTATCGCAATAGCTGCATCATCTGGTTTACTATAACAACTACTGAAGGAGGTCAAATGAATTGTTATTATCATTACTCTAAACAGAATTGAACTATGCATGGAGGTTAACTGGATAATATTGATAAGGTTGTTCAGGACAACGGCGATCAGGAATGCGACTGCAAAGACAATTGCTGGATCAGAGTCTTAATTGACAACAGCTTCTACATATAAAGAAATACAACAGATATAGAATCAAAATAAGAGAACTATCTTAAGGTTGAAAGTACCTAAAAAGCCGGCCATCCGAGCGAGCGCTCTGATGCTGAGTCTTGCAAGGCTGTTTGCCAATTCCTTTAAAGGAGCAAATGGTAAAATTCAACATAGATATGCGACGACAGCTATTAGATAAGCACTTAGAAAATGCCAGCAAAATCACTGAAGGCTAAAGAAATACAGCAATCAACTATGAAGGCAAAGAAAATGACACTGGATAATTCTGCTTCATGAAAATCTTTGTAAGTCAATTGCTGCAAAATTCAGCTTCTTTCAACACAAAAATAACTGACAAAAACCAAACTTGATTAACCACCCAGATTACTATTTGCTTTTCTTAATCACAATTGTCATGTTACTATTGTTAATCAATATTTATATGTCTTCTTCTTTTTTATAAAAAAATTTTACTTGAATGGATTTTCGTTATGGAAAAAAACAAGATATGTTCTGTTTTCTTGGTATCGTAAATATGCAAGCCTTTATAAAAGTTAACACCTTGTTGTGATCTGTTTCAAAGCAGAAACGTTTATTAAAGAGAGAAGGCGGCATGTATGCCCACTAAAAACATAAACAGGAGGGAGCATCAGGATATGACAGCATCATTTATACAACAACCATGATTATTTGTAGTCAAGATTATTTGGAGGGTAACAACATCCCCCTCTCTGTCAATAAAAAGTTATCTTGTTGATCGTAATATTCTCGTTTGTTCACGGTTGATTTTCATAGTTTAACATCACCAATTATATTTGCGAGCATTGGCCTAATATTTTTATTGTGCGAAGCAATCAAAACGCAAGTTCATTAAGTTGATCAAAAGACAGACCAACTTGCCTCTATAACTTTAAAGAAGATTATGGAGGGACCAACAGGTACAGGAAGGTAATATAAGCCAAATCCACCTGATGGTATTCATGGGAAATGAGAAAAGCTTTGCCATTTAAAATTAGTGCTAACTAATCTGCTAACAGTTCTCGATGCAGTACAAACGTAGCAGTTCATCGTTTGTCGTGAAAAATAGCTTGCTCTTAGTTTCTTTCCAGAATCACACATTCGAAGCAATTATCAAGCTATCACATATCCGAAACACGTTGAGCTGCCCGAGAAGGTAAATTCAGAGCCGCCTTACTATACATACCAAAAAGTACTTTGGTTATGAGGGACGACTGCACTTTAGCGCCCACATTTTTGTTCCCTGGTCGGAAGTTGAATTGAATTATAAACCTTTCGATCTAACAAGGATTCTGAAACAATAGGAACAATATGATAACTGGATATAGAAAGAAACTTATTCTTGATTTGTCTGATGCATGGTTCATAATTACCTGCTGATTTGATTCTGCAGATGCTTCAACTCCACTTTCTGATAAAGTGTAATCGTATTGGAATAGAAACAGCAACAGATGCCAAAGGGCTCCGGACTGTAAGAGAAAAAAATTTGATATTGCAAAGCAGACTTGCGACAGCAAATGAACAGGGGAACAGCTGAGGAAAAAACTTTTGCTTCACAAGTTAATAGTAAACTGTTAGGACGTTGACATTAACAGTCACTTTGAAAACAAAAGATAAACAAGGATGAATTCTACTGTGCAACTTACCTGGAGAAACAGTGTTTGCAGCCAGAAATCGACGCTAAAGTTACTGATACATTCCGCAACGATGCAGCATAAAGGTGTTAAATTCTACGACAGAAGAGGTGAACTGTTAGTACATATGTTTATAAGGGTAAAATCTACAAAGCAACCAATGTACAAAGCTTCTCCCACTGACCGCCCATTGTATGATACATTTAACGCATAAAACCCAGAGAGGACAAGACAAGACACATTATTAAACAAAAATATGCATCATCTTCGCGTCTTTTTTGTTGCCTGGATCACAGCTTTTCACAAAGACGCATGAATTATCTCATGATTAAAGTCTCTTAGGTAGAAATAGTTCTTAAATCTACGAACACAGCTCTTACGATAGAAAAGAAGTCAATAGTTATCAGCTTTAACAAAGTTACGATAATTATCTGAAGGCTAATTTGGAATTAAACTTGAGCATGTCGATCCAAGACTTGCTCTTTTCTACCATTAATTTCCAGAGATTGCTTACTCGGTCATCTCCTTGAAAACAACTTTTAGATTTGTTTTAAAACCACTTTTTACGTGCCAAGGAGAAAATGGTAGGGTATCACCTGAACTAAAACTTTGTATTTCCCACTAAAAATATCTTACATCTCTTCTACTGTTCCCATCCCAAATTCCTATAACCCGGCCAGAGGATCCCACCGATGTGATTTGACCATCCGCTAATCCCCCTTGAAGTCTTTTTAATCACCTCCTTTAACTAAGAGATAGCCGTCATTGGGAAGTTATCATCTGGAATAGATTTCATGCGGCTTTGCTTGTACTCAGCCATACCCAATGCCATGTTTCTCACGACACCGTTAGCCCACCACCAAAAATATACTACGCCTTTTATTGGCAGAGTTATACCTCACTAAACCTTCAAAGTCCGCTAAATAATGCAGCTAAAAAGTGCCAGAAAATAGACAAAGGAATTCAATATGTCATACCTTGCAATGCAAAATACGGCAGAGGTCGTGGACGATCTGTGGTATTTCAGTTATTTTCTCTCTACACTCTTCAAATAAGGCAGCGACAGAGTAACATTTTACAATATTCACACTGATCTGCACAGGTACATCTTCCATTTTTGAGTCACTTAATATGGACTGGATGCAATGGTGAAACGTTTCTTGCAATACCTGCGGAAGTGAAAAAGGACAACTGGCGTTAGAGAAATACCAAAGAGAATCCCCTATCCTTGAAATATAAAAAATAGGGTGCTCTGCTGTTAAAAATCAAAATATTCATTTAAAGCATCGCAGGTGTTAGAAAAAGCGCTGGCTCAAATTTTTAAGAATTCTACAAATTTATTTTCAAAACTTTTATAACTCAGGTGAAACATCAACCTCGCAATGAAACACCAACCTCAATTCCATTTTCTCGCCTGAGCTCCTCCACATTTAAAGCTGAACAATTTATAGTATGGAATGCCAGTTCGCTTGCTGCTGGAAGAAGGGGCGTTTTCTTCGAGAATAAACTGTTGTCGGCTGCCTCCATTGTTATGGTCTTGATTAACATTGGGTAGCCCGCGTATTTGTAAGGCTCAAGAACTGAAAAGTGAAGGGGATTTGAATCATAAGGGAACAAAACAGCTGAAAATTATATCAGAAAAAGTTCAGACATAAAAAACGATTCCATGCTGGAAAATACATTAGGAGGTTTGTCTCGGGTAATAAGGAAATAATGGAAAGTATGAAGGCTATGAAATGGCTATTAAAGAGCCACCAGCATTAAAATACAACGATGGTGCTTTTCGTTGGAAGGTATCAACGAAGCATTTTGAAGAAACATTTTTAAATTTTCATCAGTTAAATTTATCCAATATTCATACGTTTGTTTCACCGATTTATGCAGCCTCCACTAGCTTAAAGATTTAATTTCAATTTAATGACTATGAAACGTAAAACTATTCTGATTCGCATATAGTAAAATGTTTACTGTGTTTTTATATTTCATTACAGGAAGTCACTTTAATTAAATTTAAAATTAAACCTTCAACATAGAAAAGACACAAAGGCAAAAATTTTAAAATGTGAATTATGAATAGAAAACACACCATCTTTGTATCTTTTGAATAAAATTGATTGCGCCTTTAGAATCAAAACGATGTTTTCAGGATCTGGACCATTTATTTGCTTTTTACTGCTGCACAAGTACTCGTAAGCTCTTGAAACTTTATCGAAGATATCCTGCAAAATCAAAGCGTTTGAAGAAAAGACCGTATTTGAAAAGCCAGTTCAACTGATTAAGATATAACTTAACAAATATATGATTAGGGCTACAGAGACGTCATAGAAAAAGCAGAAAAGTGATTAGTACAATGCCAAATGATACGAAAGAATATTGCGAATAAAATTCTTGACGAGGTTCCACATATTAAAAAGGAACATCCACGAGGAGCAACAAAGCAGAGCACCAATGCGGAGGCGCCTTGCATCACAGTTGGTTAAATTGTATTCGTCATCTTGATATCTGTGTTCATCTAGACAAATCTAATTGTTGACAAAGGCTCATCTCTTAGATATCCCGGGATTCTTTATTACACCATAAGACACAGCATTACTTACCCTTCCTTCTGGGTTTTTGTCAGGATGGTATTTTTGAGCAAGTCTGTAGTATGCTTTTCGTACTGAAGACTCGGTGTGCCTATAGATAAAAGATAAGGTGGAGATTACTGATCTAAGAAACAATCACTATGGACAAAAACTCTACACCGAGAATCCAATTGGATAGAAGGGACTTTGTGGGATTTCGAAATAAATATTTCTTCTAAAAATGATCCCAGTCTACAGGATTTTCAAGTAAACTTGCATACTTTAGACAATTCCATGTATGGAATTAGGCAGCTAAAACTGATTTCTACAATGAAGATAGCTCTTCACATGAATTCACTCACTCTTTTCCAGGTGGCAGTTTGAGGACATTGTGCGCTTCCTCAATGGTGAGATCTGGAGGCTTCTTTTCAACCTCATTCTTCCATGCTTCTAGAATCTCTTTCAGCAATTTCACCTGAAAAAGTTTGAAAATATCAGATGATTTAGAAAGGGAAGATGTCTACAAATTCAGCCGTTAAAAGTAATACGAAACCATATAAAACAGAATTAAATCAGAGAAATGCTGCTACGAACATATCTTAAGGCAACGAAATGCTGGTATAAAGAGTAAAAACATTATGTCTTCGTGCGATGCCCAGTTATGCAAATTATGTTAAAAGAAATAGGTGAGTACTTACAGGTTCTTTCACGGGCCAGTCTGGGAATTTGGTAGTGTCGCAAAGATGGCGCAAGTAATAGATATTGCAGAACAGCTCGTTCTCGAGTTGTGGGTAATCGATAGCTGGTATCGGGCAATACTAAATGTAAAAAAAGAATGAGAAATAGATTTTAAATGAACTGATAAATAGGATATAAAGAAGTTTTGACAATAAATCAGTTGATGTTGGAGATTTTCAACCATCTAATGGTCAATCTACAACAGTTACAACAAGCGAATCCGGATAGAATTAATTCGATTAGCCGGGCATCGTACGTGCCAAGAAGGTTTTTAATGGAGTAGCCAATCACAGGTCGCCTAGGGTCAGGGGACAATCACTTGCTATCAAGACATCCAGCATAATGTTTATTCGTATTCGCCATACCCACCCCTACAATTTACTTTTAAATTTATACGGTACTAGGCTGAAAAGGGAAATGGTTTGTGAAACCAGTCGTATATTTGTTGTTTGTTTTGAAACCTTTGTACAGGATTTTAAGACTGTAAAGTTTGCTGCTCTTAAATTCTGGAAGCATTTTCCGTCATCTTAAATCTTACGGCAGAGTGATTTGTACTTTCATTATACGTCAATAAAATCCAGTGTGTTATGATACCAAAAGAATCTATGATATGAAACAAAACAGCGGACGATGGACGACGATTTGAAATAAAAAAGCTGGTATTACCTGATACAAAGCTCGTATATTGCTCTTCAGTCTTGGACTAAAATCTGAGATGTGTTTTGCTATCTTCTCGATCATCATTCGTCTAAAAGTTGGTGTATGATGTATAACCATATTTTTCATGATAAAAATTTTCTAAATATCCAACAAAAAAGCCTCACAAGAAAATATTGACATGGAATTGCGGACACCTATTAAAAGTTGTCACTTCTTAACAATAGACAAACAGCTTTTTCCCAAAATCATTTTCTAAAGTCAAAGTGTTTCGTCAATAACCTCAATGAAACGAGTCCCTCCCTATAATGGACAGTAACTCTATTTCCAATAGATGCAAAATAACGCGCAACGATGCGAAAACTTCACTTTACTTCAATGAACATTTAAGTATGGGAAATTCAGAATACAAAAAAAGCGCTAACAGTGCAACCAACCTCATTTCATTACTCCAAATGGCTTCTGGTGTATCAAATTCGCCCAGAAATATTTCTGCAAACTTTTCCGGTCCTAGAACACAAAAGAAGACAAACATTCCTTATTTACAGTCTAACTTGAGACAAGTTGCAGAGTCAGAATCTCCTACTAGAAAAAAAACACGGCGTCAAGTTTTAGAAATTGTAAGGCAGACATTGTTCAAGATAACGTCTAGAAATGAAGGGGAAAAGAGTTTGGAGATATCAAATAAATCAGCTATTCCATTTTGCAGCAACTTTCAATCACTGCATCGTTGCACACTGGTGTGTTGCGAAAAATCGTCAGGTGTGCCGTAAGAAATTATCCAATTTACCTCAATTTCTTTTGAAAAACTAGTTAATTCTTATTTGCAATAATTTTGCCATTGTAAAATGTCTGTACTTTTGTCCAATCCTAAATTAATACTGATCAATTTAAAGACTAAATTGTCATTTCAAGGCCACAGAGTGTTGCCTAGTAGCATTTTTCGGTTGGTGGTGTGCCGTGGTTTTTTTTAGGATTCCATGGCTTAAGAAAGGTCGATGACAACTTTATCCTCGAATGACCATTCTCAAACGAAAAATTGGTCGAATAACTGACCGTAGTTTTCCAGGTAGCAAATCATTGCTTCTGGGAGAATGTGGCCAAGAATGCTTCGTTGTTGTATTTCTTTGCTATTCTACATGAAAAATAACAACAATAGAACGTTTATCAAAAGTCTAAAATATGACAACAATTGCAGCCATTTTGAAAATATATTCATAAGATTGTGAATCTTGCTTTGCCAGGTGCAGCCTGTTCAGTTAAAGATTGATACTAAACATCTAAACAGATAACAATATTATTGCTACACTTTGAGATATATGCACACACGTAGATGCATTTGGAGGTCAGCAAATCTGTGTTGTTTTTGTCACGATGGGTTTTCATTTGAGGCATCTGTTGACGGGCATTAGAAGATTTACCTCCTGAGGTATCAATCGATGGGCATTAGCAGTAGTAATAGGGGTATCATTTGGCGGGTAGAAGAAGTATCTAGAACGCAATACACTTTGGATTTGTTTCTTGTCTTCCACGCAAATATCCAAAAAGTTTTGACTGGAAAACAAAAAGCCATCTACCATATCGTTTGATTTCATGCTTTTGCCCTGATGTATGGGAATATAATACTATAATTAAATAAAGGCAAGACTACCTCGTCTGTGCGAAATGCTTGCTTCACGTGCGTTTCTTGAAGAAACCTACAAAAGGTAGGGTGTTTCCTTACAACAGGAATTTCAAAAGGAAAACAATGGTATCTTTGTTAAGCTAATCACAGTCGAAGGTTAACGAAATAGCATGAAAATATGAAAAATGAAAATCAAATACCCCTTTTTAAAATTATCTTTGGGTTTAAGACCCATAGTCGGTCAACATAAGATGCATACAGAAATTATGTATATAAAGCATAGGATACATTTATCATATAATTCTGTTTTAACATTCAGACACGTGAATTAGCGTCACCAAATGGGATACAGCAACGATTTATGATAATGGCGTACCTTTTACTAATACAGTGATGTAAATTGTAAACACTTTCAATTGAGTGAAAAGCCGCTACTTTTGAGTGTCATTTGACCGCCAAAAATTGTAATTTGATTGTACAATATTGTAGAAAAGGATGTACTATATATACTATATCTAATCTTGCTTGACCGAATAATCGTTGACACAAACCTTCCTATCGGGATAACGTTTGACCCTGTATACATCATTATGAAAAAGAAGGCCCCAGTCATATAAAGCCTTGGCAATACCGGATTGTCCTACAAAAAGAATTTCGAAAACGATGAAGGGAAACTGCTAGTTATCAAGAACAGAGGTTGATTGCAAACAGAGGGTGGAATGACGGTCGAAAGATATGCAAAATATATATGGATAATATAATACTTCAGATTCTGCTTAAATCATAAAGAAGGAAGAAAAGGTCATAGGACAATTACATCTAAGGTCACAATGAAAGGTCACAGTGAAAGGTCGCAGTGAATAGTCGCAGTGAAAGGTCACAGTGAAAGGTCACACGACAGTTACATCCAAGATAGGCATTTTAATGAAAAAACGCAGGGCCACCTACTCAAAAATATTGTCATTTACACGATTGATAAGTAATAATATCATCTGCTCAAGATATACAATAATATAATTGCTTTAAATTGTCACTCAGCTATTTGATTCTATTATATTAACTTATCAGTTATCTTCAACGAGATCAAAATATTTTCCATAACGATGCCTTAAGTTATTTTTTTAACAAAATCAACAAAAAAGGAAACTTGGCCATACTTACGATTGATATGTTTAGAAGAAGCTGTGCTACTTTTTCGACAATTGTTGGGTGGAATGTCAAAAGCAACTGAAACGAATTTACAAGGAGATCAGCAATTCTCTATCGTTTTTTGCCAAATAAATACGTAATTTGGGAAGAAAATCTAAAACAGAACCAGTTGCCTATGATTGACGTGAAATTTATGCAAGCTCGGATTAATATATTCTAACCTCATTTCCCCTCATAGGGCTTTCAACAAAGAATTTAATGTTCAAATAGAATACAGACAACATAATACAAAGCGAAGAGTTCCAAATAACCCTTTGGTTGAAAACAAAAATATAAAACTCCCTTCTAATTGCAAAAATCTGACAATAATAAAAAAAGGGAAATGTAACAAATTAATACCTGCACAATATGCGGAAGGCATGATGCATCTGAAAGCATTCGCTTGGCACGTGGTAGCGGTCTGACTATAGCACCATCAGTATCCCTGAGAGGGACAAAACCAGTATTAAGAAAAATAATAAGGATTTCATCAAAGATAGCCATCGCAAAAAAAATTTCAGACGTTTTCATACAATACCACAATAATACTAATATTATGGGAAGCTGTAATCGAAGTAGATTATAAATAAATTGAATAACAAGCATATCAAGATAGCCTCTATCCTACATGTATTTCATCAAGTTTTATTTGTAAACGACTGTTTTAAAACAGTTTTGAAGAAAGCAAACATTTTGAAACATACTGAAGCTTTTCATACCAATGTTTCTGTGTTTTTAATCCTCGTATTTTTTATAGTACAAAGAGCCCCCCTTCCACCCACTCAAAAGGATTGCGCTCCTACCACCCAGAAGAGTTCCGTTGTTTATGAATTTACGTGCCAGTGTGATTCTGGCTACGTAGGACGCAAGACTCAAAGATTGGGGGATAGGATAAAACAGCATGTTCCTTCCAACATAAGAAACAAAACTGCCCCTCAAAGAGTACAGCCTCCTCGATCTTGTAGGCCTAAACACACCGCTAAAACTAGTGACTCTGCCATCGGTCGACATCTTTTAGACAACCCTGATTGTGCAAAACTCATAATGGCGACACGTTTAAGATAATTGGCAGAGCACGGTCGTCTTTTCATCTAGCATTTTCTAAATCGACCCACATTCAAACGAGAAAGCCGTTGTTGTGTAGACAGAAGAAGAAGCTTGTTTTCTCTCTTGGACCCCAGTGGTAATTTATCTATAGGCACTGGGCACTGATTGGACAACCTATACAGTGATGTGCTCATATTTCTAACTGACCTATTTCGGTTCATAAACTGGGAATAATATTTCATAGCTTGGAGATTTCAATTTATGTTCCTCCATTTTTACTCTAAAGAATGTCGGACGAAAAGCTTCAGTGTGTTTCAAAATGTTTGTTTTTTCAAGCAGACCAATGTGTCCATTGCTCTCTAGGGCAAACGGATCTGAGAATTTAAGATAATTGGTCTTCAAAGAAGAACCCGCTATGCTGGAGTCTACAAAAGGGCTTAGCTTGTAAAAGGCAGATGACGTACAGTTTTAAAGACTTTAATGAGAAGATCGTAGGCGCAAGACCAACTGTAGAATGTTAAGCTACATTATAAACTATTGCTACTCTTTGGATCAAAAAGGAAAGGACTAAACAATATGATATTAGCAAAAGAAAAAAACACGGAAAGCTGGTTTACCTATTAGGGTAACACTTGCAAATGTCAATCAGCATATTCAAGCAGGTTATTGCCAAATCGGATTCGTTCATTATTGGGTTTCCTGTTGCCAGGAGACACCACTTCAACTGTGATACGCTGTGCAGCGGCCTCCATCCATCCATACCTTGGGCCCAACATCTTGTTGTCGGTCGTAAAATCCCATCCTTCCATAGCTCTTTCATCTAAGTAAACATTAAAAGAATTTAATTGATTTACTACCACGGCTTGACACACCCTTGGAACACAGGAAAATCTAAGAGTTTACGAAGAAAAGAAATCGCTTCTAGAACAAAAGAACTATATGGACAGTGAAAGACCAGTGGCGGACACTTGGGGGCGAGGGGGGCAACCGCCCCCAATACTTTAGAGGACAATGGTCTTTTGTTCTAAAACAATGGGAAATGTGACGTCATCTTACTCAAACAATAGGCTTGCCCCCCCCAATATCTGATCAAGTGTCCGCCCCTGTGACAGACACATGATGAAACACGCATTAACAGTTTATACCATAGCAAAAAACGTTTCGAGCCAGGATCAATAGATAAACATGAAATAAAAAGAAAGTACCACCAGTAGCTGTCGAGAAAAGCTAAAAAAATCAGATAAAACATTTAAACTTTTGAGTTTCTTTAAAGTTGGATAATAATCAAAACAACCAACGTGTGTAGGTGATGTAAAAGTGACAGAAAACATAAATGAAAGACTTTCAAGGCCATGGTCACGTGATGTAATTAGACTTCCATAAAATATTAACGATGAAAAACCTCTGAAACTGGGCTGTAACAACAAAAAGCTTCCGAAACTGGGCCGTAACAAACCTCTGAAAAACTTTTTGGTCCTATTCGCTCTTTTTCGCCATTGCCATAATACCACTCTTGCTCATTCCCAAACTGGTTTTCTCCGGAGCCTTCAATCATCATTGTCTGGAAAAGCAGAAGCAATAAAAAAAAAGAACTTGTAAAGGAAAAAGGTGAAACGTCTTGCCAAAGAGAAATGCAAAAACAAAAAACACAGGGATTAAAATAGGTTGAAATCCCGATAACTCGAGCACCCTATTCAAACTGCTTCTAAACAATATCCAGTATGCTCGAATTATTATAGATATATAATATATTTGATTGATATATATACATATCATCAAATACCTAATTTTCTATATCTAGTCCAAATAATTCAAGCAAAAATCTTCCCGAGCTTGAATTTATGAACAGATAAAAACCATGTTTCTTCGAAAAAAAGTTCCATAATTTATCGTACAGGAAATGATTTTAGCCAAAATCAATTCGCATAGGGGAGTAGTCATTATTTTTAAAGTGAAGTCACACAAGTTATATTACCTGGAACGGTACAGTTGCTTTGTTTACATGCAGATGCGATAACACAACCAAGTCCACTAGAATTTTCATCCCACCGGCATCTAAGTACTGCTTCACATTTATCTGAAAATACATACGAACAACAGATATTTTATCAGAAACAGCTTCTCATAAAGAGTATTTACACAACAAAACTCTGGTTCACTTGTGTCAAATTCACAGAATCGAATCACTTTTTTGAACAGTGATTTTGACCTAGAAGATTGAGGAGACTGTTCTCTTTAAGGGGCATTTCTTCGGTTAGAAGGTACATGTTCTTTCGGTTGTGCTCCCTACATAGCCAGAATCATACTGGCACGTAAATTTATAAACAGCGGAACCCTTTCAAGCCAAGTCACTACATGATAACACCTCTCTCTGATTTTGCACTCAAAACTTCTATTAAGATTTATCTTTTGCATAAATTTCTAATTATTATGAACAGCTTTCGTTTCAATAACAGAATTTTATCAAAAACTTTCAGCCCCTATAAAATAAAATTGAGCAAACAGTGTTGAGGTCTTAAATAGAACCCGCGACTTTCAACTATTTATATCAGAAAAATGCTACTTTAAGTCGAATTCTCTAAAAACATGATATTGACAAAAAATTTTAATATTGAAGAATGCAAATATTTAATCCAACATTGAAATCATGATTGATTGGTCATATGTGGCTATTATCATACAATATTTGCAAAATTTCAGTTCAAAAATGCCTACATTCTCTGAAAACACTGAAAACGTCTAAATGTCCAATCATGAGTGTTAAAGGGCCAGTCCCCGACAGCTTCTATTCAAGGATGGCTTATATTCGAAGGCGGCTTTTATACGGTATTCCAGCTAATTACGTCTAAAGTTTAACAACACTGTATATATATGCACAGCTTACCTTATTTTTCAGTAATTCTTTTAAAAATAGAAGGAGACGATCTCTTTCCAGTTTGTCACAGCTCTATAAACAACAAGAATCAACCAAAAATCACAATTAGTGTACAAACAGACCTTTACTACCAGATATTACCTTAATATTACTTTGACAGAATCGATGTACAGTAACCATAAATGGTAAAATGCGGACTGATGTTGTATATCGTTGTATATACTCGAGAATATACTCAATAAAAGATGGCCTTTACACAAAGCAGTGAAATGCAACAAGTTTTACAGCTAGTACACAATTAGACACAGACCTCTTACAACTATCCATGATGTAGAATATCAGTTACGAATATTTGATTGTTAAATATTTTGGAACATGATACGAATATCAGAAAATGTCTCTTGTACAGAGTTTAAAAGAAATATTTTGAAATAGACGTACTTAAAATAATTGAAATGAAATGAATATAAAATAATCCGTTCCACCTAACAGGCCGATGTGACACTAAAATCTGGCCTTAAGAACATGAAACGTAGCAGAACCATGTACATTTTCCCACCTGGCATAAAATCGCTGTGAATTATACAAAAATTTCTTTTTTTCACGTTAAGAAGTTGGTAAAACGTGAGGTAAATTTATTAAAAGGATCGAGCTAGACCAAGGGCATGCGAAAACTATTTTTTATGGTCCTTCAATGACCAAAGTCTTAGCGTGAAAAGTGGTCTAACAGTCCTATCCCAGCTTTTCTGTGCCAACACGAGTGTTATCTCCGCATCATTTCCCTACTGTCAATGCCTTGTAAAGTACCTAATTCAGGCATTGGCAATACATGTCGGTCAAGATAAAATGGATATACAATTTGTCAGTTTTAGAATTGACTATGGTTTTACTTGGTGTGTTTTGGGTGAAGTTGTTGAAAGCTTTTTCTTTTCCATCGACTGTAAGCAATTTTTAACCAGCCTCCATTACAGAAAGGCACAGTAATTAAAGAGGCTTCTGTTATTATGAAATAAACAACTTCAAGGAACATTTAATACTTACTCTATCAAGCATACCAACAATGAACTTTGTGTCGTTGAAAGAACCGATTTCTTCAAAACAACGCGAATATACCTTGGCCATGGCCTGATGATTCAATACAGAAATTATAGAAAATAGAAGATAGAAAATAGAACATTCAATTCAGTATCAAAAAGAATGCTTGAGTGCTAATTTATAGGTTACCTGACCAAAGCCTCATTTTCATGTATAGCTTTGGATTTGCAAAGAGGTTACTTATAAGCTGACGTTTGCTTACATGATCAGAAAAACCAGTATGAAAGAAATTAGATAAGAACAAACTGTGCCTGAAATCAATTCGGAACAGAAAGAAACCTCTAGAAATTTGTACTAAGATAATTTTGCTCTAATAAGGAGCACTATAATTCGAAATTCCCCGAACCCAGATACCTCAAACGACTTGTTTCAGAACAATAGATAGAACAATTACCTGAAGACAGAGAGCTTTCATGTCCGGTTTGGTAGTTAAAAGGAACCGATGGTAGAGATCATTGAAGAACTCAGTGCTGAAATGAATAAGAATCCGTTTCATCGCTTGAAAGCTTGGTATATTTACATACCAAAATCATATCCGTGCAAAGTATCCGATGAAAAGTCCAAGAAAGTGAGGAAATGGTGGTAGTTCCAGGAATATCAAAAGTAAATGATCAAAAGGCTTCCCTCTTCAGCAAGAAAAACGTTTTCAATGTTTTACTAAGTCATTCCAGAATTCATAATCCTATAGCAACTTTACAAATAAATTGTTTTAGATTAACACTGGTTTACTTTATGTGGCCAATGCGCTACTATTTGTCTAATTCGTGTATTGCGACCTCTTCTCAAACAAGTCAAAATGCATCCTAAGAAATTTGCTGAAGCCACAGGCAGATTTGACAAAATAGTTTAGACATGTTAAACCATAAATCCTCGCACTAAACCTCACGCTTGAATAAGCAAAAATATATCATATAAAATCGAATGAGCTAAAATAGGATCATGTTGAGATGCTGCGCAAGTTACTCTAAAAAGGCTAGAAAAAGTGTTGTTGGATATAGAAAGTATAAAGACTTTAAAGAAAAAAGAAAATAATACTGACGCATGCACGATTGGATATTCATCACTGTCTTCTTCAAGAAGTACTCGTAAATAATAATCCCCTTAAAAAAGAAGTACATTAACAGCAGAAATAATTTTATCTGGTTGATGACATCTTTGAGGGTAAAGTATGTTAGGGAGTGTAACGGGAATTCATTTAAGCCAACGCCCGTCAGGATTACTACTCTTATATACCTTAATGGTGATTCTACCTCCAGCTAAATACCAACGTCATAATGACAGCATTATCTTTAAAGATAACTCTTATTGACTCTTAAAACGTAATTATCTTCAAAGATAAATGACTCCTGATAATTTTATTTTAATTGTACTAAAATCGGTTTTTTGTAAGACAGTTCCTTTGAAAAGTAATAGGCCGACAATTTTTTTCCTTTTCATATATTGGGCTGCCGACGGGGTGTTATAGGGAATTCTTATTGGGGGGGGGGGGGCAGCTGCCATCCCTGGACAGCTGCCATCCCAAGACACCCCATAGCGCCATCCCTGAACAGCTATAAACGAGTTTCTTTGCTATGCCGGCTAGCCATCCTGCAAATGTGACGCGAGACTACCAAGGCACATTACATAAGATCACACCATATCACTTAAAACACATCACACCAAATCACATCAAATCAAATGAAATCAAATCACATCACATCACATAAAATACACCACACCAAATCATACCCATCACATCAGATCATATCAAATCAAATTACATCAAATCAAACCAATCACATCACATCACATCACATCACATCACATCACATCAAATCAAAACACAGTGTCAAAAGTTGCTTGTCTATTGGGTAAACCCAATTAAACACAAGTTACCACCCATTGCAGATAGCTTAGTCTTACCAATTCTGATTTCTTCTGCAAGACATTGGTATTGCACTTCAAATTCTTGGTGATTCCATGATATCAATCTGTTTCCACTCAGATCCTACAAAAGCAAAAAAAAATAAAAGAATGCCGATCAATATTAATTAAATTACAGTTTATGTTTTTGAATATCATGACAACAAAATAAAGTTCTCTCAAAAAAGGCCCAAACAAGCTGAAGAAATTATTCAAACAAACAAGCAAACAAAGAATCAAACCTTGTCCATGTCAAATGCTCTCATTTCAGCATCTAATGCATCTCTTAGCTCATCCCTTGTCTGCGCAAAACAACAAACTGCAAATTTTAGCAAAACCAATAACAATGTTTCCAGTTACAAATTACATAAAATGAGTTTCATTGTTGGATGAAAGATTTGCCGATACAGGTTTACCAATTGTTGAAAATCATTCGTTTAGTGTGATAAACCTGAATTTAACAGGTTTTTCAAGCTTTTATTCCATGATTAACAAACTTTAGTTCAGTGTTCATGCCAGTTATGCAAAAAGTATTGACTTTTGCGAAAAACCGTAATACCAAATTGGTTGAAGGGAAATACAATGATCGAATTCGATAGATCAACAGCCGTGTGTTCGAACTTACTAGAGGCATGATACCTGAACCGAAGTGAAATAAGATGCTTACCTTTGCATTCCAAATTAAAAGTGGGTTGGAATGGTCCCGTTGAAACCTAAAAAAAGTTAAGTAAAAATCAACGCAATTAATAAAAATACCTCTGGCTGTGAAACAAAATATCTAAGGTGCTCAACAAGCAGTAAAAGGCGTGTAGGACTCTATGATGTAGTTCCAAAAGGCAAGGCAATTAAGAACACGATGTGAATAACGATAGCCAAACATTAAAACCGACAACACTTTAGTAAAGAGATCGAAATAATGAACAAGAATAAAGTTAGATGGAAACACATAGGAATTGTACATGAGTAACTGGAAGACTTTCATTGACAAAAATAATTATTCAAAACAATATTAATTATTCAAACATATCGATATTCAAACCAAACATGCAAGATGATATGAGTGAGGCAAACGCCTTAAAATGGCTAGAGGATGAAATATCTAAACTAACTTACTGATAATAAAACAGGTCCCAGTTAGCCTCACTCTTGATACGCTGTCTTCTCTTTCGAAGTACCACGGGTCTGTCTTTATTTGGCTGGAAGAGAAAATGCTAAGTTTTGAGCCAGTTGTGGCAGAAGACAAGGAGAGAAAACCATGGATTCGCTTTCTGGAAGCGATTTTTGGTGAATTGATGATTATCGTTGCAAGTTACGTCTTCTAGGCAATCTTTTTTGTGCTTTTCTATCTTTTTATATTGGTCTGTCTTCAAAGCAATCTCTTTTGTGTTCTATCTTGGTCTCTTAGATACTTTTTTGTGCTGCCTTCTCATCTTTGTTCTCAGACTTTCAATATCTTGGCTTAGTATTAAGAAGCTTGACCCGTCTTTGAATAAATATGTGATAAAAAGTTTCTACGGTCTCATTGCTGCTATCTTAGAAACCATTGCTTAGGTAGGGCTTTGGCACGACTTGTATCACCTTTTCTCGGTATGAGAGACTATAGATACGAATCATCTTTACAATTTGAGGCTCTATAAAGATGGCTATCAAAAACAAATATTTTAAACTACAATGCCTGCCAAAAGTCTTGGAACACTGACATCAATTTCCAAGGTCAAAACCAATCATCCCCCTCTCCCCCACGGAACAATGTTGGTTTACTATCGAACGGGTTAGGATTTTAGGAAGCACTTTCTTTTGCGCTTCTTTTATGATATTTCTCTAAATCATCAACATTGTTTGAGGGGGAAGGGGGCGGAAGTAGCAATTTTTCTTCATGAAAGGAATGAAAGATATCAAATGCAGCGTAAATTGGTGGGTGTTCCAAGTACTTTTGGCAGGCATTGTAGATGAAATAAAGAAAATTTAAAAGATTCTGAATCGCAATGTATTTTTTAAACTCACGTCAGTTTTCGGCTTCAATCCGACTTTTTCTCCAACACGTTCTCTCCAGTGAGTAAGAAACTTTTCCAAATTTCGAGGCCGTTTGTTTTTTGACGATCCCTTCAAGTAATTGTAAACACTTAAGCAAACTACATTTAAAAGAAAGATAAATCAACTAAAACACCATCTGACTTGTGACGGTAACAGTCTTGAAAACGATTAAGGAATACGAACGAAATGAAACTCAATTTCAAGTACTTAAAAACAAGAACTGACAATCTCTAACAGTCCGGGAATTCAAAAGATTTATTACAATAAAGAATGTTCTTGCGAATTTGTCAGAGACTTAAGTTCAGGGCATCTTTCAGAAAAAAGTACGAGAGTTGTATACATCTTATTTTTAGGATATTAACAGGAATGGAAGAAGTATCAGAATCTATGTGGTGCCTAAAAGCCTCAAACTTCTTTAATAATTTAATGAAAATGTCTTGATGATTGATGCTGCGAAGGAGCATTAATCGTTTTCGCTTCTTGATGACTATTGAGAAAGGTTTGAAATTTCAGATCAATTTCTGCAAAGGTGGCCGATTGCGAATATGAAAATGGACAGCTTCCAGACATCAACAATGATTCTTACAAATAAAACTAACATGCCTGATTTCAATACTTTAGTAAGTACCTTTTGATACTATTCTTTGTATCAAGAAATGTTTCGGGTTTGTATGAAGTGTGACTCACATACACACAAACATATAGCGTTACTTGTAATTCATTTCGAGTGCTTTTTACTACAGTGGAGCCTCTATTAACGGACGCTTCTTTAAAACGTACACCTCTCAACAATGGACAGATATATTGTCTCAAATGGTCAAAACACTCTCAAAGGAACCTCTATGTAACAGAAACCTCTATACAATTGACAATTACACTTGTCCGAACATTGTCCGTTATATGGATGCTCCCCTCTACATAACTGGCTTCAAAAGATCCCTAATTCGATTCTTTTGAGCAGACATTAACTAGCAATAAACCGACTTGATGCTTTAAAAAGAAGATTCAAATATATAAGGTGTCAGCCCTATCAGGGTTATTTCGTGTGTTCAATTCTTCAATCAGGCCAATCTAGATGTACCAGCAGCAAAGAGTCTTGACATGTACTAATAAACATAGGTTCTTACAAATAATAAGAATTTTTCAGGTCCGTCACTCAAAGGAAAACAATAATACTTACCTCTGCAGCCTTCAAGTTGTCTCGAACGTGCATTCGGTCTAGCTCTGACTCTGGAACCTTTGACAAAAGTTTTGGAAATTCAAATGAGTACATTGAAACTAAAAAAAGGATATTACTATACCAAAAACAAGACGTCTCTGAAGAAAAGAAAAGAAAAAAAATTATATTTGATAAGGTTAGAGCTTTGTTTCTCTAAAAGCAATGAAAAAGATTATGTAAAAAATGTACCTCGTCAGTTGAGTCAAGAAAATTCAGCATTCCCGCAGGCTAAAACAAAAAAAAAATAGAATCAAGCGAGGCCTTTCCAGTGATTTCTATTATTTCAATCACGTCTATTGCCTTCAATGAGCTGTGGAAAATACATAAATCAAAGACTGTAGGTAAAAATACTGCAACAATATCAAATTTTCGAAAATTTAAAAGTAGATTGAAGCAGATGGGAGAATTTCAAAGGGGAAAGCTCCCATAGTTTACAAATATTGCTATGAAACGTCCTTGAATTCTTAAAAACCATGTCCACGCTAAATATTCCAAGCCATAAAGAATAATGAACTATTTCTATAAAGGTTCTGTGTAATCAAAAGCCCAATTCAATTAATGCTT
Source organism: Rhopilema esculentum (assembly GCF_013076305.1). The sequence goes on along the minus strand of NW_027019302.1, from coordinate 3,565,893 downwards.
ACTTAAAATCACGCCAATTTAATCTAGCTTCTATAACTAATTCAACAACTAGCTACTTCTTTGTTTATACACCAGCACAAGGATATGACGTAAGTTCGTTACCAGGGCTCTTTTTAGGAGGGCAAGGGCAGTTGGATGTCCAGTTACCCACAAGCCAACGAGATGACGGCTGAGCTGCCTGCAAAGTAAACATTGTAAATAGAATTTAGCATCTGGCCTAAAAAGGGCATTGCTTATACAGAAATCAGTAGAGCATGTGTATGCGATTTATAAGGTATCATCGTAAGGGTATAGTTTTTTAGACTGACGAGCTGCCTCTTATAAAATTATATAGATATTTGTTACCAGATTTAAGCAAACTGCCATCACAAGTCACAACATTTAACATGGAATTCAGGCTGTGGACAAGTGGTAGTGATTATTCACTCTGCCTTTTTCGATTTGCCATTTTCCACCACATATATTTTGGAATGATTCTCACTACCTTAAACTTCCTTTCACGGACAGTTCTGACTTTTAATTACACCAGGCGTATGTCAAGATGAAACTCTTGTTATAAAATAGGCTCCATATCGTTTCGATCTTAACGATTGTCAAATATCCTCATCAAAACAGTTAATTTGATAAAGTTTCTAAACTGTTAAAATTTCCTATTAACTTTGTCGATTTCTAAATAGAGAAATTGAGCCCTATAGAATTTCATATTAAATTTCATTGATGAATGGCTAGCAAGCATTTTGGAAGGAAAAGGAGGCTTAATTGGGAAAGAGGCTATAAATCATTGATTCTGATAGTATTTTCTCAGCTGCTAATAAAGCTTATACCTGTTTGTTAGCAGACGACTGTCATTGGTGTTCATCGTAAACATGGCAGTGTGTAGATGTCTAGGCAAAGCGCCTTCGGCAAGGGCTAAGTCCTGCATTCTCGCAGCAATATCAGCATCGCCTTCCTAGCAGTCAAAAAGAATGAGTCAATGTACAGAACGGCAACATTAAACGTACGAACATTGCAAACTCTAGTTTTTCATGAAAAGTGACGCAAAGGTGACGTGAGAAATGCATCGACATTGTGAGGGCATCTTGAAAACGCTTTGAAAATTTGTTAGCTTTACCAGGGTCATAATAAAAAAGAAGGCCTCCCAATAGATGAATCACAGCTAAACATCTTGGTGGCAAATATTCTCGAAGTTCATCAAGTCTGCAGTTTGATTACTGTTGATATTGTAGATAGTATCTATACCATTACCCTTAACTTCCACAGAAAAATTCTGCTGAAATACCCTAAGAAAAATAACTTATCTCAATTGTACCTCTATAACCGCTTTCATCACCATGCCCGCTCCTTTCACAATAGCAACCGATGGGTGCTGTTAAAGAAACGATTTTGGAATGAGTGATTTGTTGAACAAGAGAAACTAAAGGCAAGGGGAATTAAGCAAAATGAAACATTCACCAGCTTGAAACAACTTGATACAGGCCATAACTTTGAACGCGTGCAAGTTATTGGGAAAAAAATAAAATGATAGAAAAAGCGTAGAAATGGGTAATATTTCTTTATTAAGTAAATCGAATAGTTTCATTAAGAAGTCCTAGGTTGAAAGATTGATTGGCATTCAAAGACTAGTAGACGGCTCAAAGAACACTCGTTCAAATAGTAAAATTGAATAAAAAAGCATTTATTTCCTGTGATGAAAACGAAACAGGTCGCTCACAATGGTAAAATTTTCAAAGGTTAGTTTTTACCTCAAATCAAAAGTTTTTAAACAATCAAAACATTGCCTAAATGACGACACTACATCCTATATCTGATCAGGGGATTGAAAACTTACTTGAAACAATCTAAACAGGCATCTACCTAGACCTGCAAGAGAAAACGTGACAGTAGTCAGTAACAACGTAATGCTCTTCTAGCTGCTGTTCTGTTCCACATTAGTAGAACACAGTTTGTCCTCAAGATATTTCTTTAAAAATTGCGTCTCTTCGCCCGGTCTTCAATACACTAATGCAGCTCTCGATCTCGTTTTGACAAAATACTTCACGCTTATTGGCCCTAAATATTTGTCTTCAAATTTGGATTTAAGACAGGAATTTTAGTATATATCGAAGTTTTCATGATGCTAATGCAGGTTATGTTGCTATTATGACGACACAAAGTTGGCAGTTTTATAAGAAATTTGATGGCGATTGAAGGTGAAAAGTTTTATCAGGGAAAATCTTTAAGGTAAATTTCCAAACTATTAATCGTCATAATATCTTCACTAATAGCATAATAATATGAAAATTATACACGGATTAAAAGATTGTCGTTAAATCCTGATATGAGTTCAATAAACTCGCACAATGATGTTCTGAGTAATTTCCAAAACAAGGCTGAGAGTTGAATCGTTGAATTTTCAATGGAAAACAATAAAGTTATTCGCCAATTGTCTATAAAACGACTTTTTCGCATCTACAAACTAGGCTTGTCAAAGGGCGCTAAGACTTAATAGGGGACAACCACAATTCTCACAAAAAAGCAAAACAGATTTAGGCGCGGTTTAATAAAGTTTTATTGAAATAAAGGCGAACGATGATGGGCAAATCTTGTGGAATCTGTTCTCTAGCCTCCATAATAATTCATCAAAAAACACGAACGTATAGTCAATCATTTATCCAACAAGGTGGTACTAAGATGGATCCTTGACCCCTGCCAATCATTTCCTTGAAGCCTCCGCAATAATTCATGCTCGAAAGCAAGGAGATAACAAAGAAATGAAAAGACAATCAACATATAGAAGGGAAGTATTCTGACAATCAATATTCTAAATTTTTGAATTAATAGTTAAAGACGCTTCCAATATGCAAAGTGTTTCACATTCAACCTAATTATTATGTATCAAATATTTCCTATCTCTATTTCAGTTCATTTCGGTACCGATAAATAGTAAATAGCTGGACTGTTATGAGTTGATTGAAATTATGGTAAACAAACATACCAGCAACCATTTCCAGGAGTGTGTCAAATTGGGTGCCGTCTGTAGTCTCGCTAGAATGATCAACAAAATTGTCCAGATTTTATTCTTTCCAAATGCTAATCGATATATAGTATTTTTTAAATCATATCTATATACATAATTCAGCTTAGAAGTAGAATTTATCCTGTTTGAAGTTCTACTGGTTTACTTCGTCCTTATTATATATTCTTGTGCCCCCTACATTTAAGATAGATTGAAAAATGAAAGAATTGAAGAGCATAATGAGTGTTGACGGGCGTTTGTCTAAAGATTAAGTAAAAATTCGCCAAGATTCAACTCATTTCAAAACCAAGTAAGGAATTGAGCTAAAATTTTCAAATTGTAAACAACTAACAATTGTTCACATTTTTAATCAAAATGCATAAAATCTGGGAGGTCAAATTGAATTGTCTTCCTTATTTCTCATGTAATCACCCAACTGTGACTCAATGTTTGAGAGCAGAGGATGGGATCACCAGAATATATTAGTGATAAATAGATAACTGGCTTGGAGCGATTCAAACGCGATTGAACCTGAGACGAAGCTTGTTTGCGGTATAATATTTCATTCAACAAACGAACTTGAAAAACAACTTTCAACTAATTAAACAGATCCCGAAATACATTTGAGCATTTCAAGACCTCACTCATCTTGCTGTCATTAATAAGCTTCTAGCTCTTTCTCAGCCTAAGCTCGCCATATTCTCCTGTTATCATCGCTAATCTGTCCGTCAGTTCTCTAGGTGTCAGCCAGCACACCTCTACTGCTCAACTTATATTCAAATTTGCAAAGCTCCAGATAGCATTGGTAGTAATTTACGTTTCATTATAGCAGAACTACCCGACATTACCATCATCCGTACAACCTATAGCATTTCACGCTGTAGGAACAAGTCTTGGAATAATCCTGGTTTTCTCACATTCTAACATCATTTTATACTCATAAATTATAACTTATCACTGATTACTTCTCACATTTCTTCTCCTATCTATAACTTTGTAATCCTGATCTTCTCGCATACTAACACCTTTTAACTACTTATTATTTAAAATCTAGTACTTATTACTTATTACTAACTTCTTTCTACTTACAACCAACTTCTTTAATAACTACTAATAACTTATTACTTTTTACAAGTTTCCTATTAATTTTTACATTCTTTGCAGTAGAAAACGAAACCGTCCGAAAATCCAGCTTCATTCCTGATTTGTTTTGTGCAAATGGTAGCGTCCTTTGATCACAGGCGAGCCAATTGCATATTACAATTGTGATATTTGTAACTAAAGTTTCATCGGAAATAAAATGTGTTTCCGAACGATCATGATGGTTCGATTAAAAATTTGAGTTAGACCTACTAGCATTCAGGCAAAGGACACTCCTGTGAAGCAAAAATATAATTTTCTTCTGATTAATTAAAAACCTGCATAACAGCAGAAAAGCCTTGTTTTTTTCCGCGTAAATCCACGGTTTATATTTTAATCCATCACTTTCTGCAGAACTGTTTTTCATTATCCGTCATTTTCGTAGAACCATTAAAAAAAACTTCTTGAGTTAATCAAGATTAAATACAAAAATGGTACTGATCTCGAAAAAATGAGGACTGTTTTCCCTGACAGAAGCCTAGATTATCTCTTGAAACGAATAAATTGCCACAAAATCGCGAGTTTCCAAATCAGTCACATTTGTAGATAACGCATTTTTCATTGCAAGCAACACACGAAAGAGGTCAACTGCTTTTCAAACGGAAGAGTACCAAGAGCGCTCGTTTATAATTCAAGATTGAAAAAAGGAACATTTAAGTATACGACGGGAAGTCCTAGGTAATCTCAAGCCAAAACTATATTTGAAAAGAGATTGACGTTTTGTTCATGATTCTATGAGTTTTAAACAGAGTACTAAGAGCGCTCGTTGATAAACTAAATCGTGCAATTATTTGCATAATTCCCAGTCACATTGCAGACTATGATAAATCCATGAACTGATATCTATTCAGGCGTTCTAGTGGACTTTTGCCTCAAAGCTAAGGTTGGACTGATTATTGGCTGTTAGGGCCACCATAAGGCAGGTAATGAAGTTAGATGATATTATACATACCTATAGGGCGGACAAAGTGAAAATGTTAGAAAATCAAGTAATGCACTTATGACAAGAGCTCCGGTGCCACGCATCTGTAAAAAAACAAACTAGTGTGAAATGATGATAAGAGGTGTTTTGAGAAAGCGATTCTTCAAGTAACGTTATTACATTTTCCTGGCAAATGAACTGGCAAAATGAGCTGTGTGTGAAGCATTTTTGGCTTGTGTGGTCAATGCAGATCAGATGCTAATTTTACAACGTGCATCCTGTACAATATGCTTTTTTAAAAAAGGATCCTTCACAATATGCCCTTTTAAAAAAGGATCCTTTACAATATGCTCTTTTACAGTTACTTAAATTTAGGGGTTGTTTGCGAAAACTATCGAACTCCATGAGCTTCTTCAAAAATAATGCTTAAAGAACAGTAAGTTTTCTTACAACATGTTTGCTGAAGATATCAAGCATATCTTCCAAGAACTTCTTTGACGAAAGTAGGGAAGATTTGTTAAGTTGTTCCTGCTTCAAGTCGTAGTTTTCATGCATCGGCTAAAAGAGAATTTAGAACAATATCAATGCCACAGTTGCTGGAACAGCAGATAGGTAAAATACTTCAACTGCTGCCAATCCAGTAGGTCTTGTTTACATTTTTTCTTATAGACCAGTCATATCGCTAAACAATTTCAGAGGTACTTTACAGCCAAAAATCATTTCTATAAGGATACAATTTAAGCACAAAAAGGGGACACTTGTCTTGGGTAAAATCTGTGACAATTTTATTGAAGTTTGATGTGTGGCCATTTTATTGTTAACCGTAATTGCGAACACCACCAATAAACGTGAATAAATCAAAACATACAGCAAAGGATGTTTATTTAAAAAACAAAAATTTTGTCACGAATGTCCGGTTTTTCCAATAATTTTCCTGTGACTGAGTTTCAGTATTGTTGAAGAAAGGTTAGAAGTCCCCTTCTCTGACACAAAGGCACCGGCCCTAAAATGCACTTTTTCCAGAATGTTGGTTGTTGAGATCTGTTAGGAATTCCCTCTTCTTGATCGTACAACAAAGGCTGAGAAACAGTATCTCGATCTCTTAAACCTAAGAAACATTGTATCAACAAGTGAAGCTTACTACCAGTCGTCAAAAAAATGACTTGTCACATGTCGAATGATTATCACCCATACCATGCCTATATTTTTTTTGAACTTTGAGGAAGATTGAAAGATTTAGCTTACAAACCGGAAGAAGGATACTTGACTCGCTGTGTTGCATGTCATTATGCTCTGGGATAAGGGATAATATCATTACGTCATCAAAAAATGTCATTAACGAAAATGATTTCCTGTCATTCACCTGCATTAAAGCCGCCAGCATGTCAATGGCAGCATGAGTTACACCATCGTCTTCTCGTTTCAGAGCTTTGACGATTTTCAAGCCGACTTTTTCACGAAATCTGAAACAGAATACCTTCATGTCAAGCAGTCAACAAGCTGCGGCAGTTTGAAACGCTTTCAGTCTATAGAAGTAAGGTGCCTAGTGCCTGTGAAAACAGCGAAGTCTACATTCTTCTGTTTATCTCATATCAGTGCTGATCACAGCTAAAAAAGTATCGTGCAGTCTTACCTATGCAGTGTTGTGAAAGCTTCAAAGCCAGCCTTTGAGGCCACCAGTCTCCTAAGTGCTTGAAAGAAACCTTCCAGATCTTCTGCAGGAACACTGCTAACATCATCTGAGATGAGAAAGAAGATATTTTATCACACAATCATTGATAGAGCAATATTTATGGTAATTTAGAAAACAATCTTTCAGAAAGAAAAAGAAGAAGTTGCCTTAAATGGCACTGTCTGGGATAAATGTACTGAATTTCAAGGTGCAAACAGAGCACAAATCACAATTAAAACTCACATTCATTTGAGAGAAGTGCACCAATCCCTTGGACAATCAACTTCTCTTTATTTTCTGCAAATAGTGTCTGCGAAGAAGAATCATGCAATAAACATAACCAAAAGATTCTTTTATTGCATAATTTTTGCATTTAGCGTGAATTGATAAATATGGTGCCAAAAGTGGGCTTGTGGCACAATTCTACCTATCGACCTAAATACTTCAGATTCAGGTAAATAGCAAACATTCACCTATTTTTTGCAGCTGAGTAAACTTAGCTTTTTGTCTCAAAATTCATAATCTCCAAAGTGATTCGCTGGTCCAACTTTATATATTTATCTTTCAAAACATATTATTTTTAAACCCTTAAATTTTACAGCATAATTCATCATTGAAAAATAAAACCACAAGATTCATAACGGTTTGTGAAAATAAATCTCATTAATTGCAGTCAATTGAAATCAACTGCATTCCTACCAATACCACATCGTGGTCTTTGCTTTGAAAATCAAGACAATTCGCAATACACATTCTTCGGGAAAAATAAATATCTTCCTGAGTAACAATGCTATTGAAGGCCAAAAAGGAGGACTACTGAAAAATGATGTTCACTCACATCTTGTGTAACAGCATGCAGTAGGCCACTGTAAGCGACGTTACTGTTAAATCTAGAGACTGCATCGAAAAATTTCCCTAAAGAGGAATATAAACCGGTTTACTATAAAGTATTTTAGATAGAGCCAATCATTGACAAGTTATGATTCATTTTAGCTTCTCACTTTCGTTTACGATAGATTATAATTTACAATAAAGAAAATTCTAATGGGTTACTTGCTTCTAAGAAGCCAAATTAATGAAAAGCATTTTTACCAGAAATTGTGCAGTAGCTAACCTTATTGCTTGAAGGGCATACACATTTCACAAAAAAATCAACGTTAGGTTACTCTAGTTTAAGATTTTTAGCTAAAGAATCGCTTACTCTGACTTACCAGGTGGTGCTTGCAAAAATTTCAAGTGAGTACTTTCTACCTCCTCATCAACTGTTTTATAAAAGGGAGCCATTCTTTGTCCTAGGAGAAATGCTAGAAGTCAGTAAGAACGAATCCAGTCTGTGAAACTAAGACCAAATTTTCTCAGCTTTGATATGCCATTGACAGTCTGCTTAATTACCAAATCATATCGTGGAAATAAATCATCCGTCTTTGCATAAAGTTTAGGTGATCGGGATATCTTGAGGTAGAAAAATATTAATAAAGGCATAACAGCATAATTTTTACAGACTATATTATGCCATACCAGTTTCAGAAGAATATAACTGAGGTGGAGGTAACGAAGGGACATAACAGATGTTGAAGGCAAATATGTCAATTCGGTACATGTAATATGAAGTAACTACACTGGTCTGTTACTTTTTATGATGAGTTTAAGGTTCCATTAGCAACTGATTGTTGTGATGAACTGAGGGGGGAAAGCCAATACATGTTCTGAGTGTCATACACATAACAGCCCGGGAACCTGCATTGTAAAGAAATAGGGGTCTTATTGGCAGTAAATTTTATAACTGACGTGTATGGACCTATCAACTCAACATCAAAAAGCGGCATAGCAACAAAGAGCCCTACCTCGTTTCGTAGGTGTCATTTTCACGTGGATGTCTTGATTCCCACTTGCTCTGACTCCATCCATTAAGCTTGCTAAAAGGGCATCCCTGTAGGCAAATACACATTGACAATTAATGGATATTTGGAAGACAATAAAATATAATAAAATACAAAAAAACCATGAAAACAGTACCACACGTACAAGGATAAATAAATTCCGGTTTCATCAATTTGAACTTAATGTGACACACTATAGCGTATAGCTCAAGACGGTTATAAGTTGAGACTCAGAGTTTTAAGCTTAGTGCGATAATCAGGCACCATGAAGTTAATTTGATATAAAAAGCCCAAGAAAGAGATTGAACGGTGTCAAGTGAATCAAAAGTAAAAACTTGGATTTCAAACCTTTCAGGACAGAGATATTGCCGTGAAGTACCATTTACATATTCAACAGTAAAGAGCTGGGGCGTTTCTGGGTGTCTGATCAAGGCAAAGACCTGTAACAAGAATTTTTGACTAGATAGTCCTCATGTAACACAAAGAAAAGTACAATAACGAAAAGTTGCAAAATTTTCACATGTGCATAAGAAAATGGAAAGCATTTTAAAGACCGAACAGTTACGTGTTATTTCTTTCAAACCTACTGGCATTGCCCTGAAATGCAGGGACATTACAAAAATTTCTTTACACGAAACCTTCCTCTGAATAGAAAATAGATGTGCTCTGGGCATGAAATATCTAGTTAAGAGATCAAAGTACCCAAAGAAGGCTTATACGATCGCCTCTGACATGCTTATGAATAAAATAAAACAAAATTAGATCAAATGGTTTAAAAGAAATAAGGTTTCTCTTACTGATGACAGTGGCTGTAGCGATACAATATGGTACGTTGCTGGATCTCTTTCTACAATGCACGTTTCCGACAAAGAGAACACTCTAGTGACTGGGTCCTAAGATGGAGCCAAATGACGTCATAATGAGAATTTGTCAAATAAAAGCAATCAATGATGCAAAATAAAACGTCAAGAAACAGATGTTAGGAGAACGTTCAATGAGATGGAGGGGTTTAATCTTTTTCCAAATTTATTGAGCATGGAGGCTAGACCAATTTTTCATAAAAACTGATCTTTTTATGCAAACGGGGAATGTCTAAGTGGGAAAAGAAGATTAAGTGGAGGAGTTAGAATAAACGTGACACGGCCCGGGAAAACATTTACAAAAATAAACAACGATTCTTGATCTACAAAACCATGACACAACATATATATGACATCACTACAACTGTATAACGTAAATGAAATGTCCAAATGAATGAGAACTGTAAATTTACAACAGGGGCAAGCCAAGCAGCAAAATTTGTAAGCTGTGGAATGCAGAACTTTTGAAGAAGATTGCACCGCAAAACAGATTTATCTTAATAAACATTCTTTTTCTGCCTGACATTCGCAGTGTACTGTGAGAGGGATTATGACTCTGAAGCCGCAAAGATGTAGCCAGATCAACCAAGCAAGAAGTGACTGAACGAGGGACAAAATGTGTCACTGGTATGTTGTCGCCTGCAGGCTAAGTAAATACAAAATAAGGATATCCAAAAGAACATTTTATTGCTTAAATGTTGTGTTTGAGATATGCTTGCTTCTGCTTGCTAAGTTGAACGATTTATCGACGATAATTATGTCTTCACTCGTGGCTTTGTCTGAGATCTAGTTGAAGGGTAACAGTACCTTTGATCACTCTGAAACATTGTAGGAATGTATATCAGGCGATCCTAGCCTAACATGTTGGAAAACGACCCCGGTAGCCATTCAATAAAAAGAGATAAGTAAACAAGTACAAATAAATTGTATCTCTTGTCAACATTACCGAGCTTCTGGGCGTGACCTTCTGTACTCTAAATTCTGTTAACGAGGTTACTGATTCATCATCGCTGTTAAATAGTGAGAAAGAAAATTAGGACCTCGCAAAAAAGAACTGTTATGGATTGTCTGCATAGAATTAATCGGCTGCACTACTGCCAAAATTGGCAAATTAATTAAAATATTAACTAGAATTGACAATGATTAGAAGTGTGATAAAATCACAATTTCTCTGCATAAATTCAAGGAGTTTATTGGCATTAGAGAATATATTTTTATCAATGGTGTAGCGTTACCTGAACTTTCCAAGTCGCTGCAGCATAAACACATTAAAAGTAATCGGCTCTTTCTTCTTTCTGTAAAGCAAGCAATCAATCGATATTAAGCTGAAATTTGACTTTTTTAGTTGTAATTGTGGAAATCTAGCAGCATCCTCTGCACCACACCAAAAGAAGTTAAGGAGTCAATCAATTAGCTGTTTACGGTACCCGTGTACCTTATTTGCTGTAAAAAAGGGTACCGGAAAATATCAAAATGCTTGTTCAATGGAACTCTTTCTGTTTCAAATATAAACTAGAAGCATACAAGTTGTCATTTTCTACCTCACGGCCAGAACTCACCAAGAAGCTGCACGTTTGAAATATAATTATGACACAACATCAAATTGGTTTGGAAACAAACACTTGTCTTGAAGATAAAGATAGGTCGCTAAAAACCAGAGACTGATTATCCAAGAGGGGAGTTAAAAATGTTTTTCATTGAGCGACCTGAGCACATGATCTTTTTCAAAAGCGTTCTCTCGTGGTAAGAAACTCTCAGATGGGATAATTATGGAAGGTTCGCCCCTGAAGTTGAAGGAGACCAGACAGTCTCTGATCAAACTTCAATAGTTCTAACAAAACAATGCACATTTTTCTGGGTTGTAAAGAACTTGGCTGCCAGATGATACGGGCTGTAGAAAACTTTTCAATAACTGAAGTTCAAAAGCCCGGTAATAACAACAGCTCCAGAATAAATGTCGGCTGCACATCCACCCAAATGAAGGTAAGGCCACTAAAAACAGAGAATCAAAGGTATATACTAATTACAGAACACCCTATGTTTTTAGGAAGGCTAAGCTCATAGGACAAATGGAGGGTGAACGACTGAAAAACTGTTGTGCCGTAGGTTGGGAAACAGGCACTTGAACACGAAAGTCAGACTAACAAGCTAAAAGCTGAACGGCTTTAAAATGACAAAAAAGACAAAAAGTAATCTTATTACTAACTGTATCGATATGCCAACAAAAGAGATTGCAGTGTCCATGACCTTCTTGATAATTTCATCTCTTTGCTCACATGCAAACAAATGCTGTGAAAAGCAACGAAAAAACCCGGTGAAGCTGAAGTCTTGCAAATACACACATCGTTTGTGGTAAGAATGCTGTTTTAAGCAGTCATACATATAAGCCCTTATAGCAAAAGCCTAATACTTGGTTTAAACGTTTAACTAACCACCCCCATTTGAAAGAAACCTGGAACCAAGGTTGTAACAATACTTACGTTCATAAATTTTACTTGAATTAAAAATCTGAAGCAATAATTACCACAAGCAAATGTATTCCAATAAGAAGTTGTTTTCTCAACCCCAAAATAATCTGACAAAAGCAAGTTGTCCTAAGCAATAATAGTTAGGTGCTAACTCAAAGGTATGTATGACTACCTGACTGGGAAAAATATGACTATTTGGTGGTTTATTGGCATCGATTTTTCAGCAAAGGAAATTTAGTCTTTTCGTGTTGTAAAAAAAGGAATACATTTTTTTACAATGAGAAAAAATGGAGGTTTAGACCGTCGAAGCCAACAGAGAAGGAATTGATTCGTACATTAGTTAAGTGAGGATGGGGGTAACATTTTAATATTTTTAGCGTTGTAGTTAGCACTTTTTAAGCAGCGTTCAAATCTAATTGGCGCTAACCCAGGATAAGACGTCAAAACTTGACTCAGCTTTGTTTAACCTAGGCTAAACCAATTTTGTATTCCAGGTTGCTTGAGCTCGGGTTGAATCAATGTCAGAGTTCGCAAAGTTGTCAGTAGTTTGTCATTAAAGACATTTGTAAAGGAAAATGCATAGTCTTGGCATACATACAAGTCTACTGAATCCTCCAGTTATTATGGCGAATCCCCCTGGATAATCTGATAGCTGAAATAAGGAAAATCACAAGATCAACCTGAAATCTTGAAAAAAACATCGGACCTATATCAAGCAAGCATTTCAATAATATAACAGAACAATACTTCATTGTACTTCTCAAATAACCTGAACCGAAAAAAGTTTATTTTTAAAACTTGAATGGATCTTGAATGGCTTCTCTCCTATGGAGTTTTTGAGTCAGGACTTTGAGTTAGGATCAGACGTGATATTGACCCAACAGGAGTGGCAGCTGCATTTCAATAGTAATTCCTTTGACCTACTCGATTTGCAGATCATAAAAAACATGGCCTATATTGACCATTCCAATTCATAACCTTTTGATTATTAATGATCTTTGCTCTAACTTCACTTAATAGTAATAAGGAAAGCTCCATCAAAAGGGAATCGACAGCAACGAAGTGACATAAGTCATTGTCTATCAAAGTTGGCCAATCAATAAACGTGATACAACTCACACGGTTACTGATTGGCCAGCAGTTAATTGACAGATACAGTCCTAAGTGTCTACAAAGGTTATGTCATATGGCAGAAAAGTTCAAAGTTCTGCTACATACCAATGTTATACCCTCCATGTCTTTATAATCATATGAACAAAGTTTCTTATTTGTAGAAGGACTGATTTGGTCCAAGGAGCATGCTGTTACTTGAAGAATTGTTGATACACGATTATCACTCCAATGGTGTTTAAATGCATTGTATCTCTAGAAGCAATTATAAAGGAAATATTGGAAATAATCTATTGTTAAGCACCTATTTAATAATTCCTTGTTACAATTCACATGTAAAAAATAAAGGGCTCTTATCTTGATGAATATAATTAAACTTTGGTGCATAGAACAGGGTGGTCCTAAGTTACAAATTTAAGTTCAGCACGAAATAAGAACAACAGGCAACTGATATGATGTACAGTATAGTATATGAATGAACATAAAAGGATGAAAAAAAAACTTTTCTGACATTAGAAGCATCTTTTTCATTTAGGTTACATGGTTAAAAAGATTAATTAATATTCAAAACTACCAAAAGATTACATAGAGAAATACTTGAATAAAAATGTTTTCAAGAAACAATATTAAGGAAAAGTCGACATCAATTAAATTAAAGTTGAAGTAAGTGCCATAAATATATATATCTTATACTCACAGGTTCTTTTTGACCTTTCCATTCTGCAAAATTACTTCTCATTCGCTGGTATTTAAATGACAAAAAGAATTAAACATAAATTTGAAAACAATGCTTTTGCTAGAAGTGGAAGTCAGCCATAAAAACACAAACTGTAAAACATATGTAAAAACTATTATGATCATCATGATCAATGTGCCCCCCTAAGAGAAACAATTTTTCCAAACATCTTTTGTTCTATCAACCATTTTAGTCAGTCTAATTTCAACCTATATTCTTGCTAAAGCAAAAGATTTATAATAGTACTCGAGCAAGACCAAGGCATTCAAAGCCACCCAAGGGACACAAATACTAATGAGCAGAAAACATCACCAAGGCTCCTAACAAAACAAATGTTAAACTTTAGGCAAAAGCCATTTAACTAACACTAATTAGTGAAAAATAAAGTATAAAAATTAGGGCCCTGTTGTGCTACTAGCACTCTAAACATGACAAAATCGCACAAACGTAATCCCTATTGTCTTTGAACAATAGGTGTAAAACTGCTATGCAAGTTTTCTAGTGCACTAGCAAAACTTGTTCTGGCTGGATCCCTCAAACCAGATGGACCCCAGAAGCAGGATGAACTCAAGATATGGAAAAATTTATTTAAGTTAACCATACCAATGCATCTGTGAGAAGTTCAGCTCTTTGGTCCAATGAAAAAGTCATAGACTGTGTCTTTCTTCCTTCTTTACCTAAAATGTCAGTAGAAGTGACATAAAAAGCATAAAAACTATAGTCAATTGAAATAATATAGAAAGCATTAAAATTGCAAACTCTGATATTAACACACACCAGATTTCTTTGCATTATAATAGCAAATGCAAAATCTTACTTTCAATTAAATGACAATTTTAAAGCATTAAACTAACTTTGTCTCAATGCTGCATATTGAAAGCTAAAAAAAACATATACCTTTCTTTACATTGATAATGAATTCACCAGGCGATTTTGCACTTGGGCTGATTCCATAAAACTCATTGTAAGGCCACTGAAAAAAAAATAATTTAAAGTTCACAGTTTGATCAACAGAGGGATTTTTCAAAAAAAACTTCAGCTTTGCACAAGTGTTCCAACAGTTTTGGCAAGGATTGTAGACACTGGACCAAAAAGAAGTGACAGCAGCTGGGTGTACAAATAAAATCTTTCATTGTTGTGGGCAGTGAAATTCATGGCAAAAAACATGCAGTATTTCAAAAGTCTTGAATGCTTATATAAATATTTGTTTCATTTTTTATGAGTACATTAGCAAGTTTTACCCAGCTAGTCCCAAATTGAAGTATTTGAAATCTTCATCAAAACATTTTTTGTGATAAAGAGTGCTGCATGGTCCGTAATCAAAGTCAAATAAAACTTCAATTGTTTCCAACCTCTGCATACATTTAAATCAGTTGGGGAGGATAAGGAAGAATACATTTAAATTGGGTACATTTAGAAAAAGAGCAAAAGAGATAACAATGAATATTTGGCTTTTTATATAAAAAAGTCTTATTTTGTTTCTAGCAGGTTGAAAGACTACTGGACAAATTTGATTGCTTTTTTCTTATATCTTGATTATCAGGAAATAAAAAGATCATATTTTTTAAAATAGTTCAAATATATGCTTCACTATGGCCAGAATTAGTCTGATAAACTCCTTGTTAAAGTTTTCAATATTAATAATTTGGATACAGTGACTTGCTGGTATTTCAAAATTCTTACTTGCTTTTTTACAATACCAATAAATTTGCTATTTCACTCTTGGTAGTTACCATTTGCAACACATGTATTACTATAATATAATATATGTATACATACACATATCAACACAGGGGCAGATCCAGAGCAAATTTGAAGGAGGGCAGTTGGTTGTGGGGGCACTGGAAAGTTTTCAGAAATTGATGACATGAGTAGGCTGTATACAACAATTTCAGATACCTTTTTCAGAATAAACAAAATAACTTTGAGGTAATCCTTGAAGCAAATTAGCCTATCGGTCCAAGAACCTTTTTTATCTGATTCTCATTCTTCAAAAGGGGCGCACAATTTCCAAAAAAGGGGTGCCAGACTTGCTTCAAGTCGTTGAGGGAGGGGCAACTGCCCCTAGTTGCCCCCCCTTGAATCCACCACTGTATCAACATAATTTCATGCAATTTCATTGACCCCATTAAACCCACCTGATTTGTCACTTCAAGGTTGACAGGGTTGTATGTTGTAATTGCCTTGGAACCGATTGAAAAGATTCGTTTATACCTAAGAATTGAAGAAAAAAGTTGAAATTCAAATATTTAACAATGGAATGTATCATACATGATGCATAGGGAAGTGAATACAAGCAGCAACGATAACTATGAGAGCTTTGCACTTCTAAGAGATTATGCGAAGCAGCCTGCAAACCAAATTTTCAAACATTTATTCAGAACAGATAAATTAGCAAATCTAAATGGATTACTGAATTATTTTTGCTCTACATGCTAAATTTATTAAGTGGATCCAAAAGTATAAAAAATAAGTACTTTTTATTGACAATTTGTGCTAAAAATGAGATTCAGAATGCTTTATCAGGAACAGAAGGCAGAATTGAGAAAAAACTAATGAAAAGTACACAGTGATTCCTATGCCAATGTGTACTTTCTGGTAACAACCACTAGCAAAAGAGAAGTTGTGTTATCATCACCATCATCAAGTGTCATCTTCGATCCGAAGGTTGACAACAAGATTTCTCAGAAAAAAGTGGCGGCTCACAAATGTATTCAATGTATCAGCCTAATACATAAAATTTTCGAATTGCACATGAAGTAGCATCAGACCTGGTTTATTGTTAGTTTGTTGAAATCAAGAAATTCAGTTTTCTTGTCTGAGTGCATTACTAAATGGGGTGCTAACAAAAGAAAAATTGTGTAGCATTCAAGCACAATATGAGTGATAATAAAAAATTGTGCTGTATTGAATTGGTGGTAATTAACGCAAGTATGGTCCCAGCAAAACTGCTGAGCGGCCTCAATGATATCTTTTTTTAATACAACCAATCAAAATCTCTTTGTGTTGGATGTTGGAGAGCTCTCTGTGGCGTCTAGTCTTGTGCTACCTGTCCATAAGTATCTGCCTGTGCAGCAAATGTATTAAATCTTATTTTCTAATACACTAGAACTACAGCTCTGAGAAAGCGGTACCATATTTCAACAAGAAGCAAGTCTCTGATAGCATCGGTCCTAGTTCTTTGCTGCTTTCCTCTATCTCTCTTTCCCCCAGTGTACCCTTCCAGCACCAAGTCTGCCATCCTTCCACGTGATCCCTCTTCATGTGTGACCTGCATAGCTCACTTTTCTTTTAACTAGTCTATTTGCTAGATTCCTTTTATTCCCTTTTCTTTTTTCAATGGTAGCATTTGATACACTGTCTTTCCAGCTGACTTTGAGGATGCTGCGGTAACACCAGAATTCAAATGCAGTAATTCTGCTCAATGCTTCTTAGCTATGCATCCAGCTTTCTTCTCCATTACCAAAAATGGATAATATATAAGTATGAAAATCTTTCTTTATTTCTTACTTTAGGTCTTTACTCAACAGCTCTTTCAGATCTCAAAATTCGCTTTATGCTCAGCCTATTCTATGTTTTATTTCTTCGGCACATCTGCCATCCTCATCTTGTGTTATGGAGTGTGGTAAATATAAAGTTAAGTTGCTGGAGCATGGTATGAAAGTCCTTGAAAGATTGTCAGAAAAAATAGATCTTAAGAGAATTATCTTGAAAGTCTGTAGGATATAATTTGGTTTCATGCCTGATAGAGGGTCAGTGGGTGCTATCTCCATCATAAGTAGAGTTAAAGAGTACTACATTGGAAAGAAGCTATTTATGTGTTTTGCTACATGGAGAATGGATTTGACTGGGTTCCAAGAAATATATTGAATGGGTTTTGAGCAACTGGAATGTACCAAAATGTTTAGTTCAAGCAGTGATGAACTGGTACAAGAGTGCAAAGATGAGGGTACGGGTTGGGGATGGATACTCAGTGTAGGTGTTCATCAAGGAGCTGTACTTTCACCACTTTTGTTTGCAATTGTCTTAAGGTAGGTCTATATGATCATTTTCAGGTAAAATTTCCATCATATTTACTCCACATTTTTTAGGTGATCACAGAATGTAATTGTGTAAATGATAATACAAGTTGCTTGAAGTTGCACAAAGCAGCAAGAATTAAATCCCTTTTAATTGCTTGATAATGGGCCATCACTGATTATGCATTTGAGCAACTTGCATGGCTGCTTAAATGATCACATTCTGTGATCACATAAGAAATTTGAAGTAAAAATGAACGGGCCTTTAGATGTCATGTGAACGGGCCTTTAGATTGTGATTTCTAATGAGGGAAAAAAACTGTCAAGCATGAATTGTTGTACAGAGACAAATAAGTTTTGATGGCAGAAACCATACAGAAGTGTTGGAAACTCAATTAAGCTGCTAGAATTCAGCTTGTAAAGTGAGTAAAAAATGGTCAAGTTAAATGCACAGTTCGAGTCAGAGGAATTTTTTGACTAAAGGCAGTAGAGGAAGGTCATAGGAAGAAGAAGACCAGAGTTGAGTATGAAAGGATTGGTGGAGAAGGAGTGTCCTAAAGTTGGAAATGAATTTTTTTGAGGGTGGGAATGATCTAGTGAAGATGCACCAAATCATGGAAGGAAATTTAGGTACCCCTTGGAAAAGGGGGGATTTATACTAATAAATGACGATGATGATAGTGCCCATCGTAGGCAGAGGAAACAGAAGAGCTTCCCTGATAAATGCTCATATGCAAAATAAGAGATCAGTTGGATGCTCTATATAAAAAAACCTTGATAGGTACCAATATAAAAACATTTAAAAAAGAACAGCAGCCATAATTGGAACAGGTAATTTGGCAACTTCTCTGACAAGGCTTCAGGCTCTGAGTTTGATAGATGGATCACATGTCATAATTTGTCACCATGTCATCAATGATATGCGAGCAAAATCCACATACCTTCCCCTCCAGGAATGTTTTGTGGTCAAAAATGAGGAGACATCATCGTTTCCCCACGTTGTAGCCATTTTTATCGTTGGAAACTTTTCACATCACGACGTTCGTTCTTGTTTTTGGTTCCTCCTCCTGGTCGAATTGCTCAATCTTCCTTGTCATGGGATACAGCAGGGATAATACAGAGAGCACTTCTCCAGAATCAAAGCCAGCTTCCCTGCAATACTGATGAAGCTAGTTCTAGTAAATTCATGAAAATCGCAAAATAGATATCAATTCTCCTAGCTCAAATATATTTGCTTTCCATGGTTCCCTTTTAGCTCTCTACCATTTTGAGGTCTTCCGATCGCAAGTGCAAAGTGTAATGCGCCTCCCCAGCTACGAAATTAGTTAGTTCCCAAACCTTTCTTTTGAGATATTTCGATGGTAATCGCAAACATATTTGTTGTCAATGTTTTGTGTCTCATCGAAGAAACCATAATCAAGAAGTTATTTTGAAGTTTTACAACAAGCACTTAAAAGTCCTGTGGTTAAGAGAAAACTGTCGATTTTGCTATTTTTATAGAATATAGTATATTATCAAAAGAGGATGCTTTCAAAATACTTCATTTTTGACTAATTACTTATGACAAGGATTTATTCATACACTCTTTTCTTTACGAGAAAACTATAAACTTTCCAGCCTCGACATTCTCAATAAATTTTCGTTTTGAGCCTTAATATACTCTTAAAGGATTGTCATTTTAAGGGGAATATACTACACTCGTGAATACAAACCACGCTTTTTGAGAAGCAAGATATGTACGTTCTGTTATTCCCATTCAAGAACATCGACTGGCAACTGCTGAAAAACGAGACAAAAATACGCAAGCTAGCTAAGGCTGAGCAATATTCTTGTAATATTTTAGATATTCTTATGAACAAAACTGTTAAAAAGGGTGTAGCTGCTGAAATAAGAGACATACAGTTTTTGATTTATAAGTTACATATATTTACTCTAGATCTCTGCTATTCCTCCGTTCCTCAGAGTTTCCAAAAAATTTCAGTTTTCTAGAGATTGGCATTTCTAAGTTTTACAAGAAAATCAAAGCTATCTACATCAAGTATGACATTTCTAAAAAGAACTTCGTTAAAAAGATTAAAGCACGTGACCAAAGGTGTAGTGAAAGGGGGTTAGGGCGGCTGATTAATACCAAAAAGCTTCTGGTTTATACTTTTGCTATTGTTTTTGCAACATTTTGTCCAAGAGCCCCCCTCCCCTTGTTATTTTGATAACACTACACGCCTACACATGACTACCTTAACTTGGCAATTATTTTCACATTGATCCACAATAACTGTTGCTTGGTTGAACTTTAAGGAACGAAGGTACACTCAATTTCAAAGATCTTCTTAACATTTATTAATTAGTGTTAATAAGACATTCCTTTATGATAAAAAAAATAATTTTTCCCTGATTTGGTAGTAGGCATGACTTTCTATTGGGGACATATATTAGTGTCTTTTCAGCAGTTAGACGAACCTTTACTCATGGACATTATTCTTTAGCTTTTTATGTCTTTATGGACATGGTGCAACTAAAGTTCTCTTTTTCCAAAATAATCATTTTTTCCTACATTTGAAAGCAAAATGTCCCCAATAAATCTTTGATGAATTTCCTCTTTTATGTGCTGCTTCTCTGTTTGTCACAAACACATAAAAAGCAGCACATAAAGGCTTAATACGAGAATGAAAGCACGAGCCTTCAACGACCAAAGGTAAATAGTAAAATTCAAATAAAGTAAGAACCCTTTGTAAAATTAAATTCTACAACAGCCCTGGTGAAATTAACTTCGGTAAAGTTTCATTTGATCAGCATTTTATGAAGTTCTTTCAAGTAATATGGTTCAATTCAAGAAGTTCTAACCAAGGCTTTTACGATGTCAACATCTAGCAACCATGGTTCTTTCTCTACAAATGAACCTAATGATGACGTTGCCAAGCAGTTTCTTGACGTCGCCAAGTCGACTAAAGCTTATGAATGTAAACTCGTTCATTTATTCTTGTTAAGTGAAAGTTTCTTTTCATGCCCTCGTTTCATCAGAACGCATATAAAAGAAAAAAGCTCTCTCCAAGCTTGTAATATCTCATCGCTATGAATCTCCCCATGAATCAAGTCTTGAACTTGACTGTCAACAGCACTGGCAACATTCTAAAAACAAAAGATATAAACATTGAGAATCAAGGGAAAAAGCTTTTACTTTAGAAGCGTTTCATAATCATGCAAATAAATCGATAAAACCAGCATGCAATATTTGTTTCTATTTTAGGTCATGCTGATTTTCATCATGGCTAACAGGCAACGGGACTACAGCATGACCTAAAATATTTTTTCTGGCAATTTTGGTCGTTTTTCATATTTAAAAGTGTATAAATTGCCTTTTTGTGAATTTTTTTCCCCTTTTCTATTTTCGAATGATTTTTGCGCGTAGCAATGAACGTAGTGCAGATCTTCCAGTCTTGCGAACACACGTCGGTACAGATGATGCAAAGGCGATTTGCATGTACCATGTAACCTAATGCTTATGCATGACTTTTCAAAGACAGTCTATTCAAAGATCATTTCGATAGCTTGAGCATAACATATAGAACACCCAGACATTTTTATAAGACTATATTCATGCCAATTCTATTTAATATCCCCTTAGCCACCATACCAACCAAAAAGAACCCGATAACCAGGCTGTATTTTATACAAACCTTAAGCTGTTCTGTGCTTATAGCAAATTCAACCATCAGACTACCAACATACTCCATTTTTGAAACAAACAGACCAGCATCATTTAGAGATGCAACAGCATCTTGCAGTGTGTTAACGATGATTCTAGGATGTCCGGACAATTTTTGCTGTTGAAGCATATTATCTAAATCCTCAACGCCTTTGACATCCGGGAACATATTTGCCATTTCAGGTTTTGACAAAAACATTCTAGAATTGTACATAGAAATAATAAAAAGCTCAAAATTTTATATGTAATTTATTCAGCTTGCGTATATCAGTAAAGTTACGAATTCTGTCAATAACTGAGTGTCAAAATGATGACGCTAGGAAAACCCTTTTTAGAATTTTAAAATTCTGACCATGTAAGCTGAAAAAAGGCCACAAAATGTCTGTAAATCTTCAAATCAGTTAAATG
Source organism: Rhopilema esculentum (assembly GCF_013076305.1). Next base: position 3,543,980 of record NW_027019302.1, on the reverse strand, counting down.
CATTACGAACTGGTTGATGCATGGTCAGATGCATGGTCACACAAGAACAAGCTTTTTCCCTACAAAATTACTGCAACAGGATCGTAGCTTTTATCGTTTTAGGGAGAGGCTATTGTGTCCTCCCTTCTAAAACTATTTGAAGTCCTTTATTTTCAATGAACTGTCCTTTTGTTCCCATTGGTTCGAAACAAGGATCACAATCATTCAAGCCATCCTACGGTATTGACCGATAATTCGGCTTGGTTTTAGCAACAATGAACAAGATTGAAACAACTTCTTTAAAAAACAGTAAAGGTGCTAAAATATAGATATTCTGCCATCATCACTTTTCTGTTCTGATTATATGAACAAAGTGGCGAACATGACATACTTGTAGAAGACTCCTGTTCCAAAAATCAGTGCCTGGTTCTCGATGATAGGCCAAGATTCCTGTACTAATGCTTTCTGATAAAGAGACAATGGAAAGACAACTGGGTTCTGATTGACTGTCCTTTCTTTCAATACGGATACTTTGCAGCCCATTTGCGCTAGCAACAAGGTTGACCCTGCAAGAAATAATATTTTTAAAGGCATTATTATAAAAATGCTTGTCCTTCAACTATGGCTCTTCTACAAATGTGCATACATTTAACAAGTATTACACCCTAAGGTAGCAGCGGCCCATCAGGTGAGCAAGCACTCTTCCCCATCAGGGGTATCTGTCCACCGTATGGGGAAACAAGGGTTTTTGTCGTCTTGATAAGCAAAGTGCTATTCTAAATCCAACATGGGAGTAAGTGCAAAACATGATATCCAAATTTGCAAGGCCTGGAGCTATGGTGGTATGGAGTTGTGAAAGTATAGAGACTTTGTTACCTATGTAATGGAGCCAGTAATGTAAATGACCCTCATATTAGGCTCTTTGGTCCTGATTAAGCCTTTTTTGTTGATATTTTTTACTTAACGGGTAGATGAGCATAGGCCTTACCTAACACGACTTGCAAAAATTCTTTTCATGAACTTTGCAACATTTCTAAAACATTCAAATGCGCAGTATCAGAAGAATGTAGTTAATAGTAAATTCAGACTTGCTATATAAATTCTCCTATCTCTGAAACACCAGTTTGAGATATGAGTGATTTATTTGATAAAAATCTGCATAGTGCCTTCATAATTTCTGCAAATCATATTACACCGGTATTTCCTGTGTATATATTAAGGCGCATCTGTCAAGGAAAAATCCAAAAAGTTATTGAGTAAAATTTGAAAAGAAGGGGACCAATACATGCTCTCTGAAAAATGATATACTGGGCCGGATTTTGCTGTATTTGTATGCTTTGACGCGGGAACATTGCTTTCTTTCTGGCCCGATTTCTTTAAACAAGTACAGGAATGTACTGGAACTTAGCCCTAGGATGCTTTTACAGTATGGTTGTCTTATTTCCTTGTAAACACATCCTCAGTCCCATTTCTCGTTTTTAGGCAAATAGAAGTGCAAGTAACGTCTTTCTGCTGTCAACATCTGAAATTCCTTGCTACGTAGAGCTTCTGTTATGGATGGTCGTGAGCTCCTCACACTGGGCACCAATGTAATAACACTGAATAGTGCTATCGAAAGCGTGAGCCCTAGTTCAACGAAACGTTCAAAGAATCTTCACGCATTTATTGGATTAAACAATCTCCCTGACTCCATAAAATTAACGACCACAACTGCACAATGTCAACTTTAATCCAAGGTTGCGATTGTACGCGACGGCAACTTGATCCCCGCTCAACTTAATAGCTAATTTTACGCGACTCAATCCACAAACAAAACACAGCATAGAAATCACATGAAAAATACACCTTAATTTGGCTAGCATGATTATTACTTAAAACAAAGGGACTAATAACAGCAATAATGGCAATGCCATTTTGCAAAAACAAGAAATGTTAATGGCAAGGTGGCAAACAACGAAACTAAAAGTAATATTTCAAGAACATGCAATTGAATATCCCTCAACAAAAAATAGAAAACAGTATTATTGCAAAAGCATATATATTTTGCATTTGCCTACAAATCTTTTATTCATAACGAAAATGTTTGCATAACACAAATTATTTGTTGTTGTCTTGTTTGCAATATTAGTTAGTACAAAAGTTGACGTTCCAATAGAGAAAATTAAAAATCTCCGTTTTAATTCAAACTAGAACTACAACCAAAGACCCTACTTTTGGAAAGACGCTTTTAACCGGTTGATATTGGCTTATAAAAAATAAACAAACAGTAATCATAATGTATGAATTATTCATTATGAAAAATATGCTTCTGTGTAAAGCAAAGGGCGATTTTTTCAGAGGATTTGATTGCCAACCTTTATAATATGCGGCATCATTCTATGAAATTTGATAAAGGCTAATTCCAAAATCTTAGATGTCTGCATTCTTTCTCGTAAAAAATTTGTTTGGTTGAACAGATGATAACAACTGTGATCTTTGATGGTACATTTTTATGTCGGGAACACATATTTGACATCACCCAGGGAATCTTTTAACATATAAACAAGTGGGAAAATCCCCCACTACAGGCGCGCAACCAGAAATTTCAGAGGGCAGGGGTCCAAGACACAAAAAGGGCACTAATTAAACTTCATTAAAGGTCCACCGGGGCATTTGTTTAGGTACACCGAAAATATGAGCAGTAAGTAAATCTGTAAATATTGTACGCCAGACAAGGGAAACTGATCAATAGAGAAAAGTTGTGGTGTACGGTTTATTTTGTGGTGAGGTGTGATGAAGTTTAGGAGGCCCGAAGGAGGGGGGAAATGGAAAAAACAATGCCTCTTGCGAGCGAAGCGAGCAAAAATTTTGCCACCATACCCTTGCAAATAGCTTAAATTCACTAATTCGTTTAAGATGTTTTACTTTTTAATTGTAATTTTGTTACTTTTAATAAATTCCATTTAAAAACGGAATTCATTGCTTTGTGAGGCTCCCTAGACCTCGAGGCCCTAGGGCAATTTGCCCCTTTGTCCCCCTCTCGGCGACCCTGCTGTCATCTCCTTTTCCCAGCGCCAGCTCACTTTTGAATAGCAGCCCATCATCTTCCATATCCGAAGACATTTTGCGCTTTAAAATATTATTATTGAATTCTTTGCTTCGCACTACAGATTGGAGGAGGTTGAACAGTTCCACGAGCCTTGCCTTCAGCTTGTTTCTGTCTCCAAGTCTTGCCTTGAGCTGATTTGTAATACTGACAAGGAACGGAACAGCTGAACATCAACTTTTTGTGTCATATTTACTGCTTGCTAATACCAGTCCGAAAATATTTCCCTGCATTCGCTCGTTTCATGCAAAGGTCTTCTATGACCCTGTCAACTATGTGACAGGCTTGAAAAATGTCTTGGTTTTTATTCTTGTAACTTTTTACCAGAGGTCGTAGAGGCTCTATCCCGTTCAAAATCCTGTGCCTTTATTTTGGTTTTTGAGTCCCAGAACCATTCTTCTTCAAAGCCAGTGCGTAGCGCATCATAAAACACGCTGTAGAGTTGGGGCTTGAAGATATACTCTATTACTGCAACATGATGACGTTCGACCCAACAAGTGCGCGAAAGTTCGACTAAATCATTTATCTGTATTCCTGCGAGGTCCATTACATCTCCGTAGTGTGTCATTTACTGTATGACCAACCATTTTAGCGTAATAGTTAAAATATTCAAGCAATTTTCCAGGAAAAAGGGCACTTTTACCCTTTTGAGAAAAAGGGCAGGGGTCTGGACCCCCAGGACCCCCCCCCCGTAGTTGCGCCCCTGCACTAGACCCTTGAATTTCCCCACCAGTTGGCCAATGATTCACCAAATGCCCTTTTGTTGAAAATTGTTTAAAAACCAGTTTGGCGTGTCTCCAATTACTGCTTGTTATGTCGTTTCCGTTTTATGTATGTCTCAAATTTTGTGTTACTTCTTTCGTCTCATCGTAAATGCAAATCTGACTCGGTCGGCACTAGAACATAGTCAGCTAACGAACATAGCGTCATGCATCTTTGAAACCGAGGAATAAGTGAAATAAAACGGAGGCTGCAAGCAATGGCGGAACTCGCCTGTGGTTTGCTGTGGCTTTAACAGGGCCCATGCATCCCTACAGAACAGTTAAATGTTTTAGGTGAATGCAAGACAATGACTGCAGGAAATCATTCTGTAGTTTGTTTGACCTACAGGGGCGTGTTTGCCACATTTTCTGCTTACTTCGTTCGGGGAATTTTCTGCTAAAGCTGGAATTTAGCTTCTTCTCCAGGGGTTTCAATCCAATCAAAAAGGCCCTGTTTTGAAGCAATTTCTTACAGTTGAATCTAAAGAACTCGTTCTAGTGCGTGTGCAGCTACGAAAACTCTCTCTTACGTTTTCGCTTGAGTTTGAGTAACTACCATTGATAATTATGTATGAAGCCGTTGCTAAAACTTAGATAACTGGTTTTGCCGCATAAGAACATTATCAAGCGTTTTAAAGAGTGATCCCCCGAGAAAATTTGCTGTAATCAAGCCTAAAGGCCTTTTTAGAAGTATTGCGTCAGTCTTCATTTTCCATATTCGCTTGCAGTAAAGTTTTTCATCAAATGGTTGGAATGCGATGACGTCATACTACCACTCATGCATTAGGATGCCGTAGTTTGTTTGACGTCATGTACACCAAAGCGAGGTAATTAAATTCACGGGAAAATTCTACGACGAATGCTTTGACAGTTTTGCTTGCATCATTGTCCTGCAAACATGCCAAGATCTGAACGCTCGTTATTTTGTCTGGCTTATATGTAACTTTTCGCTGCATGGAAGTAAGGACTGATGTGGAAGATCTTGTCCCGTTGCTTTTGTTTCTGCCATAAGTTGCGTCACGTGAAGAAAAATGCCCTTTTGCGTTTATTCCCCACCAGTGAAAATTTCTTAAAAGATCCCTTGACATCTTTTATCTTTCAACTTTACCCGAATCTTTTCAGGCACTTGTCTTTAAGCACCGAATCTTTCAACTTCATACTAAATCTATAAGACTTGCCACGTAGTCCCATTTGCGAGATAAACACAAGATCGATAATTCCAGTCATCAACTGGAATGCATAAGAAAACTCCTGACTGAGGTGTGACTTCATACAAATTTTAAACAACATGGAGACTTCTTCATCTGTTTTTTCACGATAGGCTGGTAGTATTGGGTTGAATTTACTTAACTCGTCCTTTCTGACTTCCTTTCTGCTTGGCTTGTCCTTCTCTTTTGACCTGAATCTTTTTCTTACCACTATATCCTTTATCTGTTTTGGTTTCACTTCCATCTTTGATGACATATTCCAACTGCATGGAACTGAAGTACATCAGGGATCAAGGTAACCTTGTCTAAGGGCATAGTCAATCTTGTCTAGGGTTGCATTAACATGGTTGCAGCACTGGCTTGTTCCTGCCATACAGCTACACCAGCTTGTTAACATTTCCACCGGGCATTTTTTAACAAGAATCCATGAGTTTCTTGTTACAGAAACTGTCAATGATGCTTGAACCTTGCAATAAAGGAAGACTAAATCTTTATTGCTGACTGGGTGGTACGTATAAATGCTGTCAACAAACCCACTGTCAAAGTATGAGTAGGCCTTCTGATCCTTATACCTTCCAATATAGTCATAATCAAAGTCTCTAACTTTAAGGATATAGGAGAAAATGGTTCCTACATCAATTTTTGGCCACTTTAAGACGTCATCACTCCTCTCAGCAACACCGACAGACTCTAGATCACATATATTGAACCTTGTTAAGCGATTTTCATAATCAATTTTCAGTTTAGCTTGTTGTTCTGCTGATGAAGCTAATATAGGCAGCTTCATATCAACTGCAGCAAAGGCACGAGCAACAAGTTCAACTTTTTTCCCAGATGTGTTCAGACCCAGGGGCGGATCCAGAGCAAATTTGAAGGAGGGGCAGTTGGTTGCGGGGGCGCTGAAAAATTTTCAAAAATTGTTTGCGAGAGTACGCTGTATACAACAATTTCAGATCCCTTTTCAGAATAAATAACATAACTTTGAGGTAATCCTTGAAGCAAATCAACCTATCGGTCCAAGAACCTTTTTCCTCTGATTCTCATTCTTTAAAAGGGGCGCACAATTTCCAAAAAAGGGGCGCCAGACTTGCTTCAACTCGTTGAGGGAGGGGCAACTGCCCCTAGTTGCCCCCCTCAAATCCGCTACTGTTCAGACCACGGACTGCTAAAAAATTCACTAAACTGTTCCTTCCTAATTCAAGGAAATCTTCATACTTGCTGAGTGCCATTGTTAAGACCCAAAAACACACCTGGAATGAAAAGAAAAAACGTTGTAAGGATAGAAAGCTTCTCTGTCAGCGAAAAATTTAACAATCAATTGAAATCGAAGGTGTCAAGAAGGTAAATGAAAGGTAAAGTAACGTACCGAATTGCGTGAAATCGCTTAGGCCCAAATAAATGGACGAAACTCTTCTTGGTCTTGTTTTCAAAAACAGATCAAAACTCCACAAAATTATGAAAAATAACAATAGATAGCGTAAAAATCTTGTCAATCTGAAAGCTCTGGCGCAATTTCATATAAAAAACGACCTAATATAAAATGTTCTCTAAACACACTATCAGTTTCCGTAGTCGGCCATTGACAAATTGTGGAGGAGCCACGCAGAGTTTGCCCTTCTTGGAATATGGCGTCGCGAGCTCCGAAATGGTAAAACAAATCGCAGGTGACATCACCATAAAAAAGTGTTGAAGATAATGGCTAAAAAATGTCGTTTGGTTATGAAATTTTTATTTTAGAAGAAAATAACAGAAACATTGAAAAGATAAAAAAGTGATTTGTGTTAGATTTGTGTTAGAAACTTTTATTAACGATTTGTGTTAGATTATGAATTATATACAATTTCTCACCTCAATGTTTGCAGATGTAAAAAGTTAGGAAAGCTTGTTTATCTTTCCAAAACCCAAATAATCATTTTAACTATCTACAAAACAGCTCAATAAATGGGATTAACTAAAACGAAGCGAATAGAAAAGCTAGGCTACAAAGCGAAGCGAGTCGTTTTATAAGTTCACTATAAATCTACTGCCACTCAAATAGTAAAATGCAGCAGTAGTTCAACAGCCCTGTCGCTTAAATTACCAGGAGTGCGACTTGCTTTAAGCAGTCGCATTTTTGCCGCGTTGAATTAAGTGATTGCAATACATTTTTGTCATGGACTGACTGGTCCATGGACAGCCGTCTCAGATTTTGCTTGTCATTCTTGAAATCTTCGTCTACTCCCATTAAATTCAATGTGAGCTTAGAAAAAGTTACCCTGCACACAGACTCGGCTGGTTTTCCCAGATATGAATCTAATTGATTGGAAATTTATTTGATTGGAAAATTCAATGTTTCTCGACAAACCCTAAATTTTCCATTCAACTAAATTAATCTCTGGGAAACCCAATCGAGTCTGCGCGCAGGCTAAGACCCCGTTTACACGAGACCTGGACCAGCTCGGATCCACAAGTATCCGGATACTTTTGGATCCGATCTCTGAAATGGCAATGCGTTTACACGGGATCCGATTCAGAACCATTTGCGTTTACACGGGAACGGATCCAGATGAATTCAACAGGTTACACGCATGCGCTTTTCGAATATTGGCGCTCATATGACATTTTCAGAACTTGGTGCGTGATCAAAACACAGTTCAACCTGAACATGGAAGGAGGTAACGCTGAAAAGGGTCAGTTTTCGTGGACTGAAGAAGAAACTGCGCTAATTTTAAAAGTAGTATTCGACTAGAAAGCTGCAAAGCTTGCAGATTGACAGGATTGGGAAACTGTGAGGACAAAGTACGACGACACATCGTCAACGTTCCGTAATAACTCTTCAACACAGTAGTCTTTCAACTTGATGTTCGGTTTTCTGGCACCAAAAAGCCACGGATTACATATTCAAACTACCTAGAATTGAAAAATATTCTGTCTCACTTTCAGAGGCGGATCCAGAGTAAGTTCCTTGGTGCACAGAACTCAGTCAGTTTTCCAACATATAGCTTAAAATAGTGTTGCCTGAAATAAGAAATATTTAGGCTAAAAAAGTGAAACCTAGAAATTGTAAGTTTTATCGCAGTCTCTTCAAAATCTTAAAATTGCCAGTTTGATGTCATTCGTTCCCCTTTTCCTTCCTTCTTCTCTGTCGTGATTTCGAAACGATTTTCCAGACGCTGTGGAGGACAACAGCAGTCAATCCTAGAACTCGGAAATAAACGTTTTGTGCCTCGGAATTGAATGAATTGAAACAATAAAATTTTTGTTTGGAACACGGATGGAACTCAGTCAAAACAGCATCTGGAACTCGCAAATGATACCATATTTTAAGAGAGCTGTACAATAGCCAGTAGTTGATTGGCTACCTATTGTTTCTAATCTGTTGTAGAACTGCAAAACTTTGAATTCGAAATGGCGACTGCAGATGTCTTATTTTCACGACCCTCGCAGCATTTTAGCAGAATATTAAGCGTTTGAGATAAAACGAGGAAGTATCGTTAATTTTCCAGGAGCATTAACTACCTTTTTTTTAAATTGCAGTCGTTGATGGCAAGAGAGACCTATGGTCAGACGGAACACCATATTTGGAAAAATAGGCTGGTGTCTACGTGGGCAAAACAACAAAGTGAGAGTAAAACAAAAGGGAAAACTTTGCTGTGGCAACCAAGACAAACAAGAAAGTATTTAGAAAGGGAGGGGGTTGCAGAAATTATTACAGAGGCACTGGTTTCTGTCGGGAAAAACTTTATAATCTAGATTTAGTGAGTGTATAGTACCTACCAACCCATCCCCCCCCCCCCTCCATCAAAATGCATAAATGTGAATAATAATGTTGTCTTAGGCACGATTGTCAATGCAATACCTGAAAGAAAATAAACTGTAAGTTGCAGAACATAAACTTTTGAGTATTTGCAAAAGAAAGAGATGGGTATGGTAACAGCAGTAGATGCAGTCAAGGCTTTAATTAGGAAGCTCCAATCATTCCAGAATGATACAACATTTGACCAATTTGTCCAGGATGCTAAAGCAATTGGCGCAAGTGAGGTGTTCAAGATGATTTTAGTACGGAAGGAAGCAAGCCTCGCCGTACCTTACCAAGCTATCTTGGAGACGGCCAGGTGTTGTTGGAGGCTAGTTTAAATCATCGAATTGCCTCGTCAAACACAAACATGGGAAGCGAATCAGTTGCTTCGAAATTTCGTCGAAGCCTTTTCTTTGCATTGCTTGATCGATCTGATGCTGAATGAGCTGCAGAAGAGATTTCTATCCGATGCATGCAAAATTATGACCCAGTTGTCTGCCCTTCATCCAAACAAATGGGGTTCTTGCAATGGGTCTAAAAATTTAATATGTCTGGCAAAGCGATATGGAATTAAAGAACAAGCAGTTTCAGCAGAATATTGTCTTTTTAAGAATTCACGTTTTCTACAGAATATGATCTCTGAAATGGAAGAGAGAATGGAAAAGGGGCTCAGCTATCTTTATCTGCCCTTACTGTTGAAAAAGTTTCAAGAAAGTGATCTGGAGGGCCTCTACCCCCCAAGCCTCCATAAAATCATCCGGATTGCTGCAACTCTTCCTGTGACAACAGCATCTTGTGAAAGATGCCACAGCAAAGTGAAAATTGTAAATAGATATCTGCGAGCAACAATGAATGAAGAACGTCTGGAAAATCTCATTATCGTCAGCAGTGAAAAAGATGTTGCCTCTACCATTGAGTTACCAGTTTTGGTACACCAATTTGCAATCAGACCAAGAAAATTACTTTTATAGGATATGTCATATGCACTGTTTACTGATGAAAATTAAAATGTTGTTCTTCTCTTTCTCTACATCGGAATTATAATCGATAAGTATAAATCTGCTTTTAAAGGATGCAAGTGCATTTAATGATGCTAGAAAAATGACGTTTCTAATCAAGTGCCAGACTCACTTTATATTATATAGAGTGAGTTTTGTACCCAGGGTACCTGAAATATTACAGTATACTGTATGCTTGTATCAATAACAATTGTAAAATACTTTGCTATTTACCGTAGCTAACATGAATCGAATAATTTTCAAATTTTCTTTTCAATGTTCAATAAAAAAGTTTTCAGATAGCCCCCCCCCCCCTGCTGCAGCCCGGGGTACGCCACTGGTCGCGCAGTTGCGAATTAAAATTCAATTTGATGCGACACGGCTGGAATTTGATGTTTAAACTGGGCCATATTTCCAATTTTCAGCTCACAGTTTAAGGAAATTAAATCGTTCGGTCTGTGTTTGAAACTTCTTTTACTTGTACACGCTAACAAGATTTTGCAGGTTGTTAGACTGCGAAATAAATAGAGCTTGTATTGGTTTGTTCTGTGCCTGCAACAATAACAGTGAAAATAACACTTATTTGCAGGTATAGGCAACTATTGCAAAAAATAACTGGTTTTCAATTTGCTTAGAACTGGCTGGATTGATATTAATGATATGTTCGATAAAATCTTTCGTTTCGTTGCTGTATAGTGCAACTCTTTATTCGCAGTGGGGCTGTTGTGGCTCCAGATTCACAGCATATGTGAAATAAAAAATGGCACTAAGAAGCGAGTGTGCAGCAACGAAGGAATAGAAGGCTTCGAAAGGAAAAAGTATGGGTGCGTCGATGGGTTAAACAAGGAAAACAGCAAGGCTCTATGACAATTTAGTCAAAAAATTGCTACCCAAAACAAGGAAGTGTATTGAAGTTATTTCAGAGTTTTTGAAAACATCTTCGACGAAGTATTGATTGCTATTGATCCAGTTAACAAAACGAAGGATACGAAAATGCGTCGGGTTGATTGTTGCTTATTCCTCCGGCATTTAAATTTGATATCCCCTAGAAACGCACCTTTACCCAAGCGAGCTTTTTACAATAGTTCTCGACAATTTTTATTGTTGAGCACTACACACAGCACGATGTTTGTTCTTGATCATCAGCGACCCAAAAAATATCAAACATATTTGATCTCAGAATCTATCGTTCACGATATAACAATTTTTGCCGCACATAGCACAATTTTCACTTTGACGATAAGAATTACATGTATTGCCGATAAACTTCTGCAGTATGCACTAGGCTATAGCTTAAAGCAAAAGTTACATGATCATGTTGTTTCATTGTAGTTATATATTTCTTCTCATCATGAGTAAAACTACCTTGATGATTTGTTTACAGGATGCCCAAGGACAAAGTACTTGCTTCGAAAATTTGACAGAGGTAAAGAACTTTGAATAAGAACAAATCGAACCAGTGCAATGAAATAAATTTGTTGTCACTAGCTAAGATAGCCAGATTCTACCAAAATCGATGGCTGACCAACAGAGGGAAGTAGACGAATTTGAGCAAACTTTCGCGAAGGTAAAAAAGGACGGTCATCTCGCTCCTCCTTCTTATTTTAATCAATTGGACCCAGATTTTCTTGTTTTAGGGTTGAATGGCAAATGACCAAACAATCTGTATTCATCATTACCTATGAAGGCATTGTTTCGCCAAAACATTACAGAACTAGACTAACAAAGTCAGGCAATAAAAACATGTCTTTATAAAACGTCTTCGAACATCACATTTCCAAATTTCCTTGCTGCGTTTTTAGAGCTACACAAAGAGTCATTTCAAATTAAAAAACTTGTTTGCGTAATTTTGCTTTTGTAGTACTATAGCTCATTTCATCATTGATTGCTGTTTCTTACTCGCAAAAGGGATTCTTATAAAGTAAAATCAAGTCTTAGTTGCATCATTAAGAAAAAATCGTTAGCTTTAGTAAATTATTCTGCTAATCAGCAAAGTTGTTATTGTACATACCAGTTGAAGGTCTCGAGAAAAATTAACAAGACGCTGTTATTGGCTTTCCAGAGCTCAACATCCGAAGAAGTAATTCCCGTTAAATAATTTCGAAGCAGCAGCTGTCAATTGAGTGAAATGCGCGGTGTTATTTTACAATGAATCTCGAACACAATCCAGAACAGTATTTTAAATAAGAATGGCGATCAAAGCCAATTGGCTTCTTATTTCACTCATGATTTCAGTTGTAAATTTTTCTAAATAGTCAGGGCTGTCAGCCAAAATGTTGTGCAAAATCGGGTACCAGCATGGAACGTCGTCCACAAGAGTAGTTTTGGGCGCTGAACAAGATAAGATGCAGACCCCAGCTGAGAAATGCTCCCAAATGTTATTTTTAGACTGTTGTACTCAGTCCCAGGCCCCGAAAGCATTTATTCTAATAATATCACTGCAAGTTGTGATACCAGCATGAAAATCGGGAGAGATTGACAGTTTGATTTAATCAAAAAGATAGGATGCAGACCCCAGCTGAGAAATGCTCCCAAATGTTATTTTTAGACTGTTGTACTCAGTCCCAGGCCCCGAAAGCATTTATTCTAATAATATCACTGCAAGTTGTGATACCAGCATGAAAATCGGGAGAGATTGACAGTTTGATTTAATCAAAAAGATAGGATGCAGACCCCAGCTGAGAAATGCTCCCAAATGTTATTTTTAGACTGTTGTACTCAGTCCCAGGCCCCGAAAGCATTTATTCTAATAATATCACTGCAAGTTGTGATACCAGCATGAAAATTGGGAGAGATTGACAGTTTGATATAATCAAAAAGATAGGATGCAGACCCCAGCTGAGGAATGCTCCCAAGTGCTATTTTTAGATTTTCACTAGATCCCAGGCCCCAAAAGCGTATTCTAATAATATCACTGCAAGTTGTGATTGTGGGGAATCCAAGGCAGCGTTGGTGCAAATGTTTATTCTCTGTGACACACTGAATAGATTCACAAACAAAGTGCGTCTCTTTCAACGCTATGATAAGATACATTTTCCAGCTTAGGCCCGTAAAGTTATTCTCCAAAGAAGTCAACAATGCGTCGTGTTTATGTATCCATCGAATTTCACATAACAGATCCTCAACTAAAACTTGAATGCCTACAGCAAGCTACTTTACCATTATATACTCTTCAACAAGAAATTTCTAGAATATACTCGTACAATATCACATGTGGAGGAATACAATCTTGAATAAGCAAGTTACAGCATCTTACGTAAGGCTAACTCTAGAAGTTTCTACAATTATTTTAGTCAACTTGTCTAGCGTGTTCTACTCGTTAGCACTACCAAGAAATTACAAGAGAGGTCCAGTTCACCACATGATACCAGCATAGAAATGAAAGATATTGGCAGTTTGATATGCTTTAATGTTGAACCATTTTTTTACAATAATACTTATCTTTTATAAAAAACAAAGGTCGATGTTGAGTACTCCAGTTTCTTAATGTTCTGGAAATTTCAATACTCACTGTTTCTTAAGAGTCTCTTAATTATGATGTCATGAATGATGTTATGAAATGTTCGTGACCGTTTTTTCACGGCAAGAGATTCGCTTCCGTTCTGACGCTGTATTTAGTCGTGGGAAGTATATTTTTATCCCCTGTGTCTTAATTTCTAGGATAGCGATTTAATAATTTTTTAATTTTTATGCTTCGAGTACTGAAGTTTCTTAAATTTTTCTGATTGTCCAGTACTCGTTTCTTATAGCCAGTTTCTTGTGAAAAAATGAGTGCAACCATCAAAATTGTTTATTGCTGAATTTGTCAACTTTCGCCTACTACATTAAGTGCAAAAATTTTTGGCGTGACAAACTTTCGTGCAAAGATTTGTCCAAAATTTATTTGTCCGAAATTTAGGGCGGTCCGAAAATTTGTCACGCCGAAGATTTTTGTATGGAGTGCGCATGCGCAATTTCGAAACAAACAGCAAAAACAGTTGAAAAACAGTTGAATTTTGAAGTTAGAAATATCAATCTAAACAAATAACATCATCGTTCTAATCGTCAACCAAAAAATCAATGTCATTGTTACCATATTCTTCTCTACTTTATTTGTCACTTGAGTCAAAACATTCGATAAAAGATTCGTTGTGATTTTCTTTTATCAAGGAATCTAATCTTTGTAGAATCTCTTGCTCGTTGGCTGCTATCTCGCAGGTGACAGTCAAAGCTATGTCAAGACCACCTTTTGGCATAGGAAAGGGTCGATATTTTTAAACTGCCTCTTTCCCAAAAGCTTCACCTCCTTGTTTCAAAAAGTAATATATAGGTCTTGATATTTCGCGTGGAACATGGCCAACTATTTGCGGCGCGGCACAACTTTGTCATGGCACCTTATTTTCCAAGCAAAAGCATATGGATCGGATTTCAAAGTTTTCTTCCTTCACTGCAAACACTTTCTGCCCTTTGAAAGTTTTTTGCCAAAATGTCTTTCTTATACATGCCACCCTCTACTTGCGATTGTGTGCACTATGATACTCTCCATAGTGAATACGATTAAAAACATAAAGCGAATCCCCAACGAAAGAATATTTGATATCATGCCAGTATTTTCATTACGGGTGAGAAGCGGTGATTCCTCCTGCTGTCTTTTTCAAGGGAAACCCTTACATTGTAATGTTCAGGAAGCATGTGGAGTCCAGTGCAGTCAAACTTTCAACATTCTCTGTTGTAACACAACTGTTGCGATGAAAAAATTTTTAAGATGTCCTTGCTAAACTATTTTGAAAGAAAAACCAACATCCCTGAAGTTTCGTTATCGAAAAAAACGGGTGAAATAAATCATCTTGGTTTAACTGTCTGAGAACGTGAACAAAAACAGCTCGAGCCCAACAGTGAACAAAAAGGGAGGAAGCGTAAAAAATACTGCACGTGGTCACCACAGCAACGAGCAGAAATAAGCCAATATGGCGCTCTAAATGGTAACACAGCAGCAATTGTGAAGTTTTCTCCACAGTTTCCCAGCATCAAAAGGCAAACTGTAAGTGATTTCAAAAAAGCATACTTAGAATGCAAAAAGAAGAATAATGGTAGTGAAGTTACAGCAAATGAACAGAAAAAAGCTGGCCGTCCAACATTGTTGCCCGATGATCTGATGAAAAAACTATTGAAACTGTTTCACCTTTGTGTTTTAAGGGCCCCTCGTGATCAATACCGTAGCAAAAGGTATACACTCCCCTCCCAAAAGATTTCGAAAGGTCGGGCAAAATTTTGGGCTAAATTTTTACAAATGCCATGTTAGGAAAAAGTAAGATCAAATTTTGGCGGGAAAATAAAACGATTGTTTCAGGAAATAAGCAAAATAAATATATAAACAATCAAAAGTGTTGTATGGAGAAAGATTACTTGGAAAATTTTTCTCAAAAGTGCAAAAATGTTTCTCTTTGGGCACTGGTAAAAGCACAAAATATGGATGAAGCTAAGCAAATGGTCATAAAGTTTTTAAGCCGCGCCAGGCAGACCATTCATATGATGAAATTGCAAAACAAGTGGGCTACACAAAGACTATCACCCAAAGAATTTGCAACTTATCTAAAAAGGCAGTTCAAATTGAGAACAGGCAGGTCAAAATAGTTTTCTTATAGGAACCAAAGAATTGTAGTAGGGTTTGCGAAGAGACTTGTTTGTCAATTTTGAAGGAGTTAAAATAGCGAGTAACTATGAAGTTTTGTGACCAAAATCGGCTAAAATACTAAATTGGGCATACTCTATCGAAATACGGAATCATAAATTGCGTCCTAAAAAGGAAGCCTGGTTTTTCAGCAAATAACTGCACTCCCGGCAAAACAGAGTGAAAGTCACGAAGGAACGACCTGTCACCGACTGAGCTAGCTTTGCTTCAATTGGGCTTACTAGTAGATAGATTATGATTAGGTTGAGTGAGGATTCTATTGTCAGAGTGAAAAAGAGCTTTACGCTTAGAGTGTCGTGTGCAGTGATTCAGAAGACGATCTTGAGGAACTCTGAAACGATTAAACTACATTTAGATGCTCTGGTTGTTTTTTCATAGTCTCCGAAACTGGAACTGATCTCCGAGGGAAGGCATAGCAAACTGATTGCTAGTTGTTTGGTCGAGAAACTGATTCTCGTTTGGCAAAAGGCTTGTGTGGCTGGCAGACTGACTGCCGTCGTCAACACAAACTTTCTTGTTTGGTGGACTAAATGTATCTTTAATCAGTGTCATTAACGAAGCCATCTCACTCCTCATTTCCGAAACTGTTGACTGTAGATCGTCGAACTGTGTTTGCGAAACAAACTTTTTTTGGTCCCGGAAGAAGTCTTGTTTGGTTTGCTTTCGGTCGAAGTTTGCGCTTCTTGCGTTGCATCCATTTTATCGTCTAGTTGAATCTAATGCTATAAGTTAGTGAGTTGAAACTGGCGCTCGGTAAAAGCTGATGGGAATGGGCGTGTTGGGGTTGATAAACTCCTTTCTTGATTTATAGCTGTCAAGAGCGAGCTGGAATAGCCAATAGGAATACATCTCTAGTCAGAACGTAATGAGCTGTGCATGCACAGCGAGCCTCGATGCGGAGAGGAGGTGATGAAGAACTTAAAACATACATATTTTAATTTCATCTAACGTAATTATATATGACTGAATAAATTAGATGTGGTGTATGTTTTGACTCTTGGTGAAAATAAAAAAGCAAAGCTCGCTAGAGCATTGATGAATAAGTCAGCTATTACAATACGGCTACCAGTTGATGAATTCAGTGGCGCTGGCGAGCTCTTCCTCACCAAAATACAGATAAAAAGAATTCAAAAGGCTAGACCCATATAGAATTCTTGATTCCACAAAACAAAATAGATAAATTGGATGAACATAGAAACGTACTTACGAAAAACAAAAATAACAGATTATACAAGCTCTTCAATCAGGTGGAAAGCTTACAATCAAACCATCACCTAAACAACGGGGAGGGTTTCTTGGAACGCTCTTAACTAGTGTTGACATACCCAGGATTGTAAAAGCCTTAACTGGAGGAACCTCCAAAATAGATCGATGATATATACAATACCTCCTCCTTTTCCTCCTAGAGTACCACCACAAACAACGCCTAAAAATCAGGTAATGGTTTGCAAAACAGACTCTATTCTGACTTGTTTTTACAATACAATCATCAGGGATGGATTTAGCGGGGGGTGTAAGGGGTGTGACACCCCCTCCCCCAATATTTCTGTGTTTCTTTGGTAAAGATTGTTTCATTTGGTAAAAATCATTTGTTGGTAGTCAGTATTAATAAAACAACGCCAAGATTTTACTTTATTTATTTTGTTTTCAGTGATTATCTTTTTATCAGTAGCGTAGCGGGGGAGGGAGGAATATTCTAAAATGTATTTTAAGCTAATTTCAAGGGCGTCGTCGCAAACAATTTATGCTCCCTTCGCTCGCAGAAGACACTCCTGTATATCTATACAGAATGTTCAACACTTTCCTCTCGTTTTGGGACTTGTATAGAAAAGGCCTTCACATTCTTGAGACATTCTCGATAAAATAGAAACTAAAATGCTAAAGCAATCCAATCC
This sequence comes from Rhopilema esculentum, assembly GCF_013076305.1. Next base: position 3,526,605 of record NW_027019302.1, on the reverse strand, counting down.
TAGAAAAACTGGATTCTGAAATGCTTCTCGTGGATTTTGCTCCAAGGAGAACGGACTTGGTTTAAAACTTTTGAATACTGTTTACTATTTTTAGATATTTGATAACAACTTTTTACACGTAGAGCTTCCTCGTCTTACACAATTCAGGATATAAACGTTAGTGGAATGGTGAAGGAAATAGACAGTTGTGGAATATGGTCAGCCACAAAACGCTAAATATGACATTGTAATAACTACAACATTCCGCTATGTTAAGAGCTTAAATGAGGATGTTGTTGATCAAATACTAAAGTGTGCAATGATATATCAAATGCTATATTTTCACGAATTCAAAGAGACTATATCAGTAGATGAAATACTTCGAGAATAAGATGGAGAAATCGGTTTGATTGGTTCTGGCAATGGTTGCCTCACACATGTATTAGAAAAACGTTTTTGGAAAATTTAAATGTTGTCATGTACATAGCGCGATTTATGATATCTATGGTCGTTTTTATACCAAATATAAAAAAGGCCGGGCTATTGTTATGATACGAAGAATTCTCCTGAATGCTTTAAGAAATCACCTCTTCCTGGCCATATTACTGGCTTTTGTTGGAGTATATTTAACAGTAATAAGTATTAACAACACTGTAGAGGTGGTTCTGGGGGCCCATTTCTACGATTAGCCCCTTGGTTTTATCTATGACCATGACAACAAACCAAAACTCAGATTTTGGGATAGTTGGAGGGTCATGGTAGCCAACCTTCTGATAGAAGATAGTACCTGATGATGTACCCTGGGTACCAGACTCACTGGTACCCAGGGTACTGATGATGATGATAAGTATTAAAACATATCATTTGTTTACTATTGACTCGATTGTATCTCCTATCAATGATATAATTTTATTCCAATAATTTTAATAATTCTCTATTGTTTTTTTAGATTTTTATATAGGAATATTTTCAACATATATTTTCAACTTTTAAAAATCTTCTTGAAAATAAAATCTATGTTAATCATTCTCTTTCTATTTTCATTAATAAGTGGCAATATCCGATTAATCTCATCGAAAATTTTAATTACTTTTTCTCCATTAATAAACGAGACTCGATACCCATTTTCATTAATCAAAAGATCGATTTTGTTATACAAACGTTAGTTCCTGTGATAAATAGATTTCTTTTTCATCCAATATTTATTTATAAGAAAATCAATGTATTCCATTTCGTAACCGTATCCATATAACATACCACAACTCTTACAGATATTTTTTCCATTACTTTCCTTTATAAGTTCTTGTTTATGTATCTTCCTTAACAGTATGCTGTCCTATTTCTATGTTACAGAATGGACATAACAATTCATTATATATTCTATTATATAAGATATTTTTTATCTAAGTGACCATGCGTTTATACCACCTATTTAACACAACTACTTAAACCAGGCCATAAATCCGACTTATTTTTACTTTTTTTTTAGGGATGACTGATACTGTCATACCATGAATCCGACTCATGTTTTCCTTTTTGCGTTCAAATGCATGTTTCAGTTTATGAAAAAATCACTGATGGTGAGTTTTTGGCATTTACCCACAAGTAGTGTTGTTTTCGTTTTGTGCTTGCTTTTTATTTGACTTGTTGCTTTAAATATTTGACTTAGCATATGTTCCCCGCTTGCTGTTTTCAATCCATGATGCTGTTGGATATATTCCTATTGAAGTTTGTTGTAGTTTATTCGTTGGATCGCACTCTTGGAGATAAACCGGAGAAAATTGCTTTTATTTCTTCATGATATTTTAAGGATCAATAAAACCCCTAGTACAGACTTTTTTGGTGCGTCTTTGATCTGTGTCCTTCACACCAAAAGACTTGCACTGTTGTTCTTGGTAGATGCATGACTCAATCTTTTAGTTGCTCCAAAAGAAAAAGTATAGCAAAACAATGGTATTATATTATCTTATCTGGTGTCCTAAGCTTTCCTTCCTCAGTACCAAATGATCACCGCAGTACCAAACTAGAATAATTCCCATGGCAGGATCTCTTGGCCCTCCCGCAAACTTATTTTCTTACATTTTAATTTCGTTTATCTTCTTAGAATTTTTTTGAGGAGTAGGTATGTTCCTGGATCCCTCAGAAAATTATCTAGTTTGCGCCTCTGATTGAATCCAGTCGTAATCTTTGAAGGTTCACGTATCGAAACTGTCGTAACGAAATTGTCGTAACCGAATTGGAGATGATTCAGGTAGATACTTTGAATATATCCACTACGTGCTTATAGACAAATATTCCAATACACGATTGTATTATTACGTCAGTTACAGGATCTACAAGCCATACCAATAAACCAGTGCTGATTAAAATCTATTTACAAACGAATGCTTATATGCTACATAATATTGGCAAAGTGAGTCACATCAAAAACAGCAGCTTTGTCAGCTTCTGTTGTCCACTTTTATCTACTTTTAACAGTTCTGAGACTACACACAAACGATCCCACGATGTTTAAGTATTAATTAACTCTTAAAATTAAAACTAAATATTTCCCCTTATCTATCATCCCAGTTAACATTCTTTAAATGTGCATTTAAATTTGCTTTTTGAAAACCATCAACAAGTAAGAAGTGCGCATTCAAATCTTCAACTGCGCACCAAAGTTATTCGGTGTGAGCAACAAGCTTCGCAATCTGGCTTCCAATGAATGTTCGTATTTCTACTTTATTTGTCACATATTTTTAAGCATCCTTTCTTACACTTTAATTAGGGGGCTGAGGTATGATGGCAGGTTTTCGAAAGAAGACATCAGGGATGTTTGTTAGACTCAAATTTAGGCCCTCATTATGCTTACATTATGATACCCGCCTAACTAAATGACAGCTGTTCAACTTTTGCTGGAAATGACTCTACCGATGACTTGTTTCAAGCAGCTTATATTTTTACTGTCTAGTGTCTAACAGTGAATTATTTAGCCTCCATCTTTCAGAAACATTGAACTCCTTGCTAAAGCTTTTGCCGCTTAAGTCCTTGCAAATGAAGCTTGCCAATTTCGTCGCGTTATCAAAAGCCATAGATAAAATGTTTAAACATTTGCGAACATTGAAGGGAAAAGAACTTCTTTCGATACGAGCTAATTATGCAGATAGCAGAAAGATTAAACTCCAATGCAATGTGTTTATTAGTAAGAGCGATAATATATATTAATCATGATAATAATTTTATCAGATTGCAACTTCATCAAAGATCTTATCAACTGGCAAAAAACGATAAAAATCACTTACAGAAAGTAAAATCACTGATTGACGTCAATGAAAAGTGGCCTATATCTTTGCATAATTCAATACTCCTTTCTAGCTTTCTTGTATGTTTGTCACAAATGTCAGCATCAATATTCCGCTTGCACACATTATATTTGTTCACTTTGCTGTTACATCAGAAGCAGTCGTAAAGGTCACTTACTTGTAATAACAGTTAAAACCAACCAACGTTACCCTTACCCTTGCCTATTTGTTTCTTGGCAAGGCCCTGTTTCATCAGCTTGCATATGAAATTGTAAAAGTCACGCCACGCTTTCTGCACATCTTTCGTGCAATCATCCCGCAAAATTTCTTGTACCTGTTGTACAAAAGCATCCCCAAGGGCCTGGAATAGAAAACATCTTGTTTCATAAACACTTTTTTTGACCAAGTACAATGCCTGCCAAAAGTTTTGGAACACTTGATATAATTTATGTGGTGCACGTGCTGCAACATCCCTTCTCCCCTCAGACGATGCATGCCATGGAATTACGAATAATCCCAATACATAGCTATGGGCCATGGCTTTACATAGCTATGGGTTCTAGCTAGCAAATCAATTTTGTATGAGGGGGAAGGGGGGACACGCTCGTTGTTGACATGGAAATAACATGGGACACGCAACTTCACGAAAGTCTCAAGGTGTTCCAAGGACTTCTGACAGAAATTGTAATTAAAAAGCCATAGAAGCAGGCCTAGTTTAAAGCTCCAGATATCCGGAGGTCACTAGAGAAAATTCAATTTTGCAAAAAACGTGCGAGATTTCTACTAAAGCAAAAGTAATTCCAGGGACTAGGATTGTCAACAACCTAATTTTCATGCAGCGATTCGAATCTCGTCATATACAATGACATCCTGGCACGGAGTTGGGGGCTTCAGAAATGGGGGCATGGGACAACATGCATGAATTGTTGAGAAAATTCCGATAAAATTTTACCACAATGATAGACCAAAGCCTACATCCTTCTGATTCTCCTAATATGATGCTGATTTTTACATTGTGACTCTCAGGTCATGTAGAAATTTAACTCAATCATGTGGTTTTAATACATTAAAAATGTCCAGCTTTTTAGCATAGGTTCCAAATCTTTGAATTCCACTGGGAGAAAATGCAGCCCATCTTTCTCTTAAAAAAACTACAATTGCACAATTTATTTTGTGCTCAGGTACTTTTTTTTACATTTTGAAGGCTTGAAGATCGATGAGAAGCTCACATCTACTGATGTTCACCGTAGCAGTCAACGTATCGGTGGAATTTAGCGATTTTTTCCGTCAGTAACACAGGCATCAATGCCGACAAGATAAGATTTTAACATTGGCTATAAAGGTAAATTCATTTTTAGTCACTTTTAAGGTTTAAAAACCCCAATTTTTCTGTGCTCCCTCCCCCCTAATTATTATAAGGCTTTGAGAGGGACAGTTTCAGGCCGTCGTAACTAATGACTGGGGAAATTTTTTACTGACTTCAACGGCAGTTTTCCATAAATTTATAAAGATTCGATTTTCATAATAAAATTTAGGTAATCTTTCAGCACATTTTACACGTTTATTTTTTTGTGGGCAGTGGTAAAAACCACTGATCTAAAAAAGTGAAATGATTTCAACTTTTTTCGGTCCGTTTCGATCCGTTGCGTATCAGTCATCTGACCATTTTTGCATCCAAAGCGCTTGCGCAACACAATATCTGATCCGATCCGATCCGCGGATCATTTTCCGGAGTGGGTTTTCGGCTTTAGGCGTGAAACCTGGAACATCAACTGAGAACCATCCTATTCTATTCACCAAAAGTGTCTACATGAGCTATGTTTTTTGCACAGAGCAATGATTCCTAATGAGAGACTCGCACATTTAATTTAGAATGTTTAGACGAGACCTGGACCAGATCGGATACTTTTGGATCCGATCGGATTCTTTTGGATCCGATACACGGATTACAAATTCAAACTACTTTGAATTGAAAAATATTCTGTCTCACGTTCGACAAATAACGTACACGGATCCGATCTGGACCGGATCCACCAGTTTACACGGGATCAGACAAGACCTGATCCATACGGGATCACCTCTGAATGCGATCCTAAAAGTGCTCGGAAAGCGGATCCAAAAGTATACGGATCCATCAGTTCCCGTGTAAACGCGAGGCCCATCCGTACTCTTTTGGATCCGATCCGGTTCGGATTCACTCTCGTGTAAACGGGGTATTAAAGAGGTACAACGTATGCAAACATTTATGACGCACGTGAAGATAATCTGGTCGAAGGCTGTTTTCCACGTGTTTTTGTCCAAGGGCTTCCAGTTTCGTCATGAAATTTTCAGCATCGTCTAGAGACTTGATGGCTTCTCGTATGGCTTGAGTGATTTTCTTTGGATGGCCCGTCAACCTTGGCAATTGCAGAATCTCGTCAATGCTTTCGAGGTAACCGAATTCAGGAAAAACTGACAATAGCTCTGGCTTTGCTTTGAAAAGCCTACGATAATAAAAAATAAATGTAACAAAATTGTTTCGAGAAAACGATTAGATTAAAGTTCTAAGAGACAAAATATTGCAGCAACAATAGAAAACCAACGTGTGACATTATCAGAAACTTATTAGATCAATATGAACTCATATTTGAAGGTGTTCCATAAAGCTCTTCCAGGCTACGCAATCCAATTTAAAAAATTCTAAAAGTAGATTTTAGCGGAGACATCACTTTGAAGCCCCGTTTACAAATAGGCAACCAAATATGTCTTTTGAAGCACATCTATTCGTGTAGAAACTGAAATGAATTTGAAGCTGTCGATGTTGGGGAAAGTTTTTATTTCCTTTTCATAATTATTTTGGGCTTTATATGAGACCAAAAAGGAAATTTTACCCAAAATGTCGGTATAATAAGCGTTTTGGCACTCTTTGAAAAGATGTGACACCTTGAAAGCGTACTGAAATTGAAACGCATGTGCGTTAGTAACAGTTATTGGGTAGAGGCACTATCGTGGCGCATGGTTGTGGCATCTATATATTTTTATTTAAGGGGGAAGGAAGGCTCCAAACGAAATTTTTCACACTGTTTTCAAACAATAGTGCTCACAATTCTATTCTTCCTACGGCATTGCGGTGGACGTTATCGAGTAAAAGCAAATGTTTTTTTCAAAGCGTTTTGTGTTAATCGTTGTTGCCTTAACTAAGGATCTTTTATCACCACATTGCCTTTTTTAAGTTGGTTAGGCCGATCGTGCTTTGCTCTTGCAAAATAATACAAAATTAGCAATTTGGCAACATTGCTGAGGTGGCATATTGCTGGATTTATATTTCGGACGAAATTGATGAAAGTGCGCAGAGGGAACCTCGCATTAAATTTCGATGCCTTTTTTCCCCCTTAGAAGTCGATCTTTGCAACGTTTCTCAAGTAGTCCAGCCCTGTTTTGCTGGCTTCTTCTAGTTTTTTTTTGCATCTGCATAAAGCCAGAAAGTTGCATCATCAAAATCACGTCCAGCTGCAGTGTTAATGCTACCTTCGTCGAAAAGGTTTGTAAGATACACGGAAACAGTAGATTTTTCCCGCCAAACCCAACCACACCCATGTTTTTCGCAAAGTTATTGTGCCTTCATGTGCAGTTTTTTCACGTGACTGAACAATCCCATTTCGGCCGAATAGACAGAGAATTTTCCACAACAATCAAGCCAGGTACCTAACCTTAGTTTTTGAACTTGACTTAGGTTAGCATGCTCGGCAACGTTCTCCAGCTTTTGCAAATTTAAGAGCTTTTCTGAAATGTGATCAGGTATGAAAATATGCCTGTGTTAGAGAATATACAAGTATGTGCGTAAAAGATGTCATTATTCACTGTATCTTGTGACAGCAGCTGGTAGAGAGTGCAATATTAAGCATCATTGATACATCTTGCATTCAATCAATAGCGTTTCTTAGTAATTAGCGATTTTTACCAAAACAAAAGATGTGCCAGATTTCCATGGATTCCCGAAAACGAATTTCAAGGCTTTGCCTTACACCAATGTTTTTTCTTAAGAAATAAACAGGTCTGGAGTGCACGGCTACGAAAATAAGCTTCCTGCTCAAACTGCATCCTTTGCACTGTCCATTGCACTGTTCATTGGCTAGTTGTTTCACCCTTGTTCATTATTCCAGTTTAGAGTCATCTACACTGGGTGCCAGAGTCTCCATTATTTAGCCTCAAAAATATAGTTCGAAACAAGTCACAGAAATATTTTTGAGCGAGGATTTCCACCGTACTAGTCTACAATACTGTATCCCCGTATTCGTGAGGCTCTGGTACTCAGGGTAAGAATCACCTTATCCTCCCAAAATTATATATCTACATCGCAAAAGCTCACCGTTAGCACTTTAAGAAGATTAATAAGGGATTCTATATTGGAAAAATAGGATATCCAGATCCCATACAAAGAAATCTGTCCTAGTAAGTGTAAGAAGGTCCATCCATTGACAAATTTCATCGCTATCTCAATATTTTTGGGTGCATATGAGGTGCTGCGGTGCCCGATCTTCCCTCAGCCACTACTGGTCAGGGTCTTTGTTTTGAAAAGGAAGATCAAGATTTTGTCAATTGCTTAACAACAAAAATTTCATTTGTGCTTGATGAGTAAATGCGTCCCTTCGCGCTAGTTAGTGCATTGAAAAAGGCTGAACAATCAAATTCGATTAAATCAACAAAACTTAGGAAACAGCATTTTGAATAACGATTCTCACTTGTGAAATATTCCTGTTCCGAATATCAATAAGTCCTTTTCAACTGTATCCCAAGTCTCCTGAATCAACGATTTCTGGTACATTGATAGTGGAAACATGGTTTTCGATCCAGTTTCCGTGCCAGCGGTGTCATCTATCTGCATTGAACTTGTGCACCCCATTGTGTCTTTGCCTGCAAATAAAACAGTATCGCTTCAGTTCATCATTAGTTCAAAGTACACATTGAAAAGGGTCGAGAAAAGAGGTACAGGAATATGAGGAGGAGAAACTGGGCTCTTGTGGAGATCTCACGGAATAGTATCAAACCAGAAATACAAAATCGCCACATTAAGTTTCACCCGCCTACGTGCTACAAAAAGGAGGAAAAATATTGAATCTATGTTTTAGGCAGCATAAGGGGTCAATTGACACTTTTAGCAAGCAGAAAAGAAGAGTTTTTCGCAAAATGTGTTACAAATCTAAACATTTTGACGCACGGTTTCCCCCAACTTTAGTCCACCATCGACTACAACTCCCTGCTATGTTTTCCCCATATAATTTTTAGCACATGATATATATTTGGTGTATTGAACAGGACGGTTCTAAGTTACAGCACGTAGTTTCACGCAAATGCCATCATCAGGTAACTGCTCAACGTGTACAGCACTGCCTATACGGCATCGAGCACCTTATGACAGACAGGTAAACAGTAATTTTCATTAACTGTTAGAACCAGTTCAAAAAGGATTGCAGATTTTGCTAAAAATCAACTCAAGGCATCCTTCAAACGCCTCTAAAGTAATTGAGATATTTGTTATTGAGAATAATTTAAGTAAACTAGCCTAAGTAATTGAGAAGTTCAAGCAGCGCTTTTCTTGCGCTGTAATTTGAAATATCATCTAGCGAGAGATTGTGGTGTGGTAAAACATATGGTGTTTTTGACGCAACACACAAGGCAGCAAGATCCATAATCTGATTGAATAAATCTTTTAACACAAGTGACATCACTAAAATACTAGCAAATCTCAGAAGATCTTCTGTTTGAGATTTGGCGCAATCTCAGGAAAAATTCAGCAAATCTCAGAAAAACAACTCAGAATTTCTTATCAGTTTGATGGAAACCGTGAAATATCGGTTCTTTCCATGATAAAGTTCTCTTGTAAAATTTCATTGTAAAATCTCGCTCTTTCTTGATTGAGTTGAATGTAGTATTTACAAAAAGCTTAAATAGGCAGGAAACATACAACTTTTCAGGATAGAATGTAGCAACGCAAGATTTTTTCTAAGCTTTGCAAATGTCTAAGATTTGAGGAGTATCAAATACGTGAAACCACGCCTATAGAAAACGTCATTGGTACAGACGACCCTCTCCCGTTTAGACTCGGAACACGAAAACAACACCAAAAGCACGTGTCTCCTCGACGTTTGGTTAATCTCATTCTTCATAAGATCTTTTCCTTAAGAACTTTTTGTAGAGTGTCAATTTTCGAAGTAAAATGGTCTATCATAGCCGCGCCATGTCTTCATTTGAGAGTAAAAACACAACATGAGCCCAAGTGTGCATTTTGCTGGGAGAATGACCTTATATGAGGGTATACAATCTATAGGTCTAAGATGCAGATTACAGAAAAGAAATACTGGTAATTTAGGGGCATTTCGCAGCAGGAAGGGGTATCTCCGAGGGGCAAATCACTCCAGGAAAATCTCGTATACCTTTGGTAGAAATCTTGTTATTTATCTGGAAATTTCTGGAAATCATTTTGATTTTATGGAAATCTCGTGCGCGAATTGCATGAGTTAAATGTCCCTCAGGCGTCGCTAGTTATTGCGCAAAGGGGGAATGGTTATAAGGTCCCATTTTCAAAAGTAGTTATTGAGCCGTCTTTCATTTGCCGAAAGGTTTTGAGATATGCAGATGAAGAAAACCTAGATGGAAAATTTTGGTGATTATTGAAAAGGAATTTTATCAAATGGTGTTGTGAAACCCCTAACACACTTCAACTTAACCGGTGAGGCTCACCTGCCTAGTGTCAGGGGGGGGGGGGTGTAGGTAAACTGCTTCAGAAAGGATGCAAGTGCATTATGATGCTAGAATAATGGCGTTTCTAATCAAATGTCCTTTGTCTGAAATGCTACAGTATACTGTCAATATCAATTGTAAAATACTTTGCTATTCACCGTAGCTAACATGAATCAAATAATGGGGAAAAATTTTGCAAAAAGGGCGCTTCCCCGCATTTGCGAGCGTTTGAAGGGCATGGTTAAAAAATCCCCCCCCCCCATTGCGGCAGCCCGGGGTACGCCAACGCCCAGCAATCCTAGCTTATAGAGTATCTTGTCAAAAAAGTTATCTCCAGGGATCATTAGGAGAAAAAGCCCCGTAATTTGTGAAGGGCATCCAAATGCGATAAATTTACGATCTTTCAATTAATTCGAATAAAGATAAATCAGTGTTATGTAAAGCCATACCAACTGCCTTGCAAATTAAAAGATGCTGATGTCAAAAGGCGCAGAGTCACCTAGAACAAAATCTACTCTCTTGCCCCCAGATGGTAACAGAGCATCTCTAATAATTTCCGACATCAAGTTTGAAATAACAGGGTGGCAAGTAACAGCCAATTAGATTCAGGTGAAGAAGGCAAAGTGCTAATGCTAGAGTCTCAGGCCAATGGTTTTAACTGGCATATACAAAGAGTAGAAAAGTCATCAGCTCTTATTAATCTTACGGGTCTAGAATTGAAGAAGCTTGGGCCCTAAAATTAGAACTTTTGATACACCTTTCCAGTCTGATTTGTTTGTAACTTTATATGTTTTTATTTAAAAAAGTTTGGTTGGGTATTTAGTAAATAAAATCATTAATTTTTTTCCTTCATTGCTGCCCTAGATAACGAAAATCATTAGCATTTTCTATCAAAAGGACGAGCAAAAGCATTCTCTTTAAGTTTTACAAATTTTCCTTGCTTCTTCTTGGTCACATCAACGGGTTTGGTACGTGAAGAGCAGAGAACACACAAATTTTATAAAATCTACTATTACAACCGTTTTTGGAAAAAATTAGTTTTATTGCAGAGAAAAGAAAAGGAGGGCCCATTCGAGATATTTCTCAAATAGCAATAGCTAAATGAAAAGAAGGCTAATTTCTGCCACTCCTACAAGGAAAGCTGCGTGAGCCCTTTAGCTCTGCACCCCTGTTGTTTCACCCCACAAAGTTAACTCCTATTATGTCTTGTCCTTTAGTGACATCGAGAGACAGCAAAATAGCACTGCTAATTATGCAGCGTGCTAAACATATCTTTCAATACAAATTATGAGCAAATAAACAGACAAAAAACTGTTATGATTTTTAAAGGGCGTGGTGGACAGTACCCTGCGTACTAGAGCTTCAGTGATCGAAAATTCTTTACGAGACTCTGTTACCCAGGTGGTCAGCGAGAGCATCTACGATACACCTGCAATACTCGTATTATCCCATTATTGTTTCTATGTCGCGTTGGGCTACAGAATGATGAAGGATTTAGGCGTTATATAACGTATGCAACTTGTCAGCGTGCATGAGCAAATCTTTGAGAAACAAGAAATGCCTTTTTAACACAGCTTTCTCAACAAACTAGCGTTAAGTGTTGTAAGAACTTTGGAAGTATATCTTTTTCAAACACTTCGCCGTATTTGCAAACGGCAACAGCGGGCGTTTTGTTGCAAAGCAATCGAAACGAATAAAAGTTATGAGCTAACTCAATACAGAAAACTAAAGATGGATGTTTATATAATAGCTTTGATAATGCCTGTTTCTAGTACGCACAAGCAGGTGCAAACTAGCCACCTGGTAGGAAGTGCATTTGATGAGAAGTTTATTTGTACACTTGCAAGAGAATTAGGAAAATATAAATTTCTCTGAGAATCATTCTGGTTTTATCAATTCAATAATGATCATATGATGTCTTTGAACGTGCCGACAACCGAAGAGAAAAGAATAATTTCTCTCGATTAGATGTCAAAGACTTTTACTAATTCAGATAATTCTTCTTTACTAATGAAGAAAGAAAGACATTAGAAAAAATTAGAGAGAAGAAAGCAAGAGAAAAATTAAAGGAAAAATTGCTTATTATTATATGATAATAAAGATAGAGAAAGAAATTATTATTGCAGTGATCATTCTACTGTCTAGAGAGGGAAGCCATTAATTAATATTTGGAAAATCCATAAACTATAATGGAAGCAAGATAAGGTTTTTGCTTTCAAAAGGATCCCATCAGAAAGCAATTACGATTGTTATACCGCGATGAAAAGCCTGTCTGCTCTGTAGAGGCCACGGGGACATGTTTTGTTGGCAGTTACAAGGAGCGATGTATGGCATTAACTTCAGAATATGCTACCCAGTGACTGTATTATCGATAGTGGTGTCGCGTGACCATTCTCGCTGGGGGTGGGTGTAAGAGATGCAAAAACCATAATTCTTTCGGACAGAAATTCTTTCGTTACATTAATATTTTGCTATAAATTTGATTCTACCTACGAGTTCTCTGAAAGTTGGGGGTGTACACCCCCTACACCCCTCCCCCCTTCGCACGCTACGCCCCTGATTATCGAAAAGAGAAACTGAGTGATGCAAACAACTTATTGCAGACACTTTTGTCGTACTTCAGAACCTTCTATTTCTTAGGACATTTTATGATTTCTGAACGATTCTAAGTAGCCATGACTCTCATCTTGGTGATTTTCCCAATCAAACTATTCGATTGCTAGCCTTCTTTGTTGTACGATCCTGCGCGAGTCGTTACAGGTTCTGACTTCTGTGAAATTACGATAAAAAGAGATCTTAGAAAGAACAGTATTTTCTGATTAACATTAACATTGTTAAGTTTTATAAGCATGTTCTTTTTTTATTTTGCAGTGTTATTTTCGACAATGATTTGCTTTTTTATCTATTCTTAATCAGCCTAACAAGGTTTTTGCCATACCATTGAAAGTAGCTTCTTAAGGGACGAATATCATTGAAACATTTTCGATGGTAACAGCATTGACTTACATTCTTTAAAAATGTGTGCAGATGTTTCAGCATTTGCACAGCAGGTATCATCTAAGTCAGGCAGCTTTTGGATATTTTGAGATTTCCACGAGATTTTCCTGCCCCAGGTTTACCACTTTACAATCAAAGGTGAAAAGCAGTGGTACATGTAGAGGGTAAAACCGATTGCAATTTTCTTCTCCTTGACGGTCGAGCACTGGTGAGGCTTGCCCCTTTTTCATAAATAATTCAATCATTATTTTACGCAAATCACAATGCTTGGGCAAGTTGAATTTTGGCGGACAATAAGCATCATAAAAACTATCGCCTCCCTTTTGGATTTAGTTTATTGAGAAGAGATGGTCAGTTTCAGTCTTCTTGAGTCCAGGGAAATCTCCTTGTTTAGCTTGGTAAAGGGGTTTTCTGTTAGAATTTTAGAGACATGGTACTTACACATTTAGATCAGTTTCTTATTTTGTCAACTAACTACATCACTCTATTGGTTTTATTGTTGTACTGAAAATGTTTAATGAAATTCCGTTTGAAAAAAAACCAATCGAGACTTCTCCTTATTACTCAATAAGGAGCTTCAAAGAATAATTGGAATCATTACAAAATATTTTTAAGCAGAAAAGGAAGAAAGACAAAATTGAGGTAAATGGTAACAGGAGGTTGGAGCTCAACTGGAAGCAGGAACAACTTGCTTGGCGACAATCATGTCGTTTTATGTTGATGACTTTTCCTGGTATCGTCCTACGTGGACCTTCTCGTTTTACTTAACACTAATGTCATAGGAGACAAATAGCTCACCCAAAGACAAGACTAAATTTTCGAGAAAAAACTATCTAAAGCAAATGATAACGAATACAACGGCTTTGCATAGTAGCTACAAAAACTGTTTCTTGCTATAATATTTCTTACAACAAGAGTAGAATATGGTTCTTTGAATTTTCAAAACCCCTTTTTTCAGCCAATAACAGACAATATATCTTGGTAAACAATCTTTTGGTAGTACAAAACTTGAAAATGGCTTTGAAAAAAAGCAAACATTTAGTAAACTAAAGCTTCTCGTCTGACACTCTTCAGAGAATAAAACGCCAGAACATAGACCGAAAACTCTACGTTAGGAAATATATATACCCAGTTGTGGATCGAAATAGGCCAATCAGAAACACAAGCACATGACTGTTGAGGTTGACCAATCAGTGCCGCTTGCCTATTAAGAATGTTACCAATGGAGTCCTAAAGTGAAAACGAACTCCTTTTGTCTACACAGTAGCGGTTTTTTCGTGCTTATGTAGATAAATTCCAAAACTGCTAGGTGGAACGACGATCGGGCTTTACCAGAAATCCGAAACATGTCGCCATTATAGTTTTTTGCACAATCTGGGTTTTCCGTAAATGCTTCCCGATAGCAGAATCGCAGGTTTTAGTTGTAATTTTAGATTTGCAAGACCGAGGTGGCTGCTCTCTTTGGGGATGAGTTTTGTTTCTAATACTAGGCAGAACATGTTGTTTTATTCTATCCTCCAATCTTTGGGTAGTGCGTCCTACGTAGCCAGCATCACACTGGCACGTAAATTAATATACAACGGAACTAAACAGTCATGTGCTCGTGTTTCTGATTGGCCTATTTCGATTCACAACTGGGTATATATATTTACTAGCGTAGAGTTTTCGGTCTATGTTCTGATGTTTTAAACTCTGAAGAGTGTCAGACGAAAAGCTTTAGTTTACTAAATGTTTGCTTTTTTCAAAGCCATATATCTTGGTGTCAAACATGTGTATTTTTAGCAGTAAATTCATGATTGCAAAAATGTCTTCCCGTAATGGTTAAATTGTTTGATATGCTCGAATAGCTGTGCGTTTATAGCATTTTCAAATTGATGTAAGTTCTATGCCATTATACGAAATTTTTGCATCGGTTAATTTCTGTGACTATCAATACTGCGAAAAAATTTCAACGCTTTATTCCAAGTTTGGTATTAGAATTTCTAATCTAAGCATAGCCAGTGCTGCCCATATTTCTAGAAAAGGGCAGTCAAGTGTTTGCTTTTTAGAAGCCAAGTTTTAAAGCAGTATTTGTTGAATAAACATAGCTTACCTTTGAACCGGGCAACTGTTGGGAAATTATCTTGAATGACCAAACCTCTTCTTGAAAAGTTCTCGGTTATCCTGTAGGTGTTGTTCCTTTAGTTTATCTACAGCGAGAAGATAGTTTGTTATTACGCTTGACCTGCCGGATCGTAACGTGAAGTCGTCATATATGAAAGCCCGTCAGGTTTCGTTACGTCAACCAGGTGTTTCTAGATGCAACAAATGTACTGCTTTGAAATGGGTAAACAATGCAGGTTCTACTGGCAAATAAAAGACTAGCATTCATTTGAAACTCTGTCAATCAATACCAGAATTTCTAAAATAAAAAGACCTATGCCTTGGACAACTGCTTCTCTTGACAGCAGCTGGCAAGGCAAGGCAATTTCTCATGCATGAAACTCTTAGCATATCTATAATACACCAAAGAATATGGTACATTTGTTGCCTGGCAACAAATAGTACAATTCATGCACCTGGTAATCTCTTGAAATCAACTGTATATATTTTATTGAGAACAACTTTGTCTTGATCAACCCCCAGGCCTAGAGCACGGAAAACATAAAGAGTTGGGGACAACTTTCAACCATGGGCCAAGTCCATGTGAGACGCAATGTTTTATTCGTGCTGTTAGAGCCCGCATAAGAAAATACAGAATAAGAACCTTGAGGCCCCTAAGCGTTTAGATATTCGAATAACGTAAAGTATTAGAGTAAATTCAGCCATCTATAGAAAACGACAGCACCCGACAGTGAAAGTACTTTTTCTGTACCACAAACACATGTTTTCGTATTACCTATTTCAAAACATTGCAAAATATGTAGCAATAAAGATCATCGTAAACTCACCTTTCTCTAGCAAATGTTTCGTAGGGACTATTGTTCCCATCTACCGCTTCTCATCAACTTCCGGGGACACCGGGGCACGATGGTGTAGTGAAATGTTTCCTACTGTGGTACTGATACAAAGCTACATGTATAAGATAAGAGCTATTTAATCGAGAATAAAAAGAGGCTTAGTAATATACCAAATGATTATACTCGGAGCAATGCGATAACAATAATCAAAAGGGCGATAACAATAGTGGTGCCACCGGGAGAACTGGGGGGGGGGCACGTCCCATAGTTCTCTGCAGGATCAGTTTCGTTATTCGTCTAAATTCGACGAGAAAATGTTTGGGGAGGTGTAATATTATTGCGACATATTTTTTGTGAAGTAATCCAGTGATTTTGAAATTTTCTTTACGTAATCAAAAGTAAGTCATAGGCATTTGCTAGGTGTAAAATTTGCTTTAAGCATCCTTCTCAATGGAAATCATCTCTCCTCAAAGCAGAGCTTCTTGGAACCCCTATTGTTAATCAATATACAGGCAGAGCTTTGAGTATAGCGTTATAATCAACATGGTTACAAACAATGAAAAACCGCTTTATCACCTGAGAATTGCTGATAAAGCATGTTTATTTTTAATTATCTGCACAGAAGACAGCATTATGGACTAAATCGGTCTCACTATCTTTTTCGAATATTCAGAAAAACTAGTCATTTATGAAATTGAGTTTCTATTGTTCAATATTCATACCAATGCAAGAGAATCCACACGGCAGGTAATGCTTATGCCAGCTGCAATTCAACACAAGCATTTACTTTTTCCACAAACAAAGATTCAAAAAGAAACACCGAAAAATTGAGTCACGCACCTATACGCGGATTTTAGAAACAAACTGTGAGATTTTTTGTATCAATAAAATATTACATAATAACATGACTCTGTTCTGGCTAATGTCAAGGGGGTCAAATGCCCAGGGGGTCAGGCATGAGTCTAAAACCTGTTGCTATAGCAGCAGCATTTAGTGTTTTGTTTTGTTTCTAAAAAGCAACTGTTAAAGAGGCTTGCTTTCCTAGAGGGAATTTTCTAATCTAATGCACGGGAGTATTAGTTTTAACTTCATCAGAACTGAAATTTATGCCTGCAGAAGAATAGAGAAAATAGTTCGAAGATAGTTGGTGATAAACGAGCATCGAGTATGATTTTGAAGAATATCAAAAACGATAAATTTTTGGTTTTCTTGATAATATATAGTAAAATTAGAAACCATTTAATGGGCCCAGTATCAAAGGGCAATCTCTACCATTCGCCTTTTTTCATATTCCTGCTCCAAAAAACATCGACAAGGCCTTATCCTTGGCTATGAAAATACCAAAGCAGTATAAACTGTTTGCCAAAGAAAAATTGGTGGAACAGGCTGTGATTCCGAAGAAATTGAAAGGTCAACAATTTAGATGAAAAAAGGCAAGCCTCTCAGAATCAAAATTTTGAAAGTATACTGCCTATAAATAATTATGATAAAAACGGTCTTCATATTATACCCTTAATAGCTAATGTTCTTGTTAATTCAACATTATAACAACCCTTTGTTTACAACGAACAATACCTATTGTTCTTATTTCTATCGAACAATAGTGTCCTTATCAATTCTATCCTGCCTGCTGCCGAATCTCAATGAGCTTCGAAATGGGAAAATGTAGATAAATGAACAGCGTATTTTTTTAAAAAAAGCAAGAAAATCCAATGTCAGCTCTTCAGACGCTTAATCAAAGATAACTTGTATCAAAATATGCATCATGGCTTAAATATTAAAGTTAAGGTGATATAAAAATGGAGAGTCGTTTTGTGAGGTGCTCAATATCCGTTCTAGTAAAACAACTCCTCCTCAGCTTCATCTGCTTCATCCAAATTGAATTCTTCGCTGTCAGTGTTACCTTCTCGATCCTTATCATCGCAAGGACCTTTTTTCAGAACAATTATTGCTTTTGCCTGCTGACAGGCAGTAGCTCGTAGCTTGCATATCGAACTATACGTCTTATGGTCACTTCCACAAACAGGGCTGTCTTCCGTTGCACATGTTGGACAGCTGAAACAAATAGATATTCATGATCATTGCTTAAAAACTTTCCTTAATTGTAAAATCTGTTAAAAGTTAATGAGACGTGGCTTTCAACTTAATCATAAATCCAAAAGATTTTTATATTTCTATATCATCTGGGTATATTTGACGAACCCATTATATAACAACCAGTTGCGTAACGCAGTTTAGGACACCTTTGTTCGATAACTAAGGGCCTTGACCAAAAAGTGCCCAATATGATCTTTGTATTCATTTATATCCAGGTTTTTAAGATTTCGCTCAAGTTCATCTTATTTCAAAAACTTTCAAATTTCGTCAACTGAAGCTTCTATAAATCAAGCCTTCCCTAGTTAACGAGAAAAAGTTTTCTTTTTTACGTTCTGCTACTTTTTGACATGCTATGCAGCGTTGGATAGGACTTTCTTGCAGTCCTTAAAAAAGGGTCCCATCTGTGTTTTCCTTAGATTCCCAGGTGCCTCCGTTATGCCACTGTTGGCAACATCTTTCAAAGTATGAAAACAACACGAGACGAAATGTGATCATCAGAAGCAAACACGGGCTGTATTTCAACGGTGGAGAAGTATCACAGAAAAGAATGAAAGCATATCCGTTGATGACTACGTAACTGGCGAAGAATGTATATCAAATTACCGACCAAAGTTACAAGCTGGGTTTTAATCTTAAAAAGAAAACGCTTGCTTCCCAGGACAGTCAGGCCTTGATTGGTTATACCTATATCTACTTTACCAAATAAGGAAAGAACAAATATTATTAGAACTCCAAGAAGGGCGTGAAATCCATCAAATCCAAGCTGAGAAACACTGTCTACCAGAGAAGTGACTTTAATCTAGGGGGTTGGTGGTTTACCCATTTGACCCACTGCTCCATCATTTCCAGGGGGTTTTCAAAAGGTTATTTTTTTAAAAAAAGGATGGTGAAAAGTAGCAAATATTTTTAGTCATGATAATCAGTGAACAGTGCAATATCGGGCAATAACTTCATTTTACTTTAAGCATGCATTTTTTATGCTTGCGTAGAAAGAAACTGCAAAAATGTTCTGACAACTTTTGATATATCTAATCTGGATTTTTTTGGCTTTTTACCACAATGCTCTTGGTAGGCCGCCCATACTGTCCTGTCCTATAACCATCGTTGCCTCTTTTTAGGCCTAGTATTTTAGGCCAAGCATTCTATCCTGTCCTTATCAGATGTATTGCGTAACAGATTCAAAGAGGCTATTTGGTACGGGTGAAAAGAGCCTTATGGCATAGCAACTAAGTGGAAGATCTTCATGACACAAATGGCAGAGTGGAATGCTACTCCAAAAGATTTTACCATTTTCTCTTGATTCAACTTAAAAATAATGAAAAATGTTATAAAAAATATTTGATGACGTCACTAACAAGAACTCTATACCTTGATTTTGAGCATGTCATGCTGCTACTTTCATGAACTGCAACTTTTGCTTTTCCCTCCTTACAGGCATGCCTTCTCATGGCACATTCGTTGTAATACGGCTTTCCATCACTGGCGCATATTCCAGCCTTTATTGTACCACAAAAGATGTTAGTTTTACAGGCTTCCCACCCTTTGCCTTTACAAGCTCCTGGTATGAAAAAAGTTATTCTTCGTTACACAAATGGTTCTAAACCCCTTGCCAGACATATCAAACATCGGTGTAAACATGTTTTATTCGCGTGATTTCCATGAAACATCTTCTT
The DNA here is from genome assembly GCF_013076305.1 of Rhopilema esculentum. The sequence continues at coordinate 3,506,916 of NW_027019302.1, read as the reverse complement.
CTCTTTTGGTCAACAATGTTGTATTCATTGCTACTTTATAAATCTTTTCCGTCTCTCAAGCATACGCAGTTAGTTGAAAATTGCTTTTTGCAATTGCCTAAATAACGACGGGTCCGTTAATGAGATCTTTGCATTTTGGAACATGCTCTTAGTGTTTAATCAAAATATCTTAAATGTCATGAAAAATCTCGAAGAGAAAGTTAAAGAAAAACCTGATTCATTCGTGGTAACATATTAACTATGCTGGTAACAATTGTTATAAGCATGGAACTAAAGCATGGGAGAAAAGCTTTTAAAAATAAGATGTGGAGAGTAAGGCATGCTTACCAGGAGATACAATTGAAACCGTTTGTCGAGATTTGCAAACAGCTTTCTTTAGGTCACACTCAGAGGCGTAAGTTTTGCCATCACTTCCACACACGCGAAAATTCATTTCGAGGGCATTTGGTTTACAAATTGTATCGCAGTCGAGAGCATAAACTGAAAGTGAACAAAAATACGAGCATATATTTTTTGAAGACATTTTCTAGTAGACATTTCGGATAAGAAGGATTTTTCAACAGGGGCTCGTCAAGGCTCAATACTTAGCCCTCTATTGTTTCTAATCATAATTGTTTCTAATCTGACTGTGCAAGTCTTAGAGTATTCAAGCATTGTGAAATATGCAGACAATACCATTTTGCGTGTCGCAGACAAAAATGTTGCAATAAAAAATGCTGCTAAAACAAAGCAAAGGTAGAAATTGGGTAATTGTTGGCGTTGACAAGTGAGGCTTAGCCCCCTGCGCCCAGTGGCGGAAAATCATTTTTCAGGTTGGGGGGGGGGGCAATGCCAACAAAAAATAATTCACAGAATAAAGCATGTCCTAACCGACAATTTAACAAAACCAAGGTGGCACTTGCCCCCCTAAACCACCCACAATTTCCACCATTGCCTGAGCCCTCTAGTGCTACACCCCTGCTTTAGCTATTATTCAACTTTTCACAAGCCGACGCAATATACGGCTTTAGTTTTCTTGGGGACAGATTAAACTAGAGTCTGAAATGAAAATTTATATTGCGTTGTCAATTTTTGACATCATCACTAAGGAAGTGGGAATAATCAACAACAAATGTTTATAATTAATTGAATCTACCTGATGCCGAAAGAGCCATCGCCAAACATATGGAAGCGTACAGACTCATCTTGTAACCTGAAAAACAAAACGTGTTTAAAAATATATATTCTATACGTTGATAAGGATGGAGCAGATAAACATAAGCAAAGTTGGGAAATACAATTAAAAATCAATCACATTATCAATCACATTATCAACAAATCAATTAGATTAATCACACTTACCCAAATGAACAAGTACCTTCTTTGGTTATTTGAGCCAATGTCCTTCTTGGGAGTCAACGAGCATGAACATCGAAATAAATTAGAATTTTGCTATGCTTACTATAACTGGAAATGCAGAGCTGCAACATGCCTAACAAATGTTCAAATAGTTTCGACTTTTCAAGAAAAGTTTATGTTTTCTCTTTCCTTCGAAAAATAAATTCTCCCCAATCCCCTGATTCCTGGTTGAATGTATGTTTTCGAAGCACAAAAGAAAAGATAGAATTGCTAATCCAACAATGAATCGAGGAGCAAGGAAGGATTTGAATTTACAAAGGCAACCTAAAATTGAAAATTTCTAAATCTACACTTTGTCTCAACCATTTTGTCCAGGATTGTAGGCTTCATCAATGTTAGGGGTAGGATAATTGGGTTTGTACCATTAATCCTAAAAATGGCCCCGTCGTATAAGTCTCACTCGAATAAGCCCCACCCTTACAGTAAACTTCTTTAATAAGCCAACACCTCAAATATACCTCATATGAAAAGTGCATAAATCAACAAGCCTGCGGGGTTTATTCGAGGATATACGGTATCAGGGAGACATCCAACCTTTACAAAATATCCCCGCGTGTATTGACGGGAGAAGCCTCTTTAGGCAGAGCCTTTCTTCCCTTGTCCATTGTTCTCCCTAGTCCCTGGATGAGTCGACATTGCCTTCAAACCATAGTTTTTTCCTATGACTATATTCAAACTAAGCAGAACAGTCCTTTGTGAGATGGTACACGATGTTTTTTCTGCACGTATTGGGTACAAAATACAATAAAAAGTGATTGTTTGGTCTAGGGAGTGGCCAGTCAACTCGTGCACAAAGGAACAGCTCCGCAAGAAGCTCTTTAATTTTGAAGCAGTTCTTTTTTAAATATAAAGTTTATATTCAAGAAACTTTACAGACTCATTCTTATTTGTAGAATAATCTTTTTCGGTTTTTTTTTGCCAGCGCCATTGCGGTGATTTCCGTACTAAGTCTAACTAAAAATTTTTGGTGCTACAACAAGGTTCTGTATTTTGCAAATTTTACACAACTTTTCAAAGAAATAAAGTCAAAACATTGGCTCAGTCATCTGGATAGGCTCAATATAATTGCATATAATGTGGTAAATTCATCATATCGTCAAAAACTGGTCCACGGCATCGAAAATCATTTTAAAATTGGAAAAAATATCTAATCCAGAAATCATGCGGTTCAAAGTTGAAGAGGCAATAACTGAAACCCACATAAGCCCAATCTGATATGAAATTTCGTATATTTGGACCCCAAGTAAATAGATTGCCTACCAATTGTTAAGTTGATTTCCATCAGATAGAAATAGCAATAGAAAGTCACCTTGAAAAAGTACCAGTTCTATTCCTTGCTAGTTGAGAAGACGACAGCAAATCGACTATTGCACCAGTCCTTCTACGTTCGGCTACAAAAATCAACTGAACTGAACTACAAAAAGGGTCGTCACACGTACACAAGGTCTAGCGATGACCAAATATGGCTAGTCTTAGGTTATACCGATCCCAGCGGGGCCACTTGTACTTTTCACATACGGGGGTCCAACATTATCAAATTCACCTAGAAGCAGACCAAAAAGCATCAGCTAAAAAGTTTAACGAGACCAAAAGTATCAAAGTACAAAACGTTGCTGCTCAGATGAAGCTTCTATTATCAGTAATTTAGACTGTGCCCTACAATTATTAATTTACACACCAGTAGGCAGTGATGCATTCGATTGGTTAAGATTTGATGGAGAGTACTCACTATTTTATTCACTTCTTTGATTTGTTAGTTATGTGTTGGCTGAACTTTTAAGTATCAAAAATGTATATTGTTAAATCAGGTACCCAAAGTCTCACATAACAAGAAAAAACCTTACCCATAATTATCGGATGGACACAGCCGTAAAAATAACGTTTATGTGACCCCCTGGGATACCGATATTTACAGAACAAGTCAACAAAAAGGGTAGAATAAAAGATTAATTGAATTACTTAAAAAAACGTACGTGGACGTAGAGTTCAATGGGGCGCATGATGACATAGAATAGAAATGTTTTCAACAAAATGTTTTCTGTCCCATTTCAAAAGGAGCTTTCCCCTTGAGAAGTCTATTGTTCGTGGGTAGTTGTTTCCAATAGGTCGTCCGCCTAATACCCATTCAAGAACAACAAATCCTCTGAATGAGTCAATTTATTTCGAAAGAAGATGAAAGGGCTAAAAAGTGGCACAACAGGCACCACTTGTATATGTCCTAAGCCCAGTGCCTAAGCCCCAGCTCTCAGGCTCAGTTTACACTGCTACGGTTGCTACGGGCAACTTTTGATGCACTTGTGCATTCTTTTTACACCAGTGCCGATTTGTGAGTGCCCTAAAATTTGTAAGCAATAAATGTTTGAAAGTTCTTATCTGCGAGGAGCGAAAATATTGTCCGGCATCCACCGTTGTCAATTACTTTTTGGCTTCACTTATAACATAAATTCATAAGACTGTCCAACCATTCCTCTGGCATTACAACATTGATAAAGGTACGCCGCCGTACCGACCTCTTTTTGTTTGGGATTCTTCAAAACAAAATTTCTTTCTGTATAAAAATCTCAACATAGGGGGATTGAAAAGAGTGGTAATTCGCTTCTGTAAATAATGTACGCGATTTCACGAAAGCAAAGGCATTTTCAGGGACTTTCAGATAATACAGTAGGATTCGTACCGAAATTGTTAGAGAGTTTAATAATTTGAATTGTTTTGCTATGACCAAACTGTGCAAGGAAGAAAGAGTATGAAGAAACACGAAGAGGACACGAAATGATATGAGATTTTTTCAATGGCTTTATACTTTATCGCAATTAATGTTTAATTTCAAATGTTGTCTTTTCCTGCTCCTTGCTTTTGATTCTTCTTCTATAAAAGAAAAAATGGATTTTGAAACAAAGGTAATAGATAACAGCATCAAGACCTTTAAATTTTATGCCTTCAAATACTTTTACCACGCGATTTCGTGTATTGTAAAGTATCTTTTCATCTCAGTGCTGAAAATGAAAAATCCCTTTTTTAAGTTACAATCTACTCTTACGATATCAGCTCGTCCAAATGTGGCCTGTCGCGTGTATGCGGCACCAAGAGATTCAATCAAGGAACAGTTTTTTGGACTAGGGCTTATTTACATCGCAGGGTTCTTTTCACTGCTCTTTATGTCTTACTTTAGGATAAACTCGACTCTTTAAGTTATTTCTGTCTACCCCTCTCATACCTTAGGTATGCAAGGTACTGCTAGTGCATCGGCTCAATGGGGAAGTAGAATTTTCTCCTCAATCCCTGCCCTGATAATCAGGGCCTGATTTCAATTGCTTTGTCCATCAAGGTATTTTTAAGGTTAGGGATTATATGGGCTAGGTAGAGTGACCAGTGCAGATGCAACAACGGGCAATGGTCGCTTTCTATGCTGAGCATGGGCTCCGACAAAGGTTGAAAAGTGGGGGGGCCAAGAGAGAATTTAACACCCATAACAAAAGATTTTGAAAAAAACTCTATTGTTTTGCAAAAAAGTGGGGGGGGGGCCAAGGCCCCTTCATCGGAGGCCCTGCTGAGGGAATGTTACTCTGGGTGAGTCTGGTAGCCAGGGTAGAATTGATTTGATGAGGGATATGGCAAATAACTTTCTTTCCTAATGTTTCTTCCCAGATAAAAAATTAACGTTGTTCTAAATGAATCAAGTAAAAAATTGTCCTGATTTGTATACAAATTAAAGCACTGGCGACTAGTCCTCATTCTCCTTCGTCACTCGATCATTGTTTTTCCTTGCAATAGATGAATCTAGGTGGATACAACTGACAAGACTTACAATCATCGACGTGTTTGCATTCCCCTTCATACAGTCTGACAATCGCCGTTTTGGCCCTGCAAGCATTCATGGCCATTACGCATTCGTTGCTGTGGGTTTGGCCGTCCGAGCCACACACAGGACTGTAGTTGAATGTGCAGGCGAGGTTGCAAGCAGATTCACTGCAAGACCAACAAGAATAGAATTCAAACTAAGAGCCAAGTTACAAGCAACAGTTTATTCTATTCTATTTTATTCTACAAGCAACAGTTTATTACAAGTTACAAGCAACAGATTCACTGCAAGACCAACAAGAATAGAACTTAAACTAAGAGCCAAGTTACAAGCTACAGTTTGTTCTATTTCATTTCGAAAATCTTTCTTTAAGAATGAGCAAGAGCAGATTGAACCGTTTTGAAAATCAATACTCATTCCTTCTTTGAATTCTCCCCAATATGTCTCTTAATACATTTCACCTGTTATGCAACTGATCCAAGTCGTATGTTCAATTAAGGGACGTGTTCAAGAATTCTTCAAAGCTTTGAAAAATCTGCTATACATGAATTTTATATTGTAGGGGAACAGAATTCTCTGCCTGGCTCAATGTGTACAAATTTCATAGTATTTTACAAATAAAAATGAAAAAGAATCGCTGAAGATGCAAAAACAAGACTATAATCACAAAAGCTGCATTATAAACTCTGAAAGTATTTAGAGCACCAACCTTTCGCAATCAGTGTGCTCAAAAGCAAATCTGCTGACTACGCTGATGGCCGTTCTAGATGTGCAGGCGTTCATTCTTAGGGTGCATTCGTTCGAGTATTTGTTCCCATCACTTCCACAGACGGGTAAGTACTCCCGTGTGCATCCAAAACTGCACTCGTTTGCTAAGATAGAAATTAATGCAGTCACATTATCAAAATGATTTGAAAAGATAAGCTTGATCAAATACCAATACCAGCAGTTCAAAGTAGTTTGAGCTCATACATATGAAAACTAGTACAAGCTTTTTGGCACTCCCGCTTAAAAGCTCAAGGTGTGTTCTATGGTTATGGGAAGGGTGATGGTTGAGTGGCCTGTTGCATGTGAGTCATGCGAGAGTTGGATTGGGCTACGCCTAGACATCTCTTAGACGTTTTTATATTGTTTTAGAACATATTCTGGACTCGTTAAAGTCGCTAATATCTTTGTCTCTGTGCAAACTGATGACGCAATTATCAGACTAAATTCTTGTTCACTAAAATGCTAAATCTATATACTTCATTGATGAACAGGGCATTTACTAAAAATGGTTTACAACTAGTCATAGCGAGAAGAAAATTATTGAAAAAGGAGACAAAAATAGGTGGGTTTAGGGGTGAATTCTCAAAAGACTATGCTTGATAACCAGCCCTATAAAATGCTCTTAGAATACCTTATCGTACATAACATATCGAAATGCTATCCAATATTATCTCACAATTTACATATGGTCTCCAGCCCCCAAAGGTGCTATGACTCTGAGAATTCTAATATAGTAGCTCTTTCAATATGCCAATTGTTTAAGATTATTATTTATTATGATAACTGCAAAATTTGGTACAAGTGCATCAGATTCTCCAATAGAGAACATCAAACACATACGTTGCTCCTTGCATGCTTGTCGGTATACAGCTATGATGGCCTGTCCTTGTTTACAGGCCGCCCATCTCATCGCGCATTCGTTGGGGTATGTTTTGAGATCACTCCCGCACACTGGTCGATAGTCAGCCGTGCAAGGAAAACTGCAGTCTAGCCGAGCCAAGGCGCCTAAAGAATAACAACATTTGTCAGAAAGCGTTGCATTATTCCAGCAAGCTATCAAGGGCATACATATTGAGACGAATTTGTGCTCCAAGCCCAACTATAGAAACACGATTACTGAATTTTACTGAGCCCAATTTTACTGAAAGTTGGTATTACGATTCTCTGTATATAGATTTCTTTGCAAAAATCATTATATACTCTCGTATTTTATAAGATATTTTGTAGTCACTGAGTAGTAAAATTTGTATTTCTGGCAAAATGAATGTTTATAGTTCCTTTTTAGAAGATGCTTCAATTTTGGGGCTAGCTGTGAACAATAATGAACACACAAATACATCTGATATATGAAATGTTTTTGATTTTGTAACCAGAATTGAATTACAACAGCTCACTAGCCCCAATACTAGGTCTCTAATAGAATGTTTTCTACAAAAATAATGACCTCTGCAACAGCTAGAAATCTGCAGGTTTAAGGTGAATCTTACCAGCAGTGCAAGCTACGATGAATCCAAAAACTGCAATGAAACTCATTTTGTTGAAGATCTGATTTCTAAAAAAGGAAAATAAGCTTGGTTTAAAGTTTTACTAAAACCTTTTTCTGTTCAATTTTCCAACATGGTTTAAGGTTACAAACGACTTTAGAAAATGGTATATAACAAAGAACAGGACTATAAACCAGCAAATTAAATTTCGAAGAAAATTCATACCCACCAAAATACTCAGCTATCGTGCTTGAGGATACCTTGATGAATTTTGTAGTAATTACAACAGAAAAAAGCTCATATTTATATGTGAAAAAGCATCTCTTTGTTTACAATGATAGCCAAGTGGTGATGGGACCACACTTCAGTTGGACAAACAATTAAGGTATGACAGAACGGCTACTGCAAACAAAGAAACGACGAAGATGGCTTAGCGTAAATACATTCAGCGCGCCAAAAAATGTTCTCGTGGATTCGCAGCAACTGATTAAAACTGCAGTTCTGATTAAGCCACGTGTTTACGATACTGGTTAGGGTAACAATGCTATAGACTGTGCATGCTTTTCAAATTATCAGGAAATCCGTCACCGCTAGGTGTCCCAGAAAAAATCTGAAGTCAAGAGATTTTGAAATAGATTTTTCCTTGTTTTACTGTTCTATTCAAAAAATTAAATTGTTGTAGTTTCAAATGTTGAAAAATTTGTTAATATTCTACATAAAGTATCTCAGGCCCCGTTAACAAGTAATTTCATATTTCGTTGGAAGAATTCTGTGTTGGCAATCCTCAATTGTACTGTAGATGAGCAATTTTTTATCAAATTTTTCTGTCAGTAAGTAGTTTATCTACACACAACTGAGAGTCTTTAACACAAATGCAACATGGGCGTGATAAGGGTGTGGTCAAGGGTTTGGTCTCTTGAATCTGCCTACAGCACAGCCTACTTTCCTAGGGGGGGGGGGCATTAGACAAGTCGACAAACTTTTACGGTGGTTTGCAAACATTAACTGTGATGCCATAAACTTACTGTCACACTTTGGAAAATCCGCTGCAAAACTCACAATCTCATTGCGTCTCCAGCCTATCCTGGGCCAAATCACCCGGATGCCCAGTGCTCGCGTTATATCAGAAAGGTCAAGTACGAACAGTTTGAATATTGCGTAGATGCTCTCCTTTAGCGTCAGTTGCCAAGAAAGGTAAGATTTCTCGACAAATTACATCATAGCAACGGAATTTTATTGATTGCACTGAAAATGCAATTTTAGAATAAAAGAACTTTTCGTATTCTACAACCAAACGGACATTCTTCACATACACAAATTTTACATCTTGTAATTTTCAGTTTTCATGATTTTAATTCCGTAGAAATTCAATCCTAATGAAAGATGTTATTGAATGTTTACGGTACGCACTGGTGCTTTTTTCCAAAACATATGTCTGAAATCGAGTTTCAAAACTTTGACTTAATTATCTCTAAGTTTGACTTGCTTAATAGCACCATTACATGAATGATACTGTCATTATTAGAAAATTGTTCGATTATTAAAATAATAGATCTATCTCTGTCACTCTAATTATGGATAATTGCATACGTATCCTCAGAGGTCGTTAGTTTGCCAAAACACTTAACGACAAGCTGTAGTTATAAGAACTGCAGACAGGAACACATAAGAGACTGGTACAGCAGCATTGAAAGAAACTACAGACCGAAGATCGCATATCTTGCCAGCTATGTTGTGTTTCTTATTTGCAGCTTTATCAGGTTTTTGCATTGTGTTTATAGTTATATTCTAATCATATTTGTTGCTTATGCGATTTAAAATAAAGCTAGGATTTATCTGATTTGATATGACGTTCGCCTACAACACCCTTTCATTCTGCAATATTCTACAGTGCCATCGGAATGAAATTCATATAGGGGGGGGGGGGGCTGCCCATTGTATGGTTTCAAAGCACTACATCTATGGGTTGCTAGTTATTCAGGGAACTGAACACCAAATGCCAACGCTGGACCAGGGCTTCCTGGGATGTCAGTTACCGTACCCTTTGTCCTTGGTTTGATGTGCAAGAAGCAGCAGGTTTGAAGTAGCAGGACATCAAACACGATGAGCTTGCAGCACTTCTTCGTGAAGCAGATGCATGAAGTAGAAACATTGATACGTTGACTTTTCCCTATGTAATGAAGGTAGCTAGAAGTATCCTTGCACCTCCCAAACCAGCCCAAAAATTTTGAAAGAAATGTAGTCTGCAACTACTGTCCTGGAGAAATCATTTCCTTATTCTAGGCAATTTTTCTTAATTTATTTACGCCAACCACAGGCATGCCAGAGCCGGGCGGCTCAGTAGCCCCCCCAACCTTTTTGCTGAAGTATGATAGTAAGGTTGTGTCGTCAAAGGTAATGTTGGCAAACCACCGTAAGAGTTTGTCGACTTGTCTAATTCCCCCCTCCCCTCTACTCCAAGACCTGTTCCGGCGTTCTTGAATTAGCTTTTAAAAAGATGGGGCGATGATGCTCCCTTCCCCTGCGCATCCTCATGTTATGTTGATAAAAACATCGAGAAAGAAAGTCGACAATATAGTGAGGCACAGCAAATATGTCGTAGGGGTGATGATAGAAAAAGACATCTTTGTGCTTATATTCATACTTGTTAGTTTTAATGTTTCGTTTACAGTTGTTGGCAGTGCCGTGGTCCCTGTATCATACCCAGCATGCAAGTTCCCCTGCCATTTCATTTATCTGCCGGTCTGTGGGAATGACTTGAAAACGTACTCAAACGAATGTGAAATGCGCAAAGCTGCTTGCAACAGACAAGGACGGAAACATTCAACTAAAATTTCGAAATTCAAAATTCCTTGCAGGCAATTTCATCAAAAATTTCCTTTCAGAAAAGGTCAATTCCCCAATCCCCTTTCTTATTTCGACTCCCTGTTTAGTGCGTAATTAATCTTCACACATGCCTGTCTTTCAGAAAACTATTGCGCTTTTGCCTGTCCTGAGATCTACAGGCCAGTTTGTGGAAGTGACGGAGCAAAATATTCCAGCGAATGCCACCTGAGATTCGCAGCTTGCAAAGAAAGAAAGGCGATAACCATTGTGAGGAACTCATCATTTGCAATTCACAACAAATGCGGAAGGTTTGTAAAGATTGGTCTTCTGAAATATCTCAAAGGAAAACATATGAAGCCTTTTCAGCTGAACTAACATCAGACATGTATCATATCAAAACTGATCATAACTGATCAAAAAAATTGTTACCCGTATTTCTTTGAGTGTTGTAAAAGATACACAAAATATTGGAAGATACACAAACTGTAACATAGCCCCCCAGCCCCCATTATGCAAAAATGATCTTATAAAATCAACGAGTATCTTCTAAAGTGCATTGAATTGAAGAAAATTTTTCCATGATGAAAATGAACGATAGCCCTGTTGATTAATTTGTAAACATTACAAGATTGACGAGCCAGTGATAAAATGGCCTTGATGAAAAGTGCACCGAAGAAATCGGAAAATGTTTTGCAAAAACAACATGAATCTCCTATTGTCTTACATTTTGACCAAAACGAAATTTAAAGCCTACAAAAAACGTGCCAATTCTGGCTTTGATTAAAACTCCAAGTAGTTCTCAGTCACATAATAGGGATTCTGTGTCTCAGTAACGTACGTCACTAGTTCCCAGGACTCTCGCATCCTCGGAAAAATGATCCCACTTTTCCATGCAAGGAAACTCTCTAAAACTTTAATTTTCTTGCATTGCAGCTGTAATGTCAAATGTTTAGGCCCTGAACGCGGCCGTGAACGCTTAACCAGTTTTTACCTTCTTAAACAGGAAAGAAACCTGCGAAATTCCTTGCCTACGAAGCGACTTCAAAGCAGTTTGTGGCTCAGATCAGAAGACATATTCGAACGAGTGTGTCATGAGAGCAGAGGCATGCCGTCAAAGAATCGCTATAATCAAACTCTATGATGGAGCGTGCAAAATCATGTAAAAGAATACATGTAATCACATTACATTTGGAAAGCTTTTGAAAGGTATTGTAATGCTGGAAAAGATATCAATGTTTGTTTGAGTATGGAGTCTGGTAGCAAGCAGTTATATATTGTTTGCATCTAATTGATGTTGTCAATTTCAAGGCCAAGGAATACTTAGTAATGCCTTAAAAATCACATCATAGTCGTACAAGTGTAGTCTAAGAATCCTTTAAAAAGGCCTAGTCCTCATGTAATAGCTATGAGTATCTTTCTATCGTCATAATTTATAACCTGACGTATCAAAGTCTTATGAGCAATGTATGGTTACATTGCAGATCTTCAATTTTTTTGCAATTCTACCAAGTATCAAAATAAATTATTTCCTGCTTTTGTACTACAATCTATTTCATTTACAGGACCTTGGACAAAAGAAACTCATTTGAAAGAAAAGAAACGTTACAAAGTAAAAAACGATGAACCGAATATTCACTCTCTAAAAGCTGTTATTAAGAATGCATTTGAACATAAGTCAAGTATGCTGTTAGCATTTTGTTTTAATCAGTTTGGTTGCCTAAAATAAGCGTTATGTTGAATGGTCTTATTTTCTTTTTGAAGGATTTCTTTGTTGCTACTTTCAATCAATCACTTACACATAAATTTAAAACGGCAGTTGCCTGGTAGATAGGCTCCTGTTCTTGGCCGTCGCTACCTGTAGCACTAAAGGGGGTGTCCAGGTCCCATTTGTCAGCAAAGTTTGTGAACGCCCCTTTTCTGTTTTTGGTGAAGCATAAGTTTAAAATTTGCCGACGACACATCCATAGATGGCACAACCCATCGTTTTTTAATCAGAAATCTTTCCAGAGAAAGTCACACCCCACTTCCCCCACTGCCCCAATAGTGTGAGTCCTGCTCTTTTGCTTGAACCACCTGGTTCACAGAGCAGTCTTCATGGATATAAAAGGCGAAGTAAAAAGGTTCGTTGTAATGCCCTAACAGTGTGGCTAGCATTTGATTAAGCGACAGCTACCCTCATACTCTGTAGTTTCTTTGCTAAGAAAGAGAAGACAGTTTTTAAGGTGTAGAAGTTAGATAAAATGCAGAAGTTGATAGCAGAGTTTCATCAAGAGTAGAAAAGTTTGGCTCATAATGCATTAAGAAACAAGTGTGCTCTGAAATGGGTTTGATGTAAATGAATTGGCTGGAATAACACTGCTTTTGGTATCAACAGAATGTATTGAAAATTTTCTTTATTCAAAGATGTAAGGAAAATTTGCTATTGTCTAAAACAGAGGAAATTTGCCTAGCTTGAAGTATGTAGTTTGCAGCACAGATGCTTAAAAAATTTTGCCTTCGTTTACTCTTTGCAGATTTCTGGCACAGTTTTCAGCAAAAATGAACTGCAAACATTTCACCTTCACAGCGACCTTTTTCATTTCAAGTTTGATTTCATTTGACCTCATGCTGAGAGTAATGTATTTAAAGCAGAACGGCTGTTCAAGTATATTGAATCTTCATCTGAGTTCAGAGTTGTGGCCTGTTGGAAAAGGTAGGACCCATTTTACTTGTTAAATTCACATCGTATCTACTAGAAAAAGTTATGTATCTACACAAGTAATATATTTATCAATTGAAGTGTAAAATTCAAAACTTTAGTGACTAATTCTTTAAAGAATCGAAATGAAGGTAGAATGCAATAATGTAGAACTTGATTCCGGAACATGTAAAATTTGCTTCCGCAAATGCTGCTTGTTATCTTGATGTTAATTTAATGTTCGCTGTTTCTGTATGCAGATCAAATCATACCAACATGCATCCTGTGCTTGCATTGCTGACATTCGGGCTGCTGTCCGCTACAAGTGAGTGGCATAAACCATAGATACTCAAATTGCCCCTTCGTGAAGCTTATCTACTTGATACCTGTAAGCTTTATCTGAATGATGGCCATGCAAATAGCTCATTTTCAAAACATTTTAATTTTTTACAAGTTCACTCGTTTTTTTGAGATTTCCATTATCTCCTGATTATGTGATTGACCAGGGACAGAAATAATGGATTATCAAAATTTGCTTATTAGGGCGAAGGATTATTCAAATATATATTCCTAATTTAATATCCTAATTTTAATGCAATTATTATATTTCTATTGTAGACATATTATTCCAAGGGCCTGTCCCGAAAACCACTGATACTCACTGTGAAACAATTTGCACAGACAGTGAGACAGAACCTGTCTGCGGCAATGATTGGAAGACATACGAGAGTGAGTGCGAGCTGAGGAAGGAGGCCTGCCGTACAAGCACACCGTTGATTTCTGTATACAAAGGCCGATGCAGGTCCACGCTTAGAGGTAAGGACAGGACGGCTGAGGAAATATTAAGAAACATTGTTGTGCACATCAGCACAAACTGTGTTTCATGTTGTTATAGTTTTAGAAAAATGTCGCACGACCAAAATTTTGACAACTTTGAAATGTAACAAAGAAAGTTGAAAGATATTTACTGAGATAAAATTATTTGAACATTTAGATCAAAATCTAGAATAAGAAACAGCAGAAACCTCTTCACTGACCGTATCCCAGCCCTCTTAGATTTTACATCTAAAAAAATGCTTGAACTATATCAGGATGACGTTTCTACTACATACACAACAAATCACAGAAAATTGTTTTTAGACAAAAATTAAGCGTCTATGGTTTTATAAATGAGATGTTCTAAAAACAAATGTTTTTTCTTTCAATTTTCTACAGGCACAATACGAGAGGACGGTACTGGAGACAGATTTGGGTGCATCAGAATCAAATGCAACTACCGGCATGAGCCTGTTTGCGGTAGCGACCTCCAGAGGTACAGCAACCCATGCAATCTCAACAAACGAGCATGCTTTTCAAGAACACCCATCGTCAAAGTCATGGATGTTCCAAGGACACATTTCGGAGAATGCTCTGACCTTAGGTATGTTCGACATTAAAAGCAGTCAAAAGATAATAATGTGGCTAAAGCTATCTGTCAGTCAATTATTGGCCAATCAAAAATCGTCTGGGCGGTATCCTTCTTATTGATTGGCTAATAATGCATGCATGTAAAAGCATTGCCGCATGCTTAGGCAATGGTGTTTATGTTTTATACTATGATGGTTATTGGAAATGAATTCAAATCATTCACCGATGATCATAGCATCACAATGGCAAGTAGTGACATAGTTTTCATGAAAATGCTTTCTGAATAACAAATGATAGATAGCGAAGTTTGTATCTAGAATATAAGAATACTATTCAGCACCAGAAACGAACGCTATGTTATGTAGTTATCCGCTGGTACCTTTTTAGCTTTGAGATGCAGATTATGCAGTCTTCGAGTAAGCTGTTTTTTTATATCCAGATGAAATATTACAATACAAAATACGTTTACTATACTTGCTAATTTCTCTACGATACTACAGGTGAGATACCATGGGAGAGCAAAGAACAATGACAACCCAATGGCCATGACATGCAACTAGACAAACAAATACAAACGCTACACGTACACATAATGAAAGTTACAAAAAAAAGAAACATATATATAGGAAATTACAGTTGCAAGTTGATACGTTTTAAAAAGTGAAAATAAAAAATAAGTGGGTGAGGCACAAGATTTAGGGATATTTGATAAAAATGATTATATTATCATTCAAAGCGTTCTGTTCTTGAAATAAACAGGATAGTAGGTTCCAGAATGAATTTATTCAGTTTAAATGGCAATTTTTGTCACCGTACAAAAGAATCTGTAAAAGGACAGGATTTGGGACGTTGGCAAATTCATATGAATACAGTGCCGGACTGACACAAGCGACGAGGTCACGTCTTTGTTCTTCAGAAGACTGGCATGGCAATATAAAGTGCTCCGTATCCTCAAGACCATCGTTGATCGGACACATCGGGTTGATTGTGTCACTAAAATTATGAATGAATTTGTGGAAATTCGGTTTGCTCAACCCTACCCTAAGTTGAGTTAATAAAGAAAGCCCTCGTGGGTCATAGATACCAGAAACAGAGTTAGGAAGTGGCCTAATGATCGACAGCAATCTGTTCTTGAATATATCAATGGAAGGCGATTCTCTGATTTCAGGGTCGAGTTTACTCCATTTATGCAAACTGTTGGGAAAAAGGCTTGACTTATGTTTTTCAGTTCTTGCTCTAATTTGTCCAACAACTGGTTGATTGCAAAAAGGATAATTCAGAAGATTCAGCAGTGGAATAGGATCTCTTGTATTATCTGGCATCAGATTGTTGATTATATTGTAGATCATGAAAAGTCGTCTACTCCATCTTCTCGAGTGCAGGGATTCCCACCCTAACTCTTGATACAGCTTTTCATAAGAGGTCCCTTTCCGTGTTACTGCTAATGCTGCAGAATATTGAACCGATTCGATTTTTTGCATCAGGATATTTCCGCGGCTTTTTGGACTGAGTTCCTTGCATGGAATGTGGTAAATCACATCTCCATAGTCTAAGTACGATCTGACATAAAATTTGTAAAGCATATTCAAGGTTTCCCGAGGAAGATATTTTGAAAGAAACTGCAACATTCCTATTGCCTTTCTTGATTTTGCAATAGCTGCATTTATGTGATTTATGAAAGAAAGCCTTGGGTCGAGTGTAAGCTCAAGATGCTTATGCTCAACCACTTTCAGTACTTGGACATTATTAAAAAATAACGGGGGATGATCAATTTGCCTTTCTTTGTTGAAAAAATTATTTCCACAGCTTGCTTTCTAGGATCAGGGTCGAAGGCAGTAATCTGTTGCTAATGCACATATTTAATGCTGATATCTGCTTGCTTTAGATTGTTGCTTTGTTGGTTAACAAGTCTAGAGGAGAGTCTGTTCTTTGCTTGCCTTATAGGTGTCCAGTTTGTGAAGATCCGTTGCCACTGGAACTGTCTTGGTGTGGCAATGACAGAGTGACATACCCAACAGCTTGTCACATGATGGCAGCAGCCTGTAACAAGAGAACTGCCATCGTTCCTCTGTATGCGGGCAGATGCATAGAAACAGAAGAATAATACCGGAACACAATGAACTGTGACAATTATATTAGAAACTGTTATTTTAAGCGTTATAACAGCATTTAGAAAGATTAGAAAACAAAGTCTTCTCTTTCAAAAGAAACACTGCTCATTTGCGTTCCCTATTATAAACTGGTCATTTGTTTCAAACGATGATATTTAGTGGGAAATTTTGTTGAATTTTTCTCATTGAACTGGCAAGAAAAAAACTTGTAAATGTTTAACAGTTTTATTTTGGTATCCAGTGCGTCCAAACATCGTATAGAAAATGCGAGCAAGTCTCAAATCCTGTCCTGCACTCAAATTATGAGGTGTTTGATTGGACTCTCTAGAATGCGCTTCCATCTGCACAGGGCCTATTTTAAGAAATTCTCAATACTGCACATTTATTATCATATTTTCTTATAGGAAATTTTTCTGTTGCAATTAGTGTTAACCACTGCAAACCCCAGGTGCCTTAGCAATGCAAGCGTAGCGAGAAAATTCCCCGAACTTTGAACACGTGTATAGGCCATGACGCAGAAATCACAAACAGACAGACGATGATATACACAATCAACAATAACACTTCAAAACAGCAACAAAACAAACAGTAGCTACAAAACTTGAGTAGAAACATAGTCATTCATCACTTATAAACGGGGTCACTATCTCGTGTTTTGTCTGGACAGTACAACTAAAAAGTTTTATTAGGCTCTTTATCTTTCTTTTTGTTAAGTTGTTTCTTTTTGTTTTGTTAAGTGAGCTTCTGCTAGACGCCAAGAGCATGATAGGGCAACTGATAAATTGTTACTGAATGTTCAAAATAAGAAATTAAGAAATTTACAGCAATGCTGACATTTACAAGTAGATGTTTTGTTTTTGGTTCTGGGCATTTCGTTTTGTTGTAAGTTTTGATAGGAGAGTCTTTCCGATGGTCATGCGAGATTTACAATACATGAACTCTATATCGAACTGACGAGGAAAATTCACATTTTGTGAACAAAGCAGGAATCTGGGATAGCCGCAAATAGACATTTTCACAAATCCCAAAATTCAATACTGTACATTTTCCAAATCAATACTGCATGTTGTTAAATTAATACTGCACAAAATGTGCAATACTGCACAATAAAATAGGCCCTGCATCTGCACATTGAGCGGGTACTTTTTTCAAAATGTTTGGCGGCTAAACCTAGAAAGCAGGATACCTTGAGACGAGTTGGAATCAGAAGGCTCCATCTTTAGTTGATTAACATTTGCATTTGAAACCGAGGTTTGTGAGTGCCGTTCCTTTGCGACATCTTTTCAAGTAACCGAAAATTTTCTCGCATTGTAACAAATCATTTGCAACAAAGCTGTAACTTCAGCAGCATGATCTGTGAAAATGTGAATGAAGAAATAAGTGGGTTTTAAATTTAAAATGTGTACACTTTCGGAAAAGCCCTTCGTCACGCATCAGTGGTTTCAGGAAAAACAAGGCCATGACACAGCCACTAACATGGCCTTTATCCTCATAACATCATGCTTGAACAAACTGAAGAAAGCAAATAAAATGGAATTCTTGCAAAGTCTTATAAAAAGTATTTTGTTTTTCAATATTTTTAAGACTATTTTTCACACTAGAACTCTACGCGAAAGATGGGAAACAGACTTAAACCAATGCAAGCCTCGAATGCCCAGAAAGGTCACCTGCATCTTATCTGTCAACAAGTAGACGGGGGTTCTACTCTTTTCAGTTGATTGGTAGCATAGTTACTTTTATTGTATTTTTGCATTCTTATTAAGCGTAAATATTTGTAAACATCTGAGAATGAATACCTGACGCATTGAAGACGCTAAAAATATCTTGGATCCGACATAACTGTAAAAAATGATCACGCTTTTCAATATTAAAGAAAACCGTTTATTAATGAAAAGTTCACGATGCAGCCTCGAGTGAATAAACTACCAGAGCTCTGAAGTTTTATGCATTTTATGTATCAAAACAAACATGAAAATATGGCAATATTTAAAATGGCTAGACAAGAAATCATTTGTACTTGCATCGAATTTGTTGAAGATTTTGAAAAACATTCAGCTAAATTTTCCACTTCTAGTAAACCTTTTTGAATTATTCAAATTATCTTTTCAATATTACTTTTTTTCGAACTTTGGTTTTCTTGCAAAGGGCTGTTCATAAGCCCAGATATTAGTTTAGTAATTCAACCAGAAATTGGCGCCAACTTTTAACGGTAGCTCCCCCTCATCCTCAGAAAGCATTTTATTGTGAGCACTCCCTACCTACGCCATAACCGGCCATAACATATATTCCAAGAGCAACAAGAATAAGGTACGTTTTGCAGCACGTAGACCCCCCGGCGCTTTACCTGTAACGAATTGTTTGCGATGTCAGAAGATCATCGACGCAGCGACGCCGAATTTTCGACCTCGTAATTTGATTACTATAAGCGAAAAGTGTTTGCAATATGTTTAAGATGATATACAAAGCCAGCTTCGGCGTTGAAATGCAAAATCATAGTGGAATATGAAGAAGATGAAATGTTTTGGCATAAAACTTCAATACTTTTGGAATTAATTTGTTTTTGCTTAGCGTTCGCGACGTCTGCTAGAAGCCTTCGGCTGGGTAAGCATTCAGTGAATTATACAACGGTTCATTTGCTTCTTTGTATTTAAATTCTGGGTGGCTGAAACCAGTTGAAATTAAATTACCTGAAGAAATGCTTTGATGTAACAAATTATCAAGTCTTTAGATTTTCAAATACTGCGAAAAAGTTAGCGAAAAAGTAATTGCGCTGTGAAGACGATCTTCTTTATATACCATTCTTTGATATCTAATTAAAAAGCTGTTAAAGTACAAAATAAGAAAAAGTCAGAATTTCTTTGTATTTTATTAGTATAGCGACGGTCAGACATCTTAATTGGCCTGACCGAAGATACTTGGGATATAGCATAGGCCTAGCAAAACTTCTCCTGACACACTTGAATAAAATGGCTGAATGAAATATGATTTTCCAAACTTTGATCGCAAGCATCGCATAGATACGTGCATGATTTAATGTCACTGTTTATTTTGTGTCTTTTTACTGTTTATCTGTTTATGTCACTTGGGTCTACTGCTTTCTAAACTGAAATTCACAAAAACTCAACTGTTGCAAACATATAGCAGCCTATCTGTGATTCTTAATGTTTAATTATTATGAAAATGAAATATCTTTTCAAAGCCATTTTAAATTTTTGTACCACAAAAAGAAAATCACTTTACCTTGACCTACGCTGCACAAAGCTCTAACATCCCCGAAGGAAAATGGAAATCAAAGAGGTTCTTTCAAAAAGGCAAAAAAAACTGATTGAAAATTTAACTTTGTAAGCATTGTAAAATTTGGTTTCGGCTGTTACTGCATAAATTCCTTCCAGCGGCAAAGATTTTAACAGGAATTGTGAAGTGATCCCAAAAAATAGTCTTCAGCTTTTGAAGTTTACGAACAAACTGCATGTTTATAGTTTAAACTGGTCAACTGATTGAGTTGCATACATGTTCAAGAGAAGCATGCTATTATGTAAATAGAAGCATATTGATTCTTTCAGAAGATCATGAAAACAAATGTACACATGGTGGAATTCTAAATGGAGTTTTCCTTCATGGTGGCATACAGTCGCGGAATGACACAATTTTCTCAAACATACCAAGCATGGAGGCATGCATCGAGAAATGCTGCCGAACGAGCAAGTGTGATTTGGCAATGAAAGTTGGCAGTGTTTGCCACGCTGTCAATTGCCAAGATGACGATTCCTGTCAAATCTCACACAAAAAGAAAGGGACAGAGCTTAGAGCAGAAATCTCATTCATAACGAAAGGTAGTCACCAACTTTTTTGTTAAAAGACAACAACTTAGTCTGCATCTTGTCACGTGATAATCTCCTCGTGTTCTTTTGCCACATTCTATGCAATGTTTCGGCTACTCCGTGATATCTTTAAATCTTTTCTTCGTAAAGACGTACAAACTACCTGTTGACTCTATTTTTTCCAATATATGATGTCTTTGTATATGCAAAAGGGCATAAAAATATGACTTAACTTGATCTTTAAAAAAAACAGAATACCTTAGCTTATCATCTTGTATATCTTTATCAAGTGAATGTGGATTTTAGCTCATGTTATTCGCTTCCCAATAACCTTCACGAATAAATACTAAAAGCTCAAATGTCCATTCTCGCCGTTAATGACATCTAAGTTATCAATAATAAAGTTGTCAAGTGATGACGTCACAAAAATATATTCTTAGGATTTTGAAATTTTTTCCTTTAACCTGAAAGAGCATCATGAAATATTTCTAAATCTGCTAAATCAGTGAAAATATTACGAATTGACCGAGATATGACCAAATGAGCACAAGCTTTTGCCCCCATCAACCCCTGTAATTTGGTCTCAGTTCATAAATTTATGAACTGAGCCAAAATAACAGTAGTCCATCAGCAAACTTCAAATCTTCTATTGGCCATAGCTCACCCGATTTTTGACAAATTTAACTAATTTTCCATATATGGGAGTGTTTTATGGTGTTGTTTCATGCTATGTGGTCAAAATTCGAAAATTCTAAAAATAGTTTTTGGTGTGACGCCACACTTTAAAACTCTATAGCCTAGTCAATTGATCTATTAATGCTAAGGTAAGCGCTTTTTTGGTAAGTATAAGCTCCTAACGGCTGGACTTAGAGAATCGAAGAAACAGGGACATGCTTTCCTATATGATTGATCTATCCTCCCAACAAATCTGTTGAGTAGCCAGAGAAGAGACAGTGTGTTTAGTAGCGAAATATATACATAACCTGCAAGCATTTACACGAAAAACTAGCATAACTCAGCAGTGAGGTCGTTAAGAATGTCAAAGCGATTAATCAAGGCGATTAAGAATGTCATGTGATTGTCATGTGACACTACTTGAAAAATCTCTTGAGCTCTGAATTGCTTCGCAGGAAAAACACGAAAGAAGACGGGCTTTAGAAGAAGGGTTTGATTTTTTTCATTAGCCATTTTCATGGCTACTGACCATGTGTTCGACATGTATTCTGGGGCCTGGCTATATATTCAAAAGCAGCGTCTTACATTAGGCCTACCTTGATAAAGTAGAAAAGTGAAAAGTCAACAGAGTAGAAAGAGGCTTTTTGACTTAGCACAATGCTTCATGGGTTGCTGGACTGTAACAGTATGTTGAATAATGTTTGATGCTCATAAAATCTGAGAATAATGAATAATCCTCTTTGGATTTGAAAAAAAACAGACAAATTCTTCAGTTCTGAATAATGGTACCATGTCATAAAGCAAATGCTGAAGAAACCAACGGTCAAAGCTTACTTGTAAAACTACGTTAGTGAACTTGTTGGTGAAATCATTCATTTTAAAGAATGGGTCAGAATCTATTTCACACAGAAACATCTTTGCATAAATGTATTGCATAGATGAAATGTTTTATGTCAGTAAGTGTCAGTAGATTTACTTTAATTTATCAAAATTATATTTGGTGTTGTACGACTTCCGCTCAATTTGCATTCACGTTGGTTTTTGTCACGATAATTAAGATTTGATTCTAAGTTCCAGCTTTCCTGAAAATATGTTTCACATTTCCATTATCTAACTTTAGGGGAAGTCGTCAAAGAAGTGGCTACAGCAAAAACTCGTAAACCTTCACTTGAAAAGCAGAAGGTAAACTTTCAGCAAAGCATTATCAACAAGAAACCAACTTTTGCAGCTCAGGGAAACACACCTAAAACCACTCCGAGGGTAACTAAATTTGTCCCTTTATTACAACCAGCAGTTAAACAAAATGATGAGCAAACAGAAGCTGCAGCTTCCGGCTCTGGATCGGCGTCCGGATCGCTAGAAGAGGAGGACAGAATTTCCGGATCAGGACTAGTAACAGATGACATCGAAGAAGCGCTCGGAGCTACTACTAAGGTACATACTACGGTCAAAGAGACCGACGAAAATAACCTGCTTGGATTAGGACCAAGCATTGATACGGATAATGCTTCACCTGAAGCGACACTTGCAAAATTGCCATCTGCTAGCAGGTCTGCTATTCCTACTCCTTCAAAGCAAGGACAGTTTGGCACCAATCTGGTGCAATCATTGAAAAGCTACTCATTTATGGAAGAAGACCAGGACAACGAGGACAGAGATAACAAAAGCGAAGAATCGCTGGGCCAGGACGATCATGAAGACAAGGATGAAAATAATGATGAAAAGTTGAAAGCTAAAACAAGCATTGAATATAAAGCGAATGGAAAAGCTACTAATGCTGATAAAGACGAAAAACAGGACAGCATGCTAATGTCATTTAAAAAAGGCAAACTAGATAAAATTCAGAAAACAGAGGAGATTCTGAAGGAAAATGACGATGTAAAATACATCAATAATGAAAATTTGAAACATGACACGGCAAACACTATATTAAATGACTTGAAAAATGCTGTTTCGGACACGGTAGAGCTTGACAAGTCTAAAAAAGGGCAAGGCAAAACAACTGTAGAAAAACCTAATTCTCGCAGTGGTAGCAACAAAGTGAGGACGGGTAAAAATGCTAGCTTGGCATTGATCAGTAATTCTGAGAATGGCCACGGAAATGCAAATGACGAGACGGATTTAGGCTCGGGCTTGATAAAAACAAGAAAGCAATCTGTTGAAGTTGTAGGCTCTGATACAGAAAACGCTGAGGGAACAGATGAGACAGTGAAAAAGACATTGCGAAATACCAATACTTTAAAAGATTACAATAGTGTTACAAGAGGGACAATAAGTGGGCTAAGAAATAAGGCATCACTTAAAAATGTAAATGTAGCTAAAAAGGCAAACACAGTTGAAAGAAGGTCGAAAAGTGGAAAGTTTTCTGTAAGAGGCACAAAAAGTTCAGTGCTTAAGAAGAAAGAGCAAGTCACACCGTTACAGAAGCAGCTGTCAACATTGTTTTCTAAGAATGCAAAAAACTTCATGCCCATTGCAAGATCATTGAAAAAGCCTAGCAAAAAATCAGAATTTGAAAAGATACAGCGATTGCAGCGACAAAGAGACCGAAATAGGCACCATGGAAAGGGCCAGAATTCGCTATGTAAGTATGGTATCATACGAATTTTCTATAGGATGAAATGAAAAATCATCAATTCAAAAACCTATAGGATTGGCATTAAAATACATTCTCTTATATTGCACTTGCTCAGAAATATAATCTTCTGCATGTATTTAACATCTCACCTCTATTGCATTTGTGCGTTTCGCATTGGTGGCCTTTCCCACGGCACATGCTATCGGCAATCCTTGTGATACCTACAAGTTGAATGCAATAAATTTGCTTCATCTCATTTCCATAATGCAACTATTGTTGAAATATTTTTAGCAATAGTAGCTACGATGATGAATGGTTTCAAAATAAATGGTCTCTATTTCAATAGTTTGCCTTTGGGACAGATTTTCTCTAAGATTTTTCTCTCCCAAGCAAATAAGGAGAGAAAAAAATACTTTTTGATCAATATCAGGTATAACATAATCACTTACTACATTGTCCCACAGCTCAGTAACTTCAGTTAATTATCGATTGTTTAATGCATTCTAACTGTTCAAATAAACTTCAACAAATTAACCAATAACAAACTAATCCAAATTTTAGCTCTCTTGTACGCAAAGAAGTCTGAGAGGGACAAAGTAAAATTTGTAATTCACAGATTTAATGAATGGCATGGCTGGAAGAGAGGTATAAACTGCCTAATAACTTACTAACTATTCTAATTGCTAGTGTTATGTGAATTACAAGGTGACTGTGTAGGCATTGGTTTTCTTCGAGCAACAAAAAAGCCTACATCGCGATTGGTTATTATGACAGTAATCGTTCACTTATACACTTTGCCTCCACGACTGAAAAATACCCAAATGTGATACATATATACATACATACATACATACATACATACAAATTCATTTTATGAGGAGGTTAAAATACTGGCAGCTATGCAAGCTGATGTGGACCTTCTATTTAAAGAAATACAAATAAAATTACAAAACTAACGAAAAGACATTATATTCTAAGATTTCCATTGTTTCTATTAAAGTTAAGAATATATAAAATCAGAATCTTTCTTTAGAAATTGTCCCGTTCCTTTAGTAAATGAAATGGTATTTATCTATCTTATTTATCTTGATTAAGTAGGAAATGAATAATTCTTTAGCGATCCTGTAATGGTGACATTATGAAAGTTAATATTGGGATTTTCCAATCCAAAGCTAGTAACGGATAGCATTTTGAACCAAGAAGTTTTGGGTGTAATCTGTGTTTTCCGAGCATGGTAGACAGCAGTGTATGCTTTATAACGCCATCATCTATATCAAAAGGCGATAAAACTAAAACAAGGATGGAAACACCGCTGCTCTTGTTTGTCTCATAGTTTTGCAAAACCTAAATTAGAATAAAGGTTTCTTCCTTCCTTTTTATATGACAACTTCATATTGACCTTTATTTAGCACTCATTTCCTTGAATTTCTTCTATTGAATTCGATAGTAAAAGCCATAGTTTGAACTCACCGATAGAATTTAAGATTTACAAATCCTCATTAGTTACAAAGATCTTGTAACAGAAATATTGAATTTAAAATAGACACTCAAAAGGTGCCTAGTGTCATGACATAGTCTAGCTAATCCCTTACGTAGCAACATTATGGAAATGTCCTCTAGTTTAAGCAAACAAATGAAATACATTCCACCAGTTACTATTCCCTCATTGGAATAAACACGAGTTCTGAGCAGCTATTAAAACCCAGATACAAGAAAATATCGTAATCTGATTATTTTTCATTAATATCCAAGGATATCAGTAAGACCTACTAGTAACTATTATACCTATGAAATGCTTATAACCAACTGTCACTTTTCAGACCAGCTATTAAATGTTCCAAGAGAAAATACTAAGTGCAGAAGAGGCGTGACGATCCGAGGTGCAACTCTTCGTGGGGGGATTTTGGCAGGGGATTTCAAGACTGTTGGCATAGTCAGCAACCAACACGCATGCGTGAATTCTTGCTGCAGGAACAGACGCTGTGACGTAGCACTTATGCTTGGGAAGGAGTGCTTTAATGTGAAATGCTACAGCACCAGCCTGTGTGGCATTGCACCTGCGACGGCAATTTTCGACGAAGTTACTCCAGTTTTAACATACGTTCGTGGCCATATAAGCAAAAGATCTGCAGGTGATTTCTGAATTTTTGTCGGTAGTTCATACTTTTGACTGTTTAATCCTATTGGTAGTCTACTGATAAGGCCCCCATAACTATTGTCAAAGATATGGCAGACCTTGTGTCAAAGTCTTTGTCGATGATATTAAACTCATCTTTAACTAGCAATGAATTCCCAGACATAAGAACATACAGGAGTACCTTCAATACTCAAATCAGTTTAACAAAAGATGTAAACAATTAAAGGTCAAATTTAGTTATTTCAATTTTTTCATGATTCTGGAGATGACAATTCACGAAAAGCTATTTGCCTTGCTTCTGGGAAATAACGTAATCACCAAGAATCAGTCAGCTTTTCGTAAACTGTACTCAACAACAACACCTTTAGTATTCAGCACTGACTGATTACTGTTATGAAGATATCGATTCCAAAAAATTAAACTTGAACATAGTTCTAAGCCGCATTAACACGAGCAAGTTTTCCTTGACAATTTTTCTTTGAGAAGATTATTTTGCTTGTGTAGATTGGGGTGGATTGAGGAAAAATGACAATATCTTACTTGACAAGTGTACTTGTTCAAAAGCTGGCGTGCCAGTTTTCCAGCAAGTTCACTTGTCAAGTAGATCCTAACACTGCAAAGACTGTGGTTACGATAATAGGCCATTTTCGAAAAGCAAACTCATTGAAAATCTCTAGTGCGCTCAAACTGAGTGGCACTGATGCTAGGCGTGACACGAAGACATAAGCTCTAGGAGTAATTGTCGATGAACGTCTATAAAATGGGATAAGCAATGCAAATACTGGCAGTCACTACTACGCCACTGTCGAAAGTCACCTACGGTATGCTAATGTTATTTGGGCCAACCTTCAAAAAACTAAACTTGATACCCTTTAATGTCTACAGGACCGTGCTCGATCAATAATCAAAAGCGATAGATTTAAGGGCAACTGGTTTTGTAACTGGTGAGCGTTCATGAAAAATAATATTACATATAAGATCATACCCAGAAAGCCTTTGGGGGTAACTTTCAGCAAAGATCCTAGCAAGCAAACAATGCAACATGGTATGGTACTGTAGGGATCTTAGTATTCCTAGAAAAAATACAGAGCAATTTATTTACATACCAGAAGGAGCAAGGGTTTCTAAAAGATTTTGAAATACGTCTTAATACCATTCACTCAGAATCTAAACACTGAAAATAAATGTCCAAGCAAATGTTAATGTTGGGCCTCGGGTCAAAAAGTAAAATACAAAAAAGGACGAAAATGAGTTGAATTTGATAATGAAAAACCTCGCTGGCTAAACACGCGGCACTGAGTGGAAGTATGACGTAGAATCCAAGAAATGACAATCAAATAGGAAGTATTTAAAATCACTCTAGCTTTAATTTTTTGTTTCTGTGGTTATGGATTTGAACTGTGGTTTATCTTTAATGAAGTTCTCATAACACATGCATAAATCCAATTTTGCTGTAACAAACAGCTTAGTTGAATAACAGTCTTGAAAGCATTATAATTTCGACATTGTAATCTAACATTACAAATTCAACTTTCAGTATTTTTATCACCCTTAGGACAAACATTTGATCGTCGCTTTGGGGCTCTTCTCAACTTGAAGTAAAACAAACATTGAGCCCATGAATTATCTATTCTGTCTAAAAGGCGTGAGGCCAAAATTATTATTTTGTCAGTATTTATTGTCAAGCACTGAAAACGTCGCTGGATAGATGACATCAAGCTAGACCTGAGTTGGGTTGTTATCTCTGGAGTCTATAAATGCCATTGTCATGGACAGATAATGATGGCGACAATTGTTACAATGTATCGTATTCTGTACAAAACGGAGAAAACGAAATGTAATGATACGACTAAAACGTAAAATTGTTTGTAGTGACAGGTCAGGTCGCAAACTGAAAATCAAAGACCAAAATTATGAAAATGTGACTTTATTGATTAGATTAACCAAATTGTTTTTTCTAGACATTCAAGAAGAAAATGACTCTATACCAGAAGAGGTAAGCAATTTATCATCTTTCTTAACAGCTAAAAAAACTATTGGTTGTATTCTTAGACGAATGAATATGCAGAAAAATACTATATTGGAGATTTTCTAGAAACAACATAGCCATGGGGTGAGAAGTGTATGAATGCTAGTCATAGCCTCTGCGTCATGAATGTTAGGGGTCTGGAATACTGGCTAGCTATTCAAAGCTCAATTGTTAGCATAAGGGCATCTGGGGCAAGCCCCTAAGTTTAAAGTAAAGATGCATATGTCCTACATGTGCAAAACTGCTTCGATGTAAGTTTTGACTCATTCATGTATTCAGCATAACCATCACAGCCCAAGCATCAATTATAAATCGAAGGAGGATTGCAGGAAAGGAAGGAATATTAACGAGATTTGCAAGACCAATTTGCGTTGAAAGATGTCCTTGAAATTCTGAGCCCTTCTCTTTCCAGTTGTATTTTTTCTCCAATTACTTTTCATCTAATTTTATTATTTCATTGCTAATTTTTTAGGCCGCAGAAAACCTTCAGCTTCTAAGATGGTTGAAGATATTTATATAGTCAGAAAAATGGTGAGGATACAATTCAGTGAGGTTGAAGAAAAATCATTACTTTTTTAACTACCAGAAAAAGCAAGGAAGGATATAAGAATATCTTATTTTGAACTTAAACTTTCGAAACTGAAATTGGTGATTTACAGTTGTGAATAACAGTCTCTATGATGACGTAGGAGAGGTCTGTACACAAGCGCGGCTAGGTGCGAAAACTAGACGCGTTATTCAAATTATAATTGTATTGTAATTGGTCCTCCAAATTATAATTGTACTGAAGAAAAACCATTTTTTTAACTTCATACTCTATCAAGTTTCAAAGATAAACCTCTCTTCTATCAATTAACGCTTCTACTTAAAATGCACCGCCTCCACAGCAAATGTGAAAAAATTTCTGTTTGCCAAAAGGATTCGTAAAGGTGTTCCACAAAATGATAAGTGTTTACTTTCTTCAAGCCAAATCAGGAACTATTGGTTGGCTAAGGCATGTGACATTTTGATTAAGTTTAAATTCACGAGCAATTGTCCTGAACGGAGAAGAAAGATCGGTTCATTGTGAAATGTAGTGAAAAGGGAGTTGATGTAAGATAAAAAATTGATCAGCAAAGGAAAAAAGGACGCCAGAATTATGTAGTTTTAGAATGACCTTCTTCGTTTTCTATCCTGTTTTAAATCCTAAATCAGGTTGGCCCATTTTCTGTTTTCATGCACTCCACGCCAACATTCACAAGAATCATATCACAGCCTTGGATATGTGAGTTCGCATACGGTGGGGTCTGTTTACATTGCAGAAATGAGAATGACTTGATAACTGATCTAGATATAAAATTAAGCATAGTGATCAATATAATGTAAGCATAACAAAATTGCTGGTTTATACAATGTTTTCATTGCCATACTGGTTGAAGTTGAATCCTAGATTCCTCAAACCTCAGACAAAAGAATTATTCCATTCAACTCAGAAAGGAAATATTTCATTCATGTGGTGCTTATTTTCCATAGAAATTTCTATGTTATTATCGTGCTCATTTCTTTGCGTGTTTGGGTATTACACAAATAAGATTACAAGGTTCATTTACGAACAAGAAGGGTCAGACATTGAAGGACTTTGAACTTTCATAATTATAGACCATAACTTATTAACCTTGCATAAATTATGCACTTTTCACTGGGAGGGGGGTAGAGTTGATCTCGTACTTCAATACAACCAACGTTTCGATATCATTCAATTCAACTCTACTTCAGTAGGCAACTCTACGTCAAAAGTGTTGAAAATGTTTTACTCGGGGCGGGGGGGGGGGGTTGGGTGGGATAAACTTTGCCTAGTTTTGGACGGGGACGTGTCATTTTGGTTATAATTTTGGACCCACAATTTCGCAAATGTCTGAAAAAATGTGACCCATAATTCTGCAGACATGATGGAAACTGTACCCATTTTTCTGCAGAGCAAATAAAATTTTTAAAGCACATAAAAACCATTAACCAGATTTTGCTTGTCCTATGCCCCAAAATCTCTATATTGCACATAATTCATACTTTTATTTCTAACTGGACATTCGTCAATGCTATATCTCCCTCCAAATAATTTTGCAATATTTCCACAAAATGGAACCCATAATTCTGCATGTTTCTTAAAATGGTACGCATAGTTCCGCACAAATTTAAAAAATTAGTACCGATAATTCCGCACTTTTCAGAAAAAAGTACCCCAAAATAATGGCACATCCCCGTACCTTCAAACATGTTAAGGTACCCCTCCGAGATGTTTTAAAATGAATCGGAGATATTGGTGGAAAATTTTATTCTAACGAGTCACCATGACACCTGGGGGGGGGGTACTCCCATTATGGCCTGACACGGGGTCCGGTCAGGGACGAAGAGAGCCAATGCCAAACTTTTAAGGAATTTCCCTCAAATGGTAGAATTCTGGACGAAAACCCTCAAACGGTAGCATAAAATCCGAAATTATATCCTTGGTAGCATCCATTTCTTTGTGCTCTCCTGGTCCTTTTTTGAAAAATGACTTATCCACTTTATCGGCAGATGGGACCCACTTGGGAGCAATATCTAGCGACGGCTCTTCGTTGGTGTGTGTTAATTCTTATGTGGATAAAACTTGTTTGCTGTTTTCTGAACGGCATGAAATCGTTTCAAAATTAGGAAGGAATCAGAGAATGGTTCTATAGCATGTGAATAAAAACATTTAGTGACCATTTTTCCTTAAAGATCTTATTCTCAATTCTATTTCTAAATGTTTTAGAGGAATGACAAAGAAAAGGTGTACTGGACTTAAAGGCGATGACCAGAGTCATAGGCAAAGAACAAACGACTAAAAGACTATATTGATGATAGCTCAAATGTGGAAGGGTGTAAAATGTGTAGCAGCTCCAGGAGGAAGGACATTTAAAATGGATGCCTTGAAAAAAGAAGAGCAAAAACAGAAAAAAGATAGCGGCCTGTCCACTACACCACGATACTGAATAATCTGTAATCTTAAATGCAACATGCAGGACTAGAATCACATTAACGTATTATGCATCAGGGAAATGTAGCATGGAGGAGTCGTTTTGGTCTACTGGTATTGGCAGACCAGGTTTATTGTCGACATTCTACAAGGGGGAGGATCTCTCAGTCAGCTGCAAAGCAATTAACTGACCCCCATTCAGTGCCACAAAGCGGTTTGTAGGCAACTCTACAGAAAAAGCTCATACGGAACTTTGATGCCTTGAATATAGCGAACACTATGATGCAAGAACACGTAAACGTTGACGACGACTACCTCGTTGACTATATATATTGAAATTTTGGGATAAATATAATTAATATCAAAGGATTCAGAGATGTTGTTTTTGAATAGCCGTTTCCTTGTTGAGGCATACATCTTCTAATGAATGAACTATTTCCTGCTCTTGCTGCCGCAGTGTGCGAACAATGCATTTAAGAACTTTTGGACATGCTACGTCCCCGCTCTGGTCCCCGCTAGAACGGTGACAGTGGCAGATCATCCATTAGAAGAATTTTGTTGCCAGGGCAAATGATTGCTCTATAAATCGAGCTTTGAGGACAAGACTGATTGCTTACAATGTTTTTTCGGAACAGGTTAACTGTACGTTACTTATATCTGGTCATGATTTGGTAATTTTTTAAATCATTAAAACAAAGCAATACATTGTAATGCCCAAAAATCGATACAAACAACACAATTAATGAGCGACAAATACTTTAGAATATCCGGTGTGTGGTGGACTAGGGAAATATATCAACGTTGATTGAAACAAACTGAGTATTCCAAACAAGACATCAATAATTAAGCAATAGCATTCATTCATTTTAATTCTACTACAAATTTGTATAGATGTTTAAGCTTTTAAATACTTTAATTTAAATAAATGCTAACAATAAGCTACAAAACATATAAATATGTTGAATGATGACTAGGCAAAAATACAAGCATTCATTAGTGCTAATATAAAACTAGTGAACTGTCTACTAAAATTGCTTCAAACTTGTTTCATAAACTGTTAAAAACTGAAAAGTGAAATATGAAATGTATAAAATAAAACAATAGTTATCAGCTAAATGTTTATTTAACGACATGCTGTTGGTCGAACAAATAACTAGTGGCTCAACAATACCACACATTTTATAAACGTCAGGAAAACAATAGCAAGCACATTTTCGGGACATCACATCAAATATTGCTTCAAATCAAAATATGGAGCATATCTGATCCAGCAGGCTGCTCCTTGGTACAACAACTGAATTATAAGCCCTGTGCTAATATCAAGCTAGTGAACTGTCTACTAAAATCGCTTCAAACTTGTTTTATAAGCTGTTAAGAATTGTAAAGTGAAATATGAATGTATAAAATAAAACAATAGTTATCAGCTAAATATATATTAATTGACATGTCCAACTTAACGTAAGGTCCAACTTATCTGATAGCAAAGGTTTGCCACTTATTTAATTGAATATGAAAAATAGGCAGAACAAAACTGCTACAGATCAATTCATGTTTATCCATGGATGTGATTAGATTCAGGCTAAATAAGTCAAGGTTTTCAGATTAAACAATACCATATCAGATTTCAAATTTAAGTGAGAAAAATCTTTCCGACAGCCTTCCCTCCATTTTGCACCTGACTTTCAAATACACTGTGTTTCTTTAATCCATAAAATTGTCAATGCTATTGCTTTGTTTAATGGATATATGAATTGCCACTTAGATAACACCAAAATTAAATTCAGTACATCAAGGTGCTGAATATATAGTTATCGAATAACTTTATTTTCATAGCAAAGGAACCAGGAACATATTTGCATAAATGCTAGATCCAGAGCCTTGATGTAGATAATTAGTTGAACAGATCAATAGCGAGCTTTGTCACTAGAGTTTTGTGTATGTAGCTTCCTCCTTTATCATTTTGGAACAAAGGGCAGCTGTGATCAAGTGAAGTAACTGAAAAGAGGACAAAGTTATTCTGACGAGGAACATCATACAAAATAATATCAACATCTATCACAGTATCATAAACTAAAGTTTTTCGTTTAATTTTATTAAAACAGTAGCTAGATTGTGATGTTATACTAGAATATGTACGTAAAATTAATTAATTTTTAACTTTAGTTGAAAACATGTCTTCATATGTATATGTACGGAAAATCATTATTATTACTACACACTGAATTGCTACTACAAAGCAGAAGGAGTTGAAGAATTTTCCAGCATTTTTTAGTCTTTATTCACACCAATCGGCAATAAAAGATGTCTGTCTCAACATTATTCATGGATTTTTCTATCTTTGTTCATGGTTAAGGACTTTGATTCAATTTACAACAATCTACTTTGAAAAAGGTTATTCAACTTACATCAAAGAATATCATGACAAAGGCAATAGAGCCAATAGCACACATTATTTTCTTTAAGAAGCCGCTAAATTTCTCACCACATCCCTGAAAGAAGAATATCAAAATACATTTCAATCCATCCAATTAACAGACCATGTAAAATTGGTTAAAATTGAAATAAGGTTATTCTTATCCTTGAAAGTGTGATGATGATGCAAATAGCTGGATTATCTAACATTTTTTAACAAAATTGACAGATAAAGCTAGACAAAACCTAGTAGTAAACACCACAGAGCTACAACTTTAAGTTTCAAGAACCTATTTGACAAAGGCCCAGAAACTTGAAAATGTGTTTGCCTCCATTAGAGAAGGAAATTTTTTTTGCAAGAGCTGCATCTGTGAGTATTTTCCACCTTTAAGTTGATTTGATGTAAAGATGTGATGTAAATGGAAGGATTCTGTCAGTGTTTAGATGGAAATTAGATTTTAAGGCATGCAGCTACCAGCATGAAGGCCCTTAATCTGCCCGTTGATCTGCATCTTGTTGCTTGGCAAATTAGGCATGCACAGGCAGAGGTTTTCGCCATTCTACAAAAAACTGGTCATTTGTAGTGAAAAAGAAATTCAAAAAATTGCAGCAAAGCATTAATCTTTGTCTGGACTTTAGGGAAACCATCAAAATATGCCTGTCCATTATGAACATGATATTTTAATAAAGAAAGGCTAAGCACATTACTCACTCTCTTGTAAATGTCATATGGGCGATTAATGCAGGTCACAGCAAGCTTTGTTTCTTGACAACAGCTTTCCGGCAATTCACCTTGGGACTTGAAGTTGAAACTGTCTCCAGCTGCATTTACTATATTCTTTGTCATTGTTGTAGTTGCTTTAGGAGTTGTGGTAGTTTGTGTTGTGGCTGGAGGTTGAGTGGTAGTAGTTGGAGGTTTGGTTGTGGTAGTAGATGGCTTAGAAGTGGTAGTGGGGGCTTTAGTTGTGGTAGTGGGGGGCTTAGTAGTGGTAGTGGGAGGTTCTGTTGTGGTAGTGGGGGGTTCTGTTGTGGTAGTGGGGGGCTTGGTAGTGGTAGTGGGGGGTTTGTTGTGGTAGTGGGGGGCTTAGTAGTGGTAGTGGGGGGTTCTGTTGTGGTAGTGGGGGGCTTAGTAGTGGTAGTGGGGGGTTCTGTTGTGGTAGTGGGGGCTTAGTAGTGGTAGTGGGGGTTTTGTTGTGGTAGTGGGGGGCTTAGTAGTGGTAGTGTGGGGGTTGGTAGTGGGGGGTTTTGTTGTGGTGGTGGGGGGCTTGGTTGTGGTAGTGGGGGACTTAGTAGTGGTAGTGGGGGGTTTTGTTGTGGTAGTGGGGGGCTCAGTAGTGGTAGTGGGGGGTTCTGTTGTGGTAGTGGGGGGCTTAGTAGTGGTAGTGGGGGGTTTTGTTGTGGTAGTGGGGGGCTTAGTAGTGGTAGTGGGAGGTTCTGTTGTGGTAGTTGGGGGCTTAGTTGTGGTAGTGGGGGGTTCTGTTGTGGTAGTTGGGGGCTTAGTAGTGGTAGTGGGAGGTTCTGTTGTGGTAGTGGGGGACTTAGTAGTGGTAGTGGGGGGTTCTGTTGTGGTAGTGGGGGGCTTAGTAGTGGTAGTGGGGGGTTCTGTTGTGGTAGTTGGGGGCTTAGTTGTTGTAGTTGAAGGCTTGGTAGTGGTAGTGGGCGGTTTAGTACTGGTTGTTGGTGGCAGAGTAGAATTTTTAGTTGGAGAAGAGTTGATAAAATTAGTGGTAGTTACTTGACTTGCTGTGGTAGTTACAACAGTTGTAGCATTGGTGACTTGAGCAGTAGTGATAGTATTGCCTACTGTTGTTGTCTGAACACCTGCAGGCATTGGAGTAGTAGTTGTTTTCTTATCAGTTGTTGTGAGTGGGGATTTGGTACTGGAATGTGTCTTGTTGCCAGCTCCATAATCGTTAGGGCCAGTGAACCCACAGCATTTGAACTACAACCACATGTCGAAAGAAATGATTATCTATAACTCATAACTTATAATTATGTACTGATGCATGTTGAGGTTTATTTTTGTCTTATATAAATTTATTTGACTTGTCAGTGCTAACCTTAAGTAACCAATTCTTAGTAAAATGACTAAGGAATGAGCAACTGCTGGCTAGAAGAAGCAAGTAGCAATAAAAAAACAAGATAGTTATCAATATACAAAAAAGCTACAAGTTACAATAAACATTTATCAACACAAGTTTTCTTTCAGACACATGTTTGTATTGTCTTTAACATTAAACTACACCCTTTATATCTAGGTAGGCTTTTCGTGACAAACCTTGCAACATACAGTGTCACTCCAGACTCACAACAATTTTCAAACTAGAAAGCAGAAAAATTTAAAACTTGAAACATAAGACAAGGGACGGACAAATGGCTGCATTGAAAAACAAACAGCTTGCCCCCAGTTGGTTATTGGACTTGATTTATTCTGCAATATCAAGTTATGGTGGATAATTGATTCCACATTTTTGAAATCTGATAGCACCCATCTTTGCAAATTTTCATTTGTAAAACCTAGTTTCAAAACAAAGTTTCAGAACTTATGGCTGAAAGTTGTTGTGAGATTCAGTGCACCTACTGACTGTTGATATAAATATTCGGCTTAACATTAGGGTTTGCATCAGTCATCTGATATTACATCAGGCCTTGTTTTTCCCCTATATTGCTTTTGTTTAATTTAATGTATTAATTGTACATTTCAATATAAAATTCATAAAAAATAACCTTTTTTTGTGACCAGTCCATAAATTCTTGAGAGCCCATGTCTCTAAAGTACTTATGATAGCCTCTTATCAAAGCTTTCTCTGTCATGTGGTCAGTCTGTAACATAGAAATAGAAAAACTCTAGAGCCTTACCAAAAATATAACTCTGTAACAAAATTTTTCAATCTAAACAGACCAAAATTCTCTCTCATATTAAAAGCTCTGAGGGATGCAACTTATAAATAAAAAACATGCATGCAAATTGAACTGCAAAAACCTATCCATGAGAAACTTTAAAATTCACATCTCTGGAGGCTAATAAAAAACCAAGGGCACAGTTCAAATTCATTTTCAGAGAGAGTGAATAAAATTGCTTCATAAATTCCTATTCCAACATTTTCAGACAAAAAATGTGCTGGCAGGAGGGGGTTTGCTACTACATTCTTAAAATAATGATTTGTAATTCATCATGGTTTTCGATAAGTCAACATAAAAAACAGTTCTATTACCCTACTCCTGTATGCAAAGGCAAATCCTCCAAGGACAAAGTGAAAGATGAGAAGTACAGCAAGTATGATCAGGCAGAACACCAAGGCACAATAGGATTTTTTCACAATACTGAAGGTCCCACAAGCTCCAGCTATAATCATACTGATTCCAGAGACAATGAATACTGTTACAACATTCACATATCCTTCTCCAATATATTTAAATTGGTAGTAGTATTTCGTGTGGCATACAATACCCATGATCATGCAAACCAAACCCATAACCTAAAAAGAAACAAAATTCTTTTACAAAACTGTGACTTCAGGGTCATTTAAAAATGATTCAAGGCACCTTTAGAAGTCTAGGGTCTAGAGAATGTGACAAAAGTGTGACTAAATTGTAAGAGGAAGGGAGCATTTGTCCTCATATAACTCAAACAGCTTTCAAGAGAAAGATGCAGATTGAAAAGGTAAGGTTAAGAGAATCATTAGCATGGCAAGTAGGGGTCAAAATTGAAGAAATTTTTTAGTACAATGTTCTTTTTTGAATGGCCCCTTATTCAATTAAAGAATTGAAAATTTTCAAAATTTTCATGGCAAGATTTATAACAATACTGTCTGATCTCATTAACCTTTGGTAAGGTAATCAACTTAATTTTGCTGTAAAATTAAAATTCAATTCCTATAACAATAAAATTTATCTTATATCCATCTGTTTGTTGCACTGCCTAGCAAATATGCAGTCTTTGTTAACTTTTTGTTTCTCTCATAACAAATTTTCATTTAAGCATGTGCTTATTAGAGAACAGTTGTTCTACAAAGTGATGTTTATTAGAGATTGATGGTTGAAAGAATCTGAGCATTTATAAAGTAAAGTGATCTTCATTCTAAAATTGTGCAACTTGTATGTAAAATTTCATAAAAGAAATTTCAACCCCTATCAAATTGTGAACTTTAAAAATAGCAAAAAGTGAGTTAGAGCTTGTTGCTATTAGGCATCTGTCTGCACATATATAAAATGTTAATTAAAACAGATCATTATGTGACAACTTTGATCATTGTACGTGAATATTAAAATTTTGACCTATTAATATTAAATATTAATGTAAAATATTTTCATAACTGCTGCAGGTCACATAAGATTAGCAGAGCAGAAGGGAATTTGTTCTAAAATATTCATATGAACCTATTTGGAATTTCCTCACTGAGATGATTATGTTTAGCCTTATCAGTTAGTTACATCATTATAACATTGTTGATAAGAAACCTAAATCTGGGATTATTTCGAGATTCTTCCTGTCTCAAAATTTAAAATTGGTATTAGAGTCTTAAATATTAACATGGTTAGTATTTAAAAGTCTTGTGGAGAGACAGGTGTTTAAGATTGCCCTGGAAAGACTTTCCACTATCAGATAAAACAGGCCTTTCCCAGAGACGCGGGCTATAGCTGGCGCCTACGCAAAATAAATTTGCAAGGGCTTTCTTCTGCTTGCTCAGTTTTACAAACCAATATTCTCCTTTAATCCCCTTAGTTTAGCTTCCAAATGTTTGTACTACTTACTGCTAAATAGCAGGGTGTTAGGAAACAAAGAGAAAGAGGTCTTACACATCATAAGTTTATCAAGTGGCGTTATAAATAGTAGATTTCCATTTCCTTATACAGCACATGTTAACAATTGTCTGCTAAAACTTGTAATGGAATAGGAAATGTGTTTGCACGAAAGGAATAACATACAAGCGTAAACAATGCTACAAATAATTAAAGTGAGAAACATTACACCATGCTGTCAAATAAGAAACCATTTCTTTTCAAGTCACGACATATAAACTAGACATTCCCAAAAAGCCACATTTGGCCCAGCAAAACCTAACACATTTTGTCTCGTTTTTAAGGAGTGGTAAAACAAAATTTAAAGGTAGTAATACACACAAAATGCCTTCTTAAGGTGAATAATAATTAAAAAATTGGCAAAGTAATGTATTTTATTGCTTTTGTAAATACTCAGGTATAAAAAAATGAACAACAGTTCTGCAAGGGCTAAATAGCCCAAGCAGCCAAACTGGCAGGGGCATTTTGTAGCCCGCCTTGTTTTTTCCTGGAGAGGCCTGATAAAAGATGGATCTATGAGTCTATGAGGGCTGAAAGTTAATTAGCAATGACGGAAGAGCTAAAGTTCAGTTCATATATTTTAAAATTCCTCTAAATACAATCCTTAGTAGCTGAAAACCCTAGTTACATATAATGACCACAAAATACATAAACATAAAATGATATACAATAAATCATACATAAATGTTTTGGGGGATTTCTTAAGGTGGAGCTCTCTCAATAGGTAAACCAATCGAGGAGGGAGCACCCCCTATTTTAAATATGGTTTTAATCATTTACTATTATCTCAGAATCTGAAAAATTCCCAAATAATATTTATCTATTTTTTGGAAAAACTTCTCAAGAAGAAGGCCAGTCTGCAAAGCATCTCAGATCTTGACAAGATCTTGCCTATCATACAGTGGTTTCAAGCAGTTTTACCAGATGTAACAAAAACGCATAGTGACCTTATTTCTGCAGATTCTGACAGATGCACAGGCAAGGTTAGTGTAGTGCAGCATGCAAACTTTTGAACTTGCACAGCAAACTTACTACAGTCTACGAAAACCTTTTTTAACAAACCATTTGATAATTGATTTGCACAGGTTAAACATGCTTGAAAATGAGAGATCTTGCAGAGAACTGAAATACTATGCAGACTAGCCTTTTTCTTAAGAGGTTTTTGCAAAGGATAGGTAAATTTACTTTAGGAATTTTTTAGGCTTTGAAAGTCATGCTTATTCTCATTGGCAGTGCCAAGAGGTGGTATGGGGGGGTAATTACCTCCCCACTTTTCTGAAAAGATAGTCTATATATTAGTCTATATATTTCTTCTAAAAATGGATTAAAAAGTGCTGGGTAGGGGTGGATCAAATTTCCCAAGGAAAGGGATGAATCATTGGAAC
>NW_027019302.1:2724315-2814004 GCF_013076305.1 Rhopilema esculentum | reverse complement strand
AGTTGGAGTCTTTCGTAACATTTTCTACCGGATTTGATTACATCTTCGTTTTAAATGATCGCTAATGCAAAAGTCAGCCATTGACACATACAGCGGATTAAAAAATTTCGAATTTCAGATTTTTGGGAATAAACACGAAAACACTTATCAACAATAAGGTGAAAAGCTTCAAACAGCATAAATTTTTAACACTAATCCTGTTCTAGACCATCAAAACCCAGACCAAGAGAACAACATATTGTGATATTCGTAAACGAGACATCGGCGAAATAATGAAAGGATGAAAGTTACCTGCAAACCGTATTTCTCCTAGATAAGTAGATTCATAACTAAAGATTTGAAGTCGAATCCAAGTTGTTCAACCAGCTTTTGATCACTCTGCTGTTAATCTGCATATAGAAAAGAAAAAATATCAAAATGATGTCAACAGTCTGAAATGACGTCAGTTTTTTGATGCACTTTTTATCAATCGACATAAAGCAAGGAAGTGTTTAAAAAGTCATCAATATAAAAATAAGGTACACATCAATAAAGCTCTCGGCAACAGCTCATGATGTCATTTCAATTACGTACAAAAAAGCTTGTCGCTGAAAAAGTCACCAGTTCCTATAGATAAATGCGAAGCTAATTCGCTGATCCAATTGTAAAACGAAATTGTAAAAAAGGTTTGTAATATAGCCTTGATGGAAGATTGGGTAAAACATTTTATTTATACAAGAAACTAAGACATGAACTAGGCAGAGGCTGAGCATGGCTATTTATTTCAAAATTATAAACTAGTTGTTCAAAATTCAAATTCGATTTTCAAAAATGCCACATAACAAGGGCGGGTCAAAGAAGATGCTAACAAAACATGCCAACTGTTGCTGCTTTCTTACAAAAGTTAACTGTCTTTTGGGGTACTAATAATTTCAAACTGTGGGTCATTTGCTAACAGAAAACAGAGCCTGATAAAAGGCACAGTCTTTCACGAAGAATAACTGCGAAATGAACCACTACTGAAGCGATGGTTGTTGCCTAGAGAATCAAAACTGGAAAGAAGGGTCAGCTGGCCCACTGGAAGGCATGAAGCGGCTAGCAATCCCCATAATACACGCAGCGTGCATGGCTAACAAGTTGCGAAACGGCTTCTAGTCGCAGCCAGGCTTTTTTAGCTGACAGGCAAAACAGCAGCGAAGAAAATAGACCCCCTGTGTTGATTTAAAGAGTCTAGAGACTATTGACCTCGACAAGTGCAGGTAAAACTGGTGGCCTTCTTTAAATGAGGTCAACATGAAAACAGGACTAAACCCACATTACAGTTTACGATTTAGATCAATACAAACAATTAAACGCAAGATTTAGCTTTTCAATAACATAAAATAATAAAAACAGCCATAAAAATTCACGTGCTTTACATCGTGTTCTTTAGCAGCATGGACAGAAAATAGTAAACAGCACAGTTTGTAGCAGTGGTGGCTTATGTCACGTTAATCGAAAAAATGCAACATCGTTGCATATTGATGACGCCGCATTAAGCATCTTACAATGACAATAAAAGCTAGATATACTAAGAAACTGATTGACGAGATTTTTTGTGTTCTTCGTACTATATGTACGCCATCACTAACGAAGCTGGCCCTCTTCAGTAATGCCCATTCTGAAAACCATCCCTCTCAGTTACAGCCTGTCTTGCACCTGTTATAGTTCCTATAATTTTGCTAATTTTCACTGACTTTGCCAAAAATAGGTCTTCGCAAATAGAAGAAAATACAGCTGCCTCTGTCACTAATGGTGAATTTGTCTACCAAAAGATCATCGCAAAGGTGCAGCCATGTTATTCTGAGAGAACGTTTGTAAACATTCCAATCAAAAAAACTAAATAAGGCAAAGATAGACGTTGTAAAATAGTTTCAAGATATTCACATCTACACAAGCAAAACAGGTATTTTCTTTATAAGACTTAAAGTCTCTTCTCGAAGAATGATAATGAGAGTTCAAGTCAAATAAAATATGTCTCCTTTCAATACTCGTCACTTTTTGATCAACCAGTGTTGCGGGAGGGGGGTATTAAGCCTGGTGCGCATTCGTCCTAATTCTCATGAAGACTGCGACTCTCCTGCTCCTTGAGCTTCTTAGGACAAGTATGAACGTGTTTTCTAAGTCTTCTAGAACATTGCCGACATCCTTGTCAAACAGAAACTAATTCTATTCGAAGAAAACATGTCCCTAAGGTCCTCGACGTTCCCGAAGTGAGAACCAGGCTTACTTAAAAATGACTTGCAAAATTTACGGTCCTGGCAAAATTTGAAACACCAATCGCTGATTCTGCAGCACAGTATGCTTTTAAAAGGAATATGCACATCTATTTTTGATGCCAGAGACTCCATTATTTAGTCTCAAAAATATAGTTCGAGTACCGTCTACAATATTTTATCCTCGGATTAATGAGGCTCTGGTACCCAAGGTAATGCATATCATATATGTCGAATTTCAACATGCACTTATTTAGCAGCAGCCAAAAATATTACTAGGGCAATTTTTCTTCCATTATTTGAGGCCGGTCACTATGGTTAAAATTTGGGATTTTGCTGTCAAGACAGTAGACGTTTTTGCCAGTAGAAGAAGGTAACCAGTGTTAATAACTACCAAATCAAAAAGCTGGGGGGAAACGCTGGATAAAACGAATGAATTAGAAACCATTCCCAAGCTCAAGCTAATTCAATTGCACCTGAAAATAAAGTTATACATACTAATCTCGATATTGTGGATATTGCTACTCGACTAGGCCAAGAAGGACACGAGGACTTTGCATTGAAGCATTGAAGAAAACCTCTACAACTGGGAATATAACTGTTTGCAAGTGCATATATGCATTTAAAAAAGGTTTTTATGCCCACAAAATTTGTTCTGGAGCCTACAAACATTTCAGAATACTCGCCAGGTTCTTCTATTTGCGCGAATGAGAGCATAGATAAGAGAAAGACACGTGTTAGATAAGCAAGAAAATTACGTGTGTACGGATCGATTAATGTTGAATTTCTGGGAATGAAAATCCAAGTACAAAATTCCAACTGCGCCTTTCTCCGCCTCAAACAATCAAACACTTAACTACAGTTAGTGATATTATTATTATTTGCATAAAAACAGGAATCAGGGCGTTTGTTTGCAAAGAAATTCTTGAATAAACGGCTTATGGCATTCTGAATTTATAAATTCAATCAAACAGAGCGATTCTGAGCATGGTTTTAACGAGATACGATCTACAAACTCATTGTGTAAAAAATAGGCCAGCTGGTCGTCTGAGGGCTTGAACAACACTTTTCATTACGACTGACTGCAGAAATTTCATCATAGCGCTGAGTTCAAGACAAAATAATCTCATTTAAAGTGTAGAAGAGACACTAAATATTACAAAGAATTTCACAGCGTAACCCAGCCAACAGACAAAGTGGGGTGGCATTCGCTTAAAAGCTAAAAGTCGCTTTTGTAGGTTTACTGGCTGATAAAGCAAACTTTTATTCCGGGTGGATCATTTGAAATTTTATTATGAGATTGAAACTTTGTATTTTTGTGTTCAAACGAATTTTAAGCACCAAAAATCTATCGAACGGATTTTTAGGGACACAGCAAGAACTACTATATCTATAAGCAAGAAACATTGCTGTAAACGAGACGCTTTATCAAAATGACACTTTCTGTTGCGCTATGCTCAAAATGAATTGTGTACTGACAATCTTTGGTATCCATTTGAAGTTCTCATTTGCTTGAAAATAC
Source organism: Rhopilema esculentum (assembly GCF_013076305.1). Next base: position 2,810,248 of record NW_027019302.1, on the reverse strand, counting down.
AATAGTCTATTGTTACGTTTTTCAACCACGACGCATGACTAATTCTCGACAATGTTAAAAATATAGACGTGCTTCAGAACTATGAGCGGTCAACCGATGGGACAAGATGGCTTTCATAGTCATTATTCAAAAATTTTTATTTTACACCCCTTAGAGTTTAAAGCACCAGAATAAGGGTCCGAGAAAACAAGATGGAAAATATATAACCAGCTGTGGATCGGAAAATCCAACTAGAAACACCAAGCACATGACCGGGACAGTGGTTGTCAAATCAGTACCGCATGCCTACAGAAAAATCACCACAGGAGTCCAAGAGAGAAAGCATACTCCTGGAAAGTGTCTCCTTTGAAAAGCTTTTGTAAACGACAGGTGTCAGGCAATTATTGAAATGGTAATTAGTTTAATTCATCAAATTAGCCTCTATCTTCGAAAAAGCCCCCTCCCTCGAATAACCCCCCTTCCCCCTTAAAGTATTTTTGTTGAATAAGCCCGATCTCGTGGGCTGAGATGTTGCCTTGACGGAAATAGGTATATCAAGAATATATCTCCAGTTTTTACCATGTGACAAGCCTCAAATAAAGCAAGAGAAAGTGCCCTGGTAATAATGATGGCTGCTGCTAAATAAGCCCTCCTTCGAAGAAGCCCTGGAAAAAACCCCTTTGCGAATTAAACTCCTGGGAACTTATTCAAGGGACTTATGGTAATTGTTGAGTAGCCAGAGAAGAGACAGTGTGTCTACTTGACAGTAATACTTGTAGCTCGATGCCTAGTTTTGCTTATGATGATAATGAGTGATTATAGTATGATGAGTATCATTATTAAAATTATTGATGATATTGGATACTAGCAATAGATTCTGATTTTTGGAAACGCAGCTTAATGACCAAACAAATAAACAGCACAGCAGCAACAAGGACGTAGTGTTAGTAGTATTCCAACCGAGGGGCGATTCACTCTTGCCAATACAGTACGAGATTTTTGTTTAACACATAAGGATTTCTAGGGAGTTTCAAATAAAACAATAGGATTTTCACAAAAGGTGTACGAGAGAGAGTGATTTGCCCCTCGATTCTAATTTCTAACTCAATTCAATTCTATTTGAATTCTAAGTATAAGTTGAAATACTACACACTTGATGTCTTTCCTTTGTCGTCGTACTGCTTCTTTATTTGATACTGAGTGCTTGATACTCGATAATCATGTTGACAGGACTTAATTTTTTGACAATCATTACCTAGTACTACCTAAACCGCAAGCCAATACAATATAAAAAGCCATACCCTATCTTGACTTGTCAAAACCATTCCTGATGTTCCGTTTGTACAATAGTATGATGCTAAATACTATATTTCATTTCTTCAAATGATAATCAACATCTCTTACCATGTCACAATTCTAAGCAAAAAGCAGGTAGCTGAAAGAAACTCAAATAGACCACGTGTGTTTCTTTCAATACAGCGCGAATTAATATTGGTAGATGCTTTGTTGACCCTTAGAATAAACACACTTTCCGGCAAACAAAGGTTAGTCAAAATGAATTATTCGAAATAATCTCTAACCCAATTTGTTCTCTGAGAATTTGTGAATACATTTCTATGAATTACTGCGACAGGTTATACTTAGATTTGTTTCTGCTTCAGGACGATGCTTGTTGATCGTAAAATATTGTTGATCGTAAAATACCTTGATCCCTTTTGATTTTAATTAAATTTATTGATGTGAAACGAATGACTGAGGTCAAATGAATGATCAAACAAGTGATCTACCCTGGGTACCAGACTCACTATATATAAAATAAAATAGAGATTATTTATTATTATTATTTTATTTTTTTTTTTTATTTTATATTATTATTATTATTAGATATTATTTTATATAGTGAGTCTGGTACCCAGGGTAACAAGTGGCCAAGTGGCTGACTGGTTTTGTTGAGATCAGCTGATTCGGTGATTGGGTTGGTTGTGGAATAAGCTGCCTTGAGTAACTGGAAGAATTTCTAACAAACCTAAATTCAGAGTCACTAAAACATTGGAATTAACAACGCAAAAGGCCTTCTTCTCATTAGCAAAACAATATCTCCCATATAGTAAAATATATGCAAAAAGCATAGTTGTATGTGCCTTATTAATTATTTCATCATTGCAGACTGTGTATGAATATACACATAGCAAAAGATAGGCCGTTGTAGTAGACATTACATCAATTTTGAATTATTTAAAGACTTTTCTTAAAAAAAACTCTTTCCCTCTACACCTCAACAACCATTCCCTGTAGAGATTCATTCACAGTATCAATAGACTCGTTTTTAAAAGAGCAATTTTATGAGAAAAAGAGCCTCAAAATTAGTAAAAAATTAAGAACAAATTAAGAACTAGCGGCGACTGAGGTAACATAAATTTGAAAATAAAAAAACATTGTTTTTAAGGAGACTATTTCATTATAGAACATATCTATTACTAATGTTCTTTTTAAAAACAATACCTGAATTTCATACATAGCCAATATTTCTCTGCATTAAAATATTGTATCGTGTCTAATTTTGTTTAACTTACATTCTACTAGACTTAGAGAAAATTTAGAGCAATCCAGCTTCAATTCTTTGGAAAAAAATACGAACAACCAGTCTGAACTTCAATTTCTTGTTACTTTTAAAGAGGATACTCGGACGAATAGTTTAGATACAAGAGAAGATTAACTTAGACTACGTGAGAGCGTTTTAAGATTAAGCATTGCTTTAAACTACTTCGTAACAACTGAAAAAACCGTCCTGTTCAACATACCAAGACGCATGTAAGCTTTTTCTATCGTATAAAGCATTGCTGCTTCTTAGATATGAAGTAAGTTGCTCAATCAAAATCAATGTTGAAGAAAGAAAAATAAGAGAAATAGTTTTAAGCAATAACATTGAGAAAAACATTTCTCTTTTATTTTTTTGGATATCTTTATTTTAAGTATGAGATAACTGAGCAATTTATCGAAACTGTCTTACTCAAAATCTCAAATCTATTTTGATACAAAGCTTGAAGTTTTTATCAGTCTTAAATCTACGATATTCCACCAACCCCAGGCGTTTGAAGATGAACTGAAATTAAAATAGAATAAAATCTGCAGGCAACTATTGTGATGAATTATGTTTTGAAACATTTAAGTAATGTGTATATATTCCAAGAAAAAGCCAGTCGTGCAGATTTTCATATGAGGTGCTTTATGCAAATAGGTCGCTGCTAAAAGGCCTCTGTCGGCCACCAATACTGACGTTACAAACCTCCAAGTTCCTTCGAGTAATCTTAAATCCTGGAAGGGTTTCTAAAAATACAAGAAAAGGCCCTGTTTGAGCTAAGATTAAACTGGGAGGGTGATTGGGTTATTTCTTAGTATATTTTCCCGATCACATGCATAAAAACCATCGCTTTTAGCCTTGAGCTCTCCTGGTCGAAATCATCTTACAGGGATGTGGATTTAGCCAAATGTTAAATCAAAATTAGCAAATACTAACCCAAGTAAAAAGTTGAATTGTAGGAATTCTGTAGAGGAATGTTTACGAGTTGGCCTCTACTACTAGTGGTGATCGTAGAAACTTACTGCTCACATTTTCATATCGCCGTTCTCAATTAAATTCTCAATGACAACCATTTCAAGTGCACAGTTGGTATCCAATTTCTTTCCAAGAAACATTACTCAGGCCCTCTCAAGACCCATAACTCATAAATTCGATTCCGTGAAAGAAGATTTTGGTCGAATGAGCAAGTCTGTTAAGTGGGTATTCAAGATTGGTTAACAAAGCCAGAAAATGTTAATGTAAGGCAGGTGTTCGTGAAACGTGTTGGAAATTTTGATTGAATCTTAAGAAGAAAAGAGCACTTAAAGAACTGACCAAGCATAATCCAAAACTCGTAGTTGGTTTATTTATGTCTTATGTTTGTATGCAGAAAATCAATTCTGGTTGCAGGAATCTTTAGATTTCGATGGTTTGTTTAATGAAGTTTTTCGATAAGAAAGCCAGGCATGGTCTAGGTCAGCTCTACTCCCCATAAAGTAATCAATCTTGAATTCCAAATAATAGCGGATAGGGCGACAGACAAATAGGCCAACATTAAAGGTTAATTTGCCTTTGCAATGATTCTTAGATTTAAAACTGATTGCAAGGGAAATGAAATTAATTTCAGAACTTTGAAATCGATCGTATAGTAATTATCTATGAAAAGAAAGCAATTTAAAAACAGGTGTGTATAGTTTCGACGCTTACTTTCGATTTTTCACCCAGTAAGCTCATCTGAAGCTGTACAACTACTGTTACATCGTAAATCTACCGCTGCATCAAAAATCTACTATTGTACCACGCAACTACTGTCGTATCAGACAACTCCTGTTGCATCACACAAATACTGTTGCATCGTACAACTACTGTTGCATCGTACATCTTGTATTGTACTGTTGCATCGTACATCTTGTATTGTATCTTAAAATTACTGTCGTATTGTACAACTACTGTCGTGTCGTAGCGTACAACTACCGTTGCATCTGACAACTTCTGTCGTACTGTACAACTATTGTCGTGTCGTAGCGTACATCTACTGTTGCATCGTATAACTATTTTTATGTATCAAAAAATTAGCTGAATGAAATCTAAAACTCTATGCAGCGATGCTCTCATATAACAAGGAACATGTAGTCATGTGGATTATATTAGGGATTGGACTATCATGGGACAAAATTTTGGGATATACGCTTATACCGTGAAAGCTCTTTTAAGCCCTGGAGGGTTCATTAATTTTTCAATTCTAGAGTGGGGATTAAAAGAGAGTGGGGCTTATTAGAGGGGGGTCTACTTAATAATTCAAAGTAAAAAAAGTTATAAAAATGTTCTTATTCTTTTTTTGTTATAAAGATGTCATACAAACTCAGCTCAGCTTTAAAAGTTTAGTAAATTTAATCAATGATAATGTCATAATCACCAAGATCAATTGATAACCCTGGGACATCTTCTAAACAAGTTTCGTCCTCTGGGATTCCTTCGAAAGGATCAAGATCAGTATCTTCTTGACTTCCAAGGCGCACAAGTAAATCTTTACATCGGCCGTATTTAATTCACATGATCTTATCATCATCACACTCGGTGAGAGACGAACTCGACGCGCATGTTTTCTTTGTTTGACATCAAGTGCAAAGGTAGGGGGCCTTAATAGAGAGAGGGGCAAAATTTTCATCTTTTGCTTGATAAGGGGGGACTTTATAGAGAGAAGGCTTAAAGAAGAGGGGGGCTAGATATAGCTATCGCGGTATTCGATTTTCATGTGCTCTTTAAAACGGAAACTCAGGCTTTCATTTGGGGGGGGGGCAGGCCTACGAATTTCCGACAAAATAACATCTTGGATCATGACTAATTTTAAGAAAGCTGCACAGTTCGATGAAAATAGGTGACTTTTGGGCGGGACCCTTTAAAAATCTTTGCTGACCACGCCATAATTAGATAGCAAGAAGAACAATCCATTAACGATTTTTGATATCAAGATCAATATCTCATCAGGCAATCGATGATAGAAGAGGTCGACGATTACACTTTTGACTAGTAGTACGTTCATTTGATGCATTTTATTTTGTTTACTTAAGTGGGGAATAAATTTGAAAATAACTTTTGTTTGGAAGAATCTGATGGAAAGTTCGGCTAATCTTTACATAATTTAAATTAAATATACAATTCGCAAGCAGTTTTAATTTTTGTCATATATTGTTTATTTGATTATTTAGTACTGGCTAATATCATATCAGCTATGTTCAAATTTGCAAAAAAGGCACAGAGAGGTTATAGAGGCCCCTGGGGTAAAAAGGGAAAATGCGGATCACCTGCGAGCGAAGTGAGCAGAAAATTTGGCAAAAACGCCCCTTAGAGTAGCTTAAAACTCCTTTTTAAAACGTTTTCTTGGAGTAATTTCGACATGTTAAACGGTTGTCAAATATCCAACGAAAGCCCAAATTTTCCAATAAGATCGCTGATTAGGGGGGGGGGGGGCGAGCGCCCTGTTACGATACAGGGTTCCCTTACGGACAATATCACGTGACAATTGCATCATTGTGCTGTGATTGCATCAGCGTCTGCAAATATGTTTTTTGCATTACATATTACATAATTATTATTTCAAGGTTCTGCTAAGGGTATATAAAGGGTTTTTTCATAAATAAGGTTTAGTCTGTTGCTGCTAGAAGATAGAAGCTCTGTTGCTAGTTTTGTCGTTAGAGCCGTGCCGTTATTTGTCGAACTTGTTCTTTTCAGTCGTTAATTGCATTATTGCCGTTCAAGAGCAGCCTCTCTACATCAGCAGAGTGTGGTTTGGCAGCTACAAGACGAGCAATCGCGGTTGTCAGCATTTGATATTGCTTTTCTGATGCCAGACAACTCAGTAAGGGCGTGATACAAAGCGACTGCAGATGTTCCATTTATGCAGCTTCTTTGTATTCACTTGCAAAATCCACAAGTGGTAAGTCGGGGCAAATAACCTTGTGGCATGCTCGCAATTGCTCATTTGTTGTGCTGGAACTTAACTGCTTGAGAGGACTGAATGCGGCTGTTGATGCCAAACTATCATTATCAAGTCGATAATCCAGGAAATTGATTAATGACTGAATGACTTCATTTCTTATCGCATCGAAGCTACGACGATCAGATACATATCTATTGTATGTTCCTCTTCTCTCCTTCTCTGTCAAAACAGCACCCTTGAATTTATTTCCTTTCTCTAATTCCGACAAAAATCCAGCCCTACCACTTCCTTTGTGACAGATTTCCATGCGAGATTGATCCTGTGGGCAGCACACCAGATTTTTATCAGAGGAAGATTTGAATTGGATTTTTTTCTGTAATCATCATAAAGTGCCCAGAGGCCATTTTTTGCACCCGTGTTCATGTTATCGCCATCAGTCACAAAGGATGATGTCTTTCCGAATAAGTCATTCCACGAGAGTGGACTGCAAGCTTCCATTATTGCTGCAAGATACCCCTTAGCTCCTTTCTCTGATTCTCCAAAGCCATGAAAATAAAGGGAATCATTGCCATCTTGGTGCACAACTTTGGCTTCTAGGTGGATATTGTGTATTTGCATACGATCAACAGCACCATCGGTTCTCATTGGTACTGCAAGGCTTGCCATATTCCTTTCATATTTTGAATATCAGCCTTAACGATAAAGTCTAGAAGTTCTGCATGAGTTCCAGGAAACAGATCCCTGAAATCATCAAGGAACATGTCATTCATTGTCCCATTGTCCTTGAAGTAATCAGCTTTCATAGCAGCAACCTGACGAGATGGCCATGACCACGCACTTTGAGTACCACGTTCTGCATCGTTGAAAACAGTTGCCATGTAGGCACCGATTTTCCTGTACAACCGCTTATTTGCCTTACTGATCTGAATACCAATGGTTGACCGGTCTTCGACAATGGCAGGCCTTTTAAGTTTTCTAACCGGTCTGCTCTACATGCTGCCAAATGCAATTCTGACTTTATATGGGTATCCATATAAGCTTTCCTTATTTCGCCCCCCTATAGGGTACAAACAGAGGGTACCTGCTTGCTTTTCTTATGAGATTGCACAACATCGGGATTGTCTATACAAACTTTGCATCTTACTTTCTTTCTCCCTTCCTTACCAAACTTCTTAAAGCAAGAATTGATAACTATTTGTTCACGTTTCCGTTTGAGTGTTTTAGACGAATCTCCAACTTTGCTGGTGCTTTGATCAATTTAATTGTCCTGCTCCTCTTGCTCATCTACTCTCCGTTCTTCTACTTCTGACTTTTCAATTTCCACATTTTGAGTTACTTCCTCATTTATATTTGCACCATAACTTTCCATTTCTGTACTTTCACCAGTTTTCTTCTCAGGTACTTCCTCATTCTTCACTAGAACCAAGCCTTTTCTTTTCTTCACTTTCGCCAGTTTTCTTTAACTAGTTTAGCATTTTGGATATGTAAGGAAATATTCAAATAGAGTTTAAACAAGTTTCATAACAACTGAACTACTGCAGTTATTCAGCATTCCAAGGATATATTCAATAGGCCATATTGAGATTAACTCAAAGGAGGCTACAAGGCTTAATACTGGAATGAGGCAGACTCATGGCAGATAAAGAATAGTTTGTAAATATTATATAGCCCGTGGCCTGTTCACAGAATGATATTAAATTACGCTGACTTAAAGTTATTCCAGTGTTTTCATAAAATTACTGACTTGCTCACCAGGAAATGATGGACTACTATATTTGAGTCATTTCAAATATTGGTTAATTCAACTCCAGACATTATGCCAATCTGAAAACAATATTCCAAAAATCTTTTAGCTGTTTAAATGGCAATGCAAGGTTCAATTGCAAGATTGGAAAACCTTATTTCCAATTTCAAGGAAATCCTCCCACTAATTTCTGATTTCAAGACCACAATTTGGATTTTCAAAACCACTATTAGTGTACAAGACCACACTAAATTAGGCACTGCCAGAGTGTGTCTTGAAAGAGACAGGGGCTTATTTTAAATTTTGGCATGGTAATGGGACTTAATAGAGAAGGGGCTTAATAGAGCTTTCACAGTATGCCGATTTACAATGATTTACAGAGATTCATGATCATTTGAGCTGATTCACGATGACCTTCGCAGATTTATTTTGACTCATGATGATTCATGATAACTCAGAATGATGCACAATTAGCAACACTGCTTCATGGTGATTAATGCTTGTTCACAACTATCTGCATTCAATTACAATAGTTCATGATTATGCAGAGATATACCAAACTTGAAGAGTTTATTGTTTCATTCGAAGTTTTATTGCTAGAAAAAGTGGCTTGTGATCACTGTAGTAAGATTCTGAAGGTGAACATTTTCACTGGGTCACGGATTCTGGAAGTTTCTTTATGGTATATGCCAATCTAGGCACTGTTCCAATGACAAAACTGCAATTCTAATTGCAATTCAACCAATGATGTGAGAAAAGTTTCATGGAGATTCTCTTAGCTGTGTCAAACAGCTTTGTTAATTATTGAAAATTTTATCTAATAGAAAACCTTGATTCCCACAATAGCCATTTCTTCCATTGTTGGTTAGTTACTTACAGGGTCCCCCACCATTCCTATATGTACTCATTTTTGGTACATGACAATCGATTACTTCGTCACTTCGCCTCCGAAAAGGGCAAACAAAACCCGAAAGTTGGTGAAGGAAAGTAGTTAGAAACCGTACTAAAACATTATAGAAATGTAAGAGTGACGGCTCATTTGCCTCGTCAAGACTTGCTCTTCTCAAAGGTGGTCTTGTTGCGGACAACAGAGCCCGTTCAACCGAGAATCGGGATGCGAAAAGTGAGGTAAATCGAGGAGTTTTAGTTAGACTATCTTGATATAACCAATGAATCACTGTAATTTTGGTTCTGTTAATGAACTCATGACCAGTGGCCAAATTACAGAGGTTTGGTGGGGCAAGAGCCTGTGCTCTCATCTGGCCATATTTAAGCCAATACGTAGCACTTTTATAGCTTTTGAACTCCATTTAAAGGAACTTTGGTACTCGCAACAAAAAATAACTCACAAGTGGAAAGTTTTTGGCAATTGCCTCCTTGAAAATGATTCCTCATCATTGCCACGTTCACTTTCGCTCCTCAAATTTTCCATGTTTTGAGCAGCTAAAGACCCCAACATTGCAGTCCACGATCTTTGGCTGAATGCTGTTTACCACTGCAAGACCGAATCATGGGTACGGCCGAGATGGCGCCGATTGAAAATCGCGCGCTTCGAATACCCTGTTGTGAGAGCAATGGTTTGCTCGAATTTTTAAATTAATTTACTTACTGGGGAATGTAATACCAATGCAACAAAAAGGGCATAAAGCTCCTTCAGAAAAACTGCCATAGACATCAGAAAAGTCAGTCATGAGGCTACGTTCCCACATCATCGAGAGCGAGTTGGGCCGTTGGTGCATCGGCGCCAATCGCTCAACCTACCATATAGGGGTTACTAAGGGAAGTTACACAATAACCCCCAAACAGGAAAAGCCTCTTTTCCCCACTAATAGCCAATGCACCAGTCCTACCTATTAGCATCAGAAAACTCTAAGAAGCATGAAAGATGCCTAAAGGTATGAGAGGTTTCAACGATGCCATGAAAGAAACTCAACACGCAAAGTTATACTGAAAAGGCATTTAGCATAAAGAAACAAATTGAGGAAGGGAGGGCTGGGAAAATACAATAAAACAGCCTAGTTGTATTGTGGCTTCACCAAGCAAGATGAGACCCACGCTATGCCAAAACCTTAAATACCCCTAGATTAACCAAGGGAATGAAAACGCCACGAAACACACATCTTACCCTAGTTATACAAATTAAATTCACAGGAGGCCGAAAGACTCCCCGCAATACCCACCATAAACTAGTAGAGCAGATACAAGAAAAACTCGAGGAAGCGTGGCACAGAAAACATAACGAAAAAGTAATAACAACAATCTCATGCGATTTAGTTAACGCTCAAAAGCCCCTCGTGAAATTAACTCATTCAGTGGGATTTCGCGAGAAAATGAGAGAAACTGCGCATGCTTTATCAATATATTTTTCCGATTGAATTCAGACATTGAGCAACAAATAAAAAGAAAGCCACGGCAGGTTCAGGCTATTTTTCCAATACAAAAGTTATGATACAAGTTATTGATCACCATAGAAATATCTAGCCACAAAAGGCGTTTTCTTTCAAATGTGCTGATTTCTACTGATGTCTATCTCAGTCCTTCGTCCCTTCACGATATGGAGAAAAAGTAGAGATAGCACAGAATAGAGTTATTCTGAGTATAGCAGCGTTGAAATGAAGGGAAAACGACTAACTCTTATAATATTGCTGTTTGTCTGCTTGACGATACTGGTATTTCATGGAGGAACTTTATATGGAAACAAGAAGTGTTTTCATTCTACAGTGACAAAAAAGGCTGACAAAGAAACAAACGGACTTGAAAATGACTCGGAAAATGTAGGACAGATTACTGATGAAGTTGCTCGCATTTCGAAGAAGCAAACTTCGAATGACTACACTCACAAGGATACTAAAGTCATCCTTATTTACTCTACACTTTTCCTTCAAAGACATTGGTCTTGGATGGTTGGAAAACAAATGCTCGAGCACTTTGGTTCTTGTGATCGATACAAAAATTGCCTTGTGACATATGACAAGAGCTGGGTAAATGATGCACATGCCGTTTTGTTCCATGGAAGGGACGTAGAAATGGATCATAAAAGACAATACCAACCTGAACAGTTGAAAGAAGTTCAAAACAAAATTTCGAGGAAGGATCAAAAGTGGATATACCTTAGTCATGAGAATCCCCAGCAGAACCCATTAATGTATGACAAATACAATGGGATTTTTCACTGGCTTGCAACCTTTGATAGGAACTCCAACATCTTCGCTCCTTACTCGACTTATATTGCAAAGAAGAACCCCCATAAAGTGACTCGAAATTATGCGAAAGAAAAAACTGGCCTAGTTGCATGGGCAGTCAGCAACTGTGGGCTGCTACGAGAGGACTATGCCCTCGAACTTCAAAAATATGTTACTTTAACAGTGTATGGTTTGTGCAGTAAACGGTTCAAAAACCAAAGAAGCTGTGCTCATTCAAGTGATACTTGCAAGAAAGAACTCTCAACTTATAAATTCTACCTTGCATTTGAAAACAATTTTTGCCATGATTACGTCACCGAAAAATATTGGGAAAGAATTATGCAGGATGTTGTTCCAGTGGTAATGGGAGCAAATTATGACAAAGGAGTTGCTATTCCAGGATCATACATAGATGCCAGTGAATTTGAATCAATCCAAAAACTAGCTGAGTATCTATTGTATCTTGACAAAAATGATGATGAATATAACAAGTTCTTTGCATACAAGGGGAAATTTGAGCTTGGGAATGGTAGCTTTTTTTGTGCAATTTGTGCAGCTCTACACGAGCAGAAACCTGGAGAATCTTCTACTGCCATTGATTTAGGAAAATCATTTAATTATGAAAAAAATTGTGGCATTTACAAACCAAAAATTGAGAAGCTGCGTAAACAAATAGAGGAGTCTCAAAAAAGTAGGCCTGCTTAATAACTGGCAAATGGTGCAAGAAGCTGAATGAACTGATGCCACTGAAAAAGGTTTATAATTTTTTTGTGGAGTTTCTATTTGTGGAATGATGCGTGTTGTGGTGTTTGGGGGCTTCTTTCTTGCATATTCTTGCTGGCATTATACATAACAAATATTTTACAGTTATGTCGAGATGATTGTTCAATAGAGTTCTAAAGTAAAGACATTACAAAAATACATTTTTAAAATTTTTGAATTTGGATCCTATAGCCTGAAATCTAAACCGATTTTAGACATATTGACTAATTTTGCTTATTTGGAAGTATTTCAAGGTGATCTTTTTTGTTATGTGGTTAAAATTAAAAGCTCTTTTCTATTGAGTAGTTAGTGTCGCACCCTGAAGGGTAGGCGTTCCTCTTTTGGCGAGCAAATAACTACAGTAAGTACTATAGACTGAGTGTCGCAACTTGACTCATATGACTTTCCTGAATAAATGCCTTAGCTGAAATGAGAATACATATTTCTTAGGATACAGGTTTCATATACACAGCAATAAAGCGAACGAGGGATAATACAAAAATACGATATGAACAACAAAACGGTTTTCGAATGCGGGTTAACATATATTAAAGTAGTAATGTTCGATAGTTTAATACAATTCCTTAGTTACTTCTATGCATCCAATAACCACAATTGTCCAAAATCAAAGCCAAGTAAGTAGATTAGTGGGTTTCAACGCGTTTGTTTTTACAATATGTTTTCATGTTTCTGTAACTATGGCACGCCATAGTGGACAAAAGTAGGTCAAGATTTCAAGTTTGGGTCAAGTTTTTGCGATCACCGGTCAAAAACTTGCGATTACTGGTCAAGAATTTGCTATCTGTAGTCACGAACTTGCGATTACCTGTTAAGAATGATTAACTGTATGCTAAGGGTTCGATCATGCAATCACTAGGTGAGATCGTATCATGCAATCAGCTCAAGTATTAAAATCACTAGGTGAGATCGTACAGAAAGGAAAACATGGTCAGTCGTCCTGCACGGTTCAGGGGCTGTGCCCGTAGGGTGCCACGTGATCTCTCTCTCTAGTCCGCATTTCACTCTTGTGCTTTTTTGCATAACGTTTCAAAATGGTGGTCAATCACGCGAGGGACAAACATGCGACCTACCTGGCCTTGCTGTCTTAAGGCCACTACTCTGGTGTCTCTAATAGAAGGGAAAGGTAATAGAAGGGGGTGTTCATTCCGGCCAATTTTCAATAGAAGGGGGGTGCTAATAGAAGGGGTGCTAATAGAAGGGGAGTGTTCATTAGAAGAGGGTGTTCAGCCGGCCAATTTTCAATAGAAGGGGGTTGCTAATAGAAGGTGGTGTTCAGGTTGGCCAATTTTCAATAAAATGTCAGCAAATTTCAATAGCAAAGGGGAGCTAATAGAAGGAGTAAATCTTTTAATAAAAACAGGGGCGGATCCAGCAAAAAACCTGACTGAGTTCCAAGCCAAGGATAGAGACTTTATAATAATATAATAATATAATAATAAATAATTTGTTTAAAGTTGGCGTACTAAATGAACGGCTGATAGCTATAAAGAAGCTAATTAAGGCCAACTATCTATAAAGAGTTAGTATGAAATAAAAATATATGATACAATATTAAAAAGGTTTATGGTATAATGTTCTAAATAAAACCTAACCCAGCAATAAATTTTTTACACAATCTACAGTCGCATTCTATAGGGTGTGCTCTTAATTCTTTTTTAAATGTTGCCAATGATTGGGACTCACTTATACTGTGAGGTAGTGTTTGCCACAGTTTTTGACCTAAATATCTCACAGTTTCTATACCATAAGAAGTTGTCCTGGCTTTTGGAATGCAAAGATTATTTTTAGTTCGCAAATCATAATGTACATTTCTTGTTTCAAAAATCTCACTCATGAAACTAGGGTTCAGGTTATGTTTGGTTTTGTATATTTCAGATAACGCATTGATAACTGTGCATTATTTTTCATATTTATCCATTTTGGTGGCACTGAGGGGGAGGGGTAGATACTATCTACTCACTAAATGTAGATTCTAGATTTCTTTCCGACAAAACAGTGCCTCTGTGAAAATTTTTGCAACCCCCTCCCTTTCGCAATACCCTTTTGTTTGTTTTGGGTGCCACAGCAAAGGTTTTCCCTTTTGTTTTGCTCGCAATTTGTTGTTTTGCCTCGGTAGACACTAGCCTATTCACCAAAATATGGTGTTCATCTTCCGTGCCATCAAAGACTGCAATTCAAAGCAAAAGTAGTTAACACTCCTGGAAAATAAATGATATCTCCTGGTTTTGTCTCAAACACTTAATTATTCTGCTAGAATGCTGTGAGGGTCGCGAAAATATGACATCTGCAGTCGCCATTTCGAATTCAATGTTTTGTAGTTTCCAAATCACGACAGAGAAGAAACTGGTAATTTTAAGATTTTGAAGAGACTGTGATAAAACTTTTTTAGGTTTTTTTAAGAATTTTTAGGTTTCACTTTTTTAGTTTAAATATTACTTGTTTCAGGCACACTATTTTAAGCTATATGTTGGAAAACTGACTGGATTTGTGCACCAAGGAACTCACTCTGGATCCGCCTCTGTAAAAGGCAATGAAATTATAGACAGGGAATTTTGTAGAAAAAACTAGCAAACTGCCTAACCTCAAATTTTATTTCACATTCTTACTAAATAGACCATGGAGATTCCAAATCCAAGATGGGCCAAAAAAATTATCACCGGAAGGTACTGTTTTTGATGACGTCATCAAAAAAATGATAAAAAATCTTTAAAAATCGGCCAAGGACTCGAACTTAACTTTTTTTGCATTTTTGCACTACCAATGAGGATAACTATGCAGATTTCAAATCTGAGATGAAATGAAAAATATCTTGAACGGAAGTCAAATTTTGTGATGACGTCATCAACTTGGAGAAAATTCACTTTGACCCTATTTAATTGTTTTCTCGCAACTATCATTGTCAAATATGTTCCATATTCGAATTGCACACATTCAGTGCTTTTAAAAGATGTATTGAATTTCTATTATACTTACTTTTAAACGTTCTTTCATGACGTCATCATCATTTTATGACGTCATCGCCTTTTAGAGGTAATTGAATAACGCGTGAAAGGATGCTTAAAAATCTTTAGCTAGTTAAAAAAGTCATTCAAAATTAAAATTTCGTTGTATAGAAAATGATATGGATCCATTCATCCTTCATCACTGTCTCCTTTGCTGGAACTCCAGAAGAAAATGTAGTTCCACTCATCATCGTCTGCTTTAAGCTGATCATCTCACCATAATTTTTCCCATGGCCTAGTCCTCATTGGTTACGGAATTTTCTTCGATTTCATCACTAGAGCGCTGCAGATTTTGCAGTTTTTTAGCGGTGGGTGTGCGGGGCCCTGCACAAGATGAACATAATTTGTGTGAAAAAATTTTGGAATTATTTCGCTGACTCCAGTATTTTCTGCAGATATTCACAGCTTTTTTAACGTTGAAGATCGGATATTTTTGTTATCAAGCCGTTAAGAAACGTTTTTCTCTTTATATCCTCTTCGTGCCATTTCTTATTTATTTATCAAATGTATGTTCAAAATTAGAATATGTAAAGAAATTTTGTTCCTATAAACCACACTAAAACCACCTGTAGGCCAGATCATTCGTTCCATCGTATGTCTAACCAAAGCTTAAAGGCAATTTCTCTTACAATCTTCTTTTGATAATGTAACCAATAGTAAATGCTTGTGTCAACCAGTATGGATCTGTATTTCCTTCTTAGCCCTGGTAGAGCCTTGAACTAGCTTTAGAAAGTAAGTTTGATACAACAAGAACCAGACCAGATCATACAAAATTTTTTCGACAAGTTATCAAGTAGGAATCAAGTTTTGCAATGGGTTATCGCAGAGATAAAGTGTTATACCCGCACTAAATATATTCCATTTCAAGGTTTTTGTTGCTGTTAGTGATGCTTGGCAGTCTTCTGCATTACAAAGATCAAGATAATCCAAAGGCTTTACCAGGGCTAAGAAGGAAAGCAGTTAATTTTGAAAGCACTTGTGTTTACCAATAAAGAACAAACCTTAAAGATAATCAAAGATTCCACGACATACTCGCTTAATTGCAGCTATGAAGAGGCTGACATCCACTTGATATTCCATTCTTTCCTCATCGATAAAATTTATTAGTTGTCGAAAGGACACTAATGTATTTTTCTGCTTATTGTGTGAAAAGCCTTCAAGGAAATATTCCTTAAAGACTGACAACGAAAGTACGTTAATTTTGGAACGTCGTATCTTACCTGGGTTTAGATAGTTCCAAAAATCTACCGGCTGTTCATGCAGTTATTGGCTGCGAAACAACACCGGTAATGTTGTTGTAAGGAAAGCTAACATTTTAAAAAGCTTTAGGAGTGTTCTGGAAAGGGAAAATTGCTCGAGAGAGTTAGGATGAGACAGGAAATCTGCAAAGACATTCTCACGAAAGCGATAAAATTTGTGCAAAAATAATCATACAAAGGGAAATGTGATGAAACACTTGTGCAGATAAGAGTAAGAATTCGCAAGGCAATGAAAAACAGATAATCAGAAGCTCTACATACAGATCCATACTGGTTGACACAAGCATTTACTATTGGTTACATTATCAAAAGAAGATTGTAAGAGAAATTGCCTTTAAGCTTTGGTTAGACATACGATGGAACGAATGATCTGGCCTACAGGTGGTTTTAGTGTGGTTTATAGGAACAAAATTTCTTTACATATTCTAATTTTGAACATACATTTGATAAATAAATAAGAAATGGCACGAAGAGGATATAAAGAGAAAAACGTTTCTTAACGGCTTGATAACAAAAATATCCGATCTTCAACGTTAAAAAAGCTGTGAATATCTGCAGAAAATACTGGAGTCAGCGAAATAATTCCAAAATTTTTTCACACAAATTATGTTCATCTTGTGCAGGGCCCCGCACACCCACCGCTAAAAAACTGCAAAATCTGCAGCGCTCTAGTGATGAAATCGAAGAAAATTCCGTAACCAATGAGGACTAGGCCATGGGAAAAATTATGGTGAGATGATCAGCTTAAAGCAGACGATGATGAGTGGAACTACATTTTCTTCTGGAGTTCCAGCAAAGGAGACAGTGATGAAGGATGAATGGATCCATATCATTTTCTATACAACGAAATTTTAATTTTGAATGACTTTTTTAACTAGCTAAAGATTTTTAAGCATCCTTTCACGCGTTATTCAATTACCTCTAAAAGGCGATGACGTCATAAAATGATGATGACGTCATGAAAGAACGTTTAAAAGTAAGTATAATAGAAATTCAATACATCTTTTAAAAGCACTGAATGTGTGCAATTCGAATATGGAACATATTTGACAATGATAGTTGCGAGAAAACAATTAAATAGGGTCAAAGTGAATTTTCTCCAAGTTGATGACGTCATCACAAAATTTGACTTCCGTTCAAGATATTTTTCATTTCATCTCAGATTTGAAATCTGCATAGTTAATTTAGTGCAAAAATGCAAAAAAAGTTAAGTTCGAGTCCTTGGCCGATTTTTAAAGATTTTTTATCATTTATTTGATGACGTCATCAAAAACAGTACCTTCCGGTGATAATTTTTTTTGGCCCATCTTGGATTTGGAATCTCCATGGTCTATTTAGTAAGAATGTGAAATAAAATTTGAGGTTAGGCAGTTTGCTAGTTTTTTCTACAAAATTCCCTGTCTATTAGTAGGATGGTGACACTGGTTACTTGATAATGGATAGATGGTTAGAGATAAAGATAGACAAACATAACAAGGGGAATTATGACCATTAAAAAATAACTACATAACATAACAAGGGAAATTATTGACAAGTGAAAATTGCGTGTTCTGATCATCACAGATTTGTAAAATTTAATAGAAGGGGGGTGCTTATAAGCGACGGGGGGAGGGCAAATTCTTCTGAAATTAATACACGGGGGAGGCGTCTATTAGAGACACTAGAGTATTCTTTCTCCGGTAGAAGAGGTGTGACCATAGTAACAACGAAACTTTGGTCTCATTTTCTTTAACCACCTTGAGCTATACATTGCACTCTTTCCCATTATTGCTCTCAGGCACTTCCTCTTACTCTTTCTAATGGTCAGGCACATCTTTTTTCTTGTTCGTCTACCAGCAAGACGAAATTTTTAACCTGGATGTTTGGTCTTCCCTGTTGCCACATTTTTCGAGATGTTATGAATGTCAGATACTGTTGTTTCCATTTTTCGGCAAACATGTCTGCAAGACTTTGCACCAGTTTCCAATGATATTTGATATCGTAACACGTTTGCTGTGGATGCCCTTTGGAGGATTTTTTTTTCATATCCAGATAAAATAATACAATACAAAATACATTTTACTATACTTGTTAATTACTCTACGATACTACAGGTACGATACCATGGGGAGCAAAGGACAAAGACAACCCGATGGCCATGACATGCAACTAGACAAACAAATGCGAACGCTACACGTACACATAATGAATGTTAACAAAAAAGAAAATAAGTATACAAGTATATAAGTATATTGCATAATATATATTTGGACAATGTATAAGTGTATAATATATATTTGGACAATGTTTAGTACTGGATAGGAAACACAGAGAGACCTTAGATATTTACTGTATTCGTGGATGCTAGTTATTGAAGTAAAAAAATGGCACCAATTTGCCATAGCACTATAGTCAAGTAATATCAGAAGTATTGAATTTATGGTTGTAGAAAATTGATAAAGCATGAGAAAGGCAGCAATCTGTTGATATCAAAATATGATCAAGTAATATCACAAGTATGGAATTTGTTGTTGTAGAAAATTGATAAAGCATGAGGAAGGCAGCAATCTGTTGATATCAAAATATGATCAAGTAATATCACAAGTATGGAATTTTGTTGTTGTAGAAAATTGATAAAGCATGAGGAACGCAGCAATCTGTTGATATCAAAATATGATCAAGTAATATCACAAGTATGGAATTTTGTTGTTGTAGAAAATTTATAAAGCATGAGGAAGGCAGCAATCTGTTGATATCAAAATATGATCAAGTAATATCACAAGTATGGAATTTGTTGTTGTAGAATATTGATATAGCAAGAAGAAGGCAGCAATCTGTTGATATCAAAATATGATCAAGTAATATCACAAGTATGGAATTTGTTGTTGTAGAAAATTGATAAAGCATGAGGAAGGCAGCAATCTGTTGATATCAAAATATGATCAAGTAATATCACAAGTATGGAATTTTGTTGTTGTAGAAAATTGATAAAGCATGAGGAACGCAGCAATCTGTTGATATCAAAATATGATCAAGTAATATCACAAGTATGGAATTTTTTTGTTGTAGAAAATTTATAAAGCATGAGGAAGGCAGCAATCTGTTGATATCAAAATATGATCAAGTTCTATCACAAGTATGGAACTTGTTGTTGTAGAATATTGATATAGCTAGAAGAAAGCAGCAATCTGTTGATATCAAAATATGATCAAGTAATATCACATGTATGGAATTTTTTTGTTGTAGAATATTGATATAGCAAGAAGAAGGCAGCAATCTGTTGATATCAAAATATGATCAAGTAATATCACAAGTATGGAATTTTTTTGTTGTAGAAAATTTATAAAGCATGAGGAAGGCAGCAATCTGTTGATATCAAAATATGATCAAGTTCTATCACAAGTATGGAACTTGTTGTTGTAGAATATTGATATAGCTAGAAGAAAGCAGCAATCTGTTGATATCAAAATATGATCAAGTAATATCACAAGTATGGAATTTGTTGTTGTAGAAAATTGATAAAGCATGAGGAAGGCAGCAATCTGTTGATATCAAAATATGATCAAGTAATATCACAAGTATGGAATTTGTTGTTGTAGAAAATTGATAAAGCATGAGGAAGGCAGCAATCTGTTGATATCAAAATATGCTCAAGTAATATCACAAGTATGGAATTTTGTTGTTGTAGAAAATTGATAAAGCATGAGAAAGGCAGCAATCTGTTGATATCAAAATATGCTCAAGTAATATCACAAGTATGGAATTTTGTTGTTGTAGAAAATTGATAAAGCATGAGAAAGGCAGCAATCTGTTGATATCAAAATATGCTCAAGTAATATCACAAGTATGGAATTTTGTTGTTGTAGAAAATTGATAAAGCATGAGAAAGGCAGCAATCTGTTGATATCAAAATATGATCAAGTAATATCACAAGTATGGAATTTGTTGTTGTAGAATATTGATATAGCAAGAAGAAAGCAGCAATCTGTTGATATCAAAATATGATCAAGTAATATCACAAGTATGGGATTTTTTTTTGTAGAATATTGATAAAGCAAGAAGAAGGCAGCAATCTGTTGATATCAAAATATGATCAAGTAATATCACAGGTCTGGAATTTGTTGTTGTAGAATATTGATATAGCAAGAAGAAGGCAGCAATCTGTTGATATCAAAATATGATCAAGTAATATCACAAGTATGGAATTTTTTGTTGTAGAATATTGATATAGCAAGAAGAAGGCAGCAATCTGTTGATATCAAAATATGATCAAGTAATATCAAAAGTATGGAATTTGTTGTTGTAGAAAATTGATAAAGCATGAAGAAGGCAGCAATCTGTTGATATCAAAATATGATCAAGTAATATGACAGGTCTGGAATTTGTTGTTGTAGAATATTGATATAGCCAGAAGATGGCAGCAATCTGTTGATATCAAAATATGATCAAGTAATATCACAAGTATGGAATTTTTTGTTGTAGAATATTGATATAGCAAGAAGAAGGCAGCAATCTGTTGATATCAAAATATGATCAAGTAATATCAAAAGTATGGAATTTGTTGTTGTAGAAAATTGATAAAGCATGAAGAAGGCAGCAATCTGTTGATATCAAAATATGATCAAGTAATATGACAGGTCTGGAATTTGTTGTTGTAGAATATTGATATAGCCAGAAGATGGCAGCAATCGTGCTGAAAAATGCTTGGACTTGTACTAGAATCTAGGCCTTATGAGGATAGTTATCAGTTATGAACGTCCTACTGAAAAGTGTGGGAGAAAAATCCCTTGCTCTCTTTTGCGCAGCTTCTTAGGAAGGGATATAAGGGTAATGAGAAAACACACATTTTTATCTATAGATTGATCGTACCAGGGTATCAAGAAAAGGGAAAAAAAATAAGGTATTAGAAATAAAATGCTCGGATACAATGGCATTCCCCAGATCATTACCGCGCCGCCAAATATCAGAGTAGGAAATGGTTCTGACATCTTCGAAATAGAGTTTTCCATATATATCACTTCCTTGTTAGTTTTATTCGCTTTTAAATTGAAGGCTTTTAATCTACAGTGGAATCCCGTTATAACGAACTCTTAAAGGGAACCGGAAAGTAGTTCGTTATATCGGGATTTCGTTAAACCGAGAGATAACGTTTTTTTGGTTCCTTTCGCAGTTCACGCGGTAAAATACCTACGGTGGGCTTGATTAAGCTATCTCCAACCTCTGTGCACATTTAACTCCAAAAAACCAATCTGAATTCAAACAATACAACTGACTGGTCATTGAAAATGAAAATCTTAATGTTCCTTTCATAATTTGGGACCAAGAAATTGGCAAAGCTGGTATCACTTCGCTCCTAGTTGGTGCCTGAATGATGTCTTCGATTACTTTACATTCTTATTTGCCTTTTCCTGCTTTTCCATCTGGGTCTCGCAATCAATTTTTGTCGTCGCTCATTGCCAATGTCTCATATGTAAGAAGGTATTCGTTAGTACCAATATATTCATTCGCAGTAATTTCTGACGCAATCAAACTTTCATCTCGTACACTGAATCTATCAGCCAGTGCTTGAAATGTATCATCAACATGTTTTGCCGATTGCAAAAATGATTTGTCCCAAGAGAAAGTGATAAATGAACACCGAAAATAAATAAACAAACAAAAAACAGATTAAAAATTTATGAAAAGTTCGTTATATCGAGGGTAATTATGATGAAGAGACCTAGAAGAGACCTACAATCAGGTTCGTTATACCGGGAAGTTCGTTATATCCGGGGTTAGTTATATCGGGATTCAACTGTAGTTATCTATGCTTTTTCGACGCTTTTTGTTTGTGAAACGGCATAATTCTTTGGTGGACAGGATAAGTTTCTAAATCGCAATATTTTTTTCGCAGAAGTCATTACATCAAAAAATGTACATTTTAATACCGCAATGAACAAATTGAGGAAAGAATAATTTAGGCAAAATAAAAAAGTCATGCAGTGTCAGGGATAAAGTCGACCAGATAAATGCGCACTGACGTTATCAATAATTAGCAACAAGTCCCTTCGCTTATTTATTTAAACACATTTTATATATATAAAACCTGATATGATTTGTATTGCAAAAACAAACAATAAAGACCCATCATAAAACAACCCACCATTTGATTTCAGCATCTTTGATAAAGAGCAATTCGTTGTACATCTCTTACATCAAACGTCACATATCAATATTACAAGTAAATAGACCAAAATCACATTTGGCGCTCGGTTTCGAGTGACACAATCGACTAGGTCAGAACTGGATATGATCCTCATTGACGCGAGCAAGGTCAAACAAAATAACTGGCCAATCTCGGGTGAATTGTGGTTTCATATCACCGTAAGCATTATCACTACTGCATTAGCTTATTAAGAACTGCTACGTCAACGTTGCACTTGCAAGGATAAACGCAATGAAACTTATGAAAAGGGTGTTCTTCATCGCAGCTGGTTGCAGATAATGTCGCACTCATTACTTGTATAAGCAGCAGCAAAATTTGTGTGAAACCTGGTCATCTTTGTTTTCATACCTATAACTAATTCCCTTTTCAGGCACAAGTTACTAGTCTCTTAAAGAGCATTTCTGTTTGATTTAGATCTGCTTCCTACTGACATCGCTCATAAATTCTGTCTGTACCATCACATCTATTAAGCTTGTGCAAATTGACAAAGCTGACTGTACTTGGGAATTTTACTCGGAAAGCAAAACGGACTTGAAAGAAGTCATTGTTGACATCGATATAAGGGCGTAGAAGCTAGCACTAAAATCGTAGCCAGCCTAAAAATCCCTGTTAGTTCACCATATTAAAGAAATGAAATAATGTCTGTTTTTCCGAAGCAGTGTATTAAATGATTAAAATCTTCTGCTAGTTTTAAATCTTTCATACAGGTAAGTGTTTACAAAAATGTTAGTTTTTCTAGCTTTAAGTTACACGATAGCCCTTGTGACGAAATCTTCAAGCAAATAGACGCAATTGAATCATACAAACAGAATGGAAGTTAATCGGGGTGGAACATACCATATTTGTCCCAAGACATCTCTTTGTCATCCCAGAAACACATTTTGTAAGATCTCAATATAAGCATACATTTTAAAACAGGCATTGGGTTTTTTTACTGGTAAGAGCAGTTACTCCTGTTCGTTACTAGTAGGAGCTGTTACTCCATTCTTTTCATTTCCACAGCAATTCTAAATCAAATTACTGTGAATAAAGCTTTGCTCTCAACAAGAGAACAGACTAGTGGTTATTTTATGGTGTATGCTTCCCTCAAAATCAAATACAGAGCTTTATAGAATTTATCAACAAAATGAATCTTTGACTCGTTTTCACGAGACCAGATCCAAGCGGGCGAGGGTGCATTTGGATCCAATCCGGGTAAACGGAAACTGACAGAAAACCTCATTGTGAAACGTGTGCGGTTCCATTTGGAAGTGACTGCGTTTAAAGAGGATCTTACACAGAAACTCCTTGGAATCGGATCCTAACGGTCCCACTTGCAAGAGTATTGCAGATACAAAATGGGTCATTGCAGATATGCAAGGTCTAGTCTGCGCTTTTGTTGCTGTTGCTGAACGACCAGCAAAAATACTGCGCGCAGGCTATGCAAGGTCTCGACCTCGTAGCAAAGAGAAGCTCAGAACTATGCGATAGCATACACGAAAAATAAAAATAGTGTACAAGATACCTCGAAATATTTCTGGAGAGAGAGAAAAGCTTTGTCTGTTTGTGTAAATTCTCTGCACAACAACACGTCAACGATAAATGAAAACTTTGGAACTGAAAAGACATTACACCTGCTTCTCATCACTACAAATAACACACACGAGCTCGTAAATTGAGCCAGTAAAGATAGGTCGTCAGCCTAATTTCACATTCGAGTGATTCACTAAAGACAAGCTAATTGTTGAATTCCATTTCGTCTAGATGAGAAATTTTGTGTTTACAGCTAGCTTGATTGTGAAGAAAGACTAAGCGTCAAAAGATGCGACACAAAAGATTGAGGTTGAATCCAAACTTGACATGTTTCGATGACAAACTATTACTTAATTTGCAGATCTTATGCCAAAAGGCACTAATGATAACGCTTTAAATTCCATGAATAAATAATTATTGCATCTTTGTTCTAACAACTGAATAAAAACAATTTGCTTGGAGGTTCTATGTTGGGAACTGTAACTGAAACATCGTAGATAAATTTATTCGCATATTTCAAATGGCACAGAGAAAGCGAACTCACTTTAGAAATACACTCTTTTTTTATAAGAACACGAGCTTCAAAATTTGTCTAGTTAAGAACAGTTAAGAACAAGCTGAGGATGAGCTTCTGAAAAATGCAATTTTGAACAACGTTTTTTCTCAAAATCGAGGATTTTTAGCGATGTATGGGTGCTTTTTCGGTGAATATTCAAATTTTTCAGCAAATTAAGGCTGTCTCACTCAGTTTGTTGGCAAATTAGGCCTGAACACCTCCTTAGAGCGAAAAAGCTAGTTGTTGTGATGTAGGGACTATAGACCCAGATCCCCAATTGTGTTGTTATAAAGGAATTGATAGAAGCCTAAAAGGAGCATGGTGGCTGATGCCTCAAAAGCAAATTCCATTATACAAGACTTCACTAGAATTGGAAACGATTTTACTCTGCCAATCTACGAATTTGCATGCTGCAACTGACTCAGTTTTTCTTCTTTTGCATTCATCTCGTTACGAAGATAATTTTGAAAGAATATTGTGCAACGGGTTTAGATTGGAGGTGTATTCTTTGAATTTCAGGTCATCTTACTGGTTCTTTAAATAGATTCTCAGGTCACCAACTCCAAACAACAAACGCCATTTGAAAACATCAGACTGTTCTATACTTCACTCCTCCCACCGCCCAAACAGTCATTTAAAATGTCAGTTAACCTTGCATCCCTCAAACCACAAATAGTCACAATTTGAAATAAGATATGCAAAGCAAAGCCTACTTTATTCTGTGAAAAGCTTCACTTTACTTTTCAATATTCTGGCTAAGCTTTGCCTAATAAACATACGAATCCAATTTAATATTTTAATGCTTCCCGTAAAACCTGTAGGCCTATTCATGTGATCTGCCTCTGAGAAGTTGCACAGCTCATGTAGTCAACATCAGAATTTTGCTTTTATATTTTAAACAAAAGAGCTGTGATTAATTTCTGCCCATTAGGAACCTTGACATGCAACTGCAGCAATCAGCTGTAAGATTAAATCTTTGATATGACTCGAAACTCAGAATTTCGAGATGAAAATCATTATATGTCCACTTATGATATCAATCTCAATTCAAAGCACAACTAATTATGAATTAGACACTTTTAATAGCTAGCAAATAAGGGTCATCTTAGAACAGTTCTAGTTTCACATGCAGTTAATTTAATGCTTGTTTTAAAAACATATGAAAATGTAATTAGTTCTTATTATAAATTGAGTGTCTTTGTAAGCAATAAATTGATTCCCTTAATCAAAATCTGCAAAGAATGACCATAAATCATATTTCGGAAGTTGCTGCATCGCAAGAATCCACTATGGTTGCATTGCTTTTGCTCCGCAACGAAGAATATAGCACTGTTTGCTTTCATTTGTAATATTAAAGGAAATCAACTCATACTAAAGTGGTTTAAGCCATATTGCTGGCCTGGAGATTGTGAAAGTTTAGTCACTCCCAGAATAGAAAATTCACAAGTTACACCAAAATCGAGCCCTTTCAATGAAGCAAGTGCTTATTCATTGGTGTTCGGTGGATAGTATAAGCAACTCTGAACAAGTTATCTATTCGGACGCCGCACCGCTAGTATGCTCTGAAATGGGACTGCTCCCATGGAAATAATCACACATAAAGTCAAAATGAAAAGCCTCTACTGCTCAGTACTTTTATCAAATTGCAAACATTTAGTATCTTTATCATTGGAAACATTCAAGATATGGGAAGCTGGTTCCATTCAATTGGAGTTAAGAATCACATAAGTTGTGTGTTACGAAGGTAGCTGTTGAATGTTTCATTGTGTAATCTCGAGTGTTTCATTTTCTTTCTTGATTGAATTTCCACTTTTTCATACATCAAACGCCTTTCTATTCTTCTTTCTGTTTTTCACCTTGTTATCTAGCTACAGTTTAGAGTCTAGCGAAACTTATACAGAAATTCACGGTATTATATGCAATCTTAATGACACCAAATGTAAAGTTAATTTAAACAACTAATAAGGGAATTTTAGCAGTACAATTCGATCGAAAGACCTTCAAAAAAATAAGGAACTTTAAGAATTAGCCTCGAGTTAGGTTCCTTATAAGAAAGCATGTACTTGGTTCTGGACTACCTGCTTTCTCTCAAATCACTATCTAAGACGTCTCTCTATTTCCCGTCATTTTGGTAACGATTTATCTAGAAAGTCATTTCCTATCTCCACTGCCTGGTGTTTCGAGCACTTTTCCAATTCCATAGGAGAAAAAATTTCCCGCCGGTATCACAAACGTTACGAATTTTCTTCTGAACATTTCAAAACTCAGCGAAAATGTCGATGATTTCCTGGAATTCATAACAAATTCTCGCCTCATATTTGCAAAGAAAATAAACAATGAGTTGCCGTTTTTAAAGGTATTGAGTGTTTCACTCCGGTACTCTTTTGTGTCAGAATTTACATGCAGCTGCATCACTGCTAATTGTTACATTGCTGTCATCGATGAAGGGGTTGCTATGAACTAAAGACAAGACAACCAAGAATATGATGATATTTTATACTATGAATCGATAACAAGGCCAGCCATTGATAGTTTAAGAAATGCCATGGAAGGAGAGTTGTGACAGTAATGTCTGCCTTTAGAGTAAATTTATATGATGCATCAGACTTATCATATGATCGTCAGTATTGTGGAACTGGCTCTTGAATTATATCTTTTTTAAATTGATTAAATTAGGCATGAGGTCAAAATCAAGAAACTTTTGAAATAGATTTTCGATGATGTCACACTCTGGTACTCTATTGTATCCGAATTTACATACGGCTGCATCGTTGCTCATTGTTACATTGTTACCATCGATGAAGGGGTTGCTATGAACTTGCCTCAACTCAATGTAGAATGTTATACAAATCTTTGCCGAACTGGCATTTTAGTTTGTCATTTGATTTATGAATTACTGTGGTTTAATCCAATGGCGGCGCCAGCCACTAAGCTCTGGGGGGGGACAAACCAAAAAAATTTAAGCCACGCCCTTTTAACCACCAGAAAACGCCCTTTTACCAACAGGGAACGCCAATTTTATCCGAAGGGAACGCCTAAGACTAACTTTTGTTTGAAAATTGCCGGTTTGAAAATCATAGGATTACATCACAAAAAGTACGATGTCAAAATATTACCCCTCCCCCAACATCGAATTTGGACAAAATACAAAATCGGTTCTGCTGAGTCCCACCCCCCCCCCTGCCCCCCTTTTGGCGCCGATACTGGTTTAATCTTAATTATGGCTTGATTTAGGGTCGTGTATTGTTTTGTTCGTGCATCTAACCCTATCTTGGACTGTTCAAACATTTGCACAGAAATCAATTTGAGAGAATTTTTGAATTGGTAGTGAATTTTAGGAAAAATTGGAAAATTGAAAACCACTAAAAAATAACATTAATCACAGATAAATCACTAGTGATTATTAATTTCGCACACCATTTGGAGGGGTGATTTGTCCCTCGGTCTTGTCTCAATTTATCTAATTCATTTAAGCTTGTTTTCAACGATCAAAGATTTCTGTTTTCGTTACTTGTGCTATTATTTTTCATTTATTCACAATTCACGCTACCAATGTTTCGTTTGCATCAGGATACAATAGTACCCGAAAAGACATTTGATTTAGTGAATGGGCACAAGCATTGACAGCCCCAAACATCGGTAAGGCTAGCAACAATCCAAGGACCACGCAGCCATCGGGCTAGCAAGGGTTATAGTCCCCTCCCCTGCCTTTCTGCAATGATATGCTAATAAAAAACGGCGTTCTTAAGAGTGTGATACCAAATATTTTTTGGGCCAAACCCCCGAGCACCCAGCTCAGCCCCCAAAATTCAAACTGGTTCGCGGTCCTTGCAAGAATCTTCTGTTTTTCTAGCACTGTAGGGTGCATAGAACCGACCAGATCCAATGGAATATGGATGCGGCATTAAATTGATGGATCTTTTGAAAAAACGAGCAATGTAGAAAGAGTTATACCGAGTCCTACGACCTTTTAGTATTTTGAAACCCAAAACACGAGAGCCAACTTTTTAAACGAGACCGTGACAATATTCCCAATCAAGTTAATACCAATTACGAGAACAAGTAGCAACAAAGTCACGACCTAGGTGTAAACAGTTTCATGATTGTTGCCTAAAGTTATAGTTATGGGTGCCTATTCTTTGATAAAGTTTTTTACCTTATAAGTGGATTTTGTCACTCTTCGAAGGTATCCACTGACGACAAGATGATTCTACAAAAATTTTACCATACAAATCAAATAGGAATATCCACTCCACTTACCTTTTCAAAAACCAAGGCAAAATCTAGTTGAAATTTATAACAAACTTTCCTTTCTTATATTCGATCCTGTTCAAAAACTTAAGATAAACTCTAAGACTTTCTCCGCGACTTTACGTGTACAAGCAAAGTCTTGAAACGATTGATAATATCAGATGATAAACTCGTGTAAGAGTGTAAGGTTCTATGCAACAGTGGTACATTGGGTGATCCCGTGAAACCTATTGTGACGTAGTGTGAAATTTCCACATACCTTGTCGCTATTTGCCATTAACACAGACATGAAAGGACATATGACCGGATGTTTTGGATTCTATCATGTATGATACACTTAGAAAGGTCCACATGCTGTAAACAGCCAAATGCTGCGTAGCATCACGACCATGATCCAATGCGAGTGAACAGCAAGTTTTGACGTCACCTGCCTGCCTCGTTTGAATGATATCCAAGACATTATGGTTTTGACGAAAGGACTCTTGAGCATCGTATCTGTAAACAGGAAATGCAAAATTGAAATGCGTTAAATTGCAAAGCAAACATCCAAAACATTTCAAAGAAGATTCCACAGTAACATTAATGGGTAAATCATACTTTGAAAGCATTGTAAATAGGGTTTTATAGTAAATTGTCTTTTTAAGCTACATTCCTTAAGGTATTTTTGGCAACGTCTAGGACTGCAGCTGCAAAGACAAGAGTTTGCAAAAACCATACACATGCGGCCAGTTCGAGTTGAACTGTCACCATTAACACATTCACTTGTGTAAATTCTAAAGTAGAAAACAAAAAGCTTGCTAGAACCTAGTGCCTAATTGAAATCATGAAGAAAGGCAACTGCAAGGGTTGCGATTTTAAGCTACTCAATCATATTGACACACCCTAGATCCTGAGCAAAGGACTATGAAGGAAATCATTCTGCGCTAATTTTAAAGAAAAACTAGCCAAAACCAAGTCGACATGGGCTGTTTTACATATAAAAGAGTTTCATTGATGGCACTGCAGAGAACAGCAGATTATCATTAGCAAACCTTTGTGCATGCAACTGTATAAAAAACAGTGCCTTTAAGTGATATGGTATGATTGGTGATGTGATGTCTGAGCAAAGACATCAACCAACAATGATTGACAATATATCACATGTCTAGTTGATTGTAGCACAGAAATATAGCTAGATAATAACTCTTGTATTGAATTAATATCGTATGAATGGCTAGAAAGAATTTGCATGTCTTATTGCGTGCCTCTGCACCTTGTTTTAAAGACTACAGGTGAGTGGAGCTCGAATGGTATAGGTGAAAGAGAGAACCCCTTGATAGCTTTCTGGGTTTGACCAATGTTATGAGGTTACATTAGGATCTATGTAACTGTACATACATTTATTCAAAAAAGTTATCGGCTTGTTGTGCCTTCCATAACAATACTGTCATATGATTATTTAGCCGTTATTTGTGCATATATTCATAGGAACCTAAAACTCATAGGAACAGTGGAAATGAGCAAAGAATATATTGATTGCTCGTAGTGAACAAGGAAAAAAGTTTGAAAATATGAATTAGAATCAGAGTACATCACTAATATCAGAGTATTAAAACTTCTTTAAATCTTTATTGGCATCATGTGTCGTAATTTCAAAATATATTGGATGATTTTTTATGATTATTACAAACATTGGAGGATTCTTTCTAAGTATTCGTATATAAGTATTTTAAGCACCCATTTCTTGCGGATATTTGAAAAACAGGTTTCCTCGGCAAAGCATGTAGGATTAGGTGCGAGAATGGCTAAATTCTATCAGAGTGATTAGAGTCGCCAGCTCTCGTAGGAAACAAAAGGTGTGGTCATTAAGAGAGGAAGGAACAGGACACTGCACGACAAGCATAGCTTTACAGTTTCCTGAAACTATCTTTAGAAGCTAGGCAGCAAACAAAACAATATAAAAGTTTAACTATCGTATTTAGTCCAGAAGCTATTTTCTCTTCCATCAACTGTTCAGGAGACCAAAACACTAAAACCTTTGAAAAATAGAAGCAATCAATATAGAATTAGCTGCAAATGCATTTTGGGAAAAAAAATTTTCCATATTTTAGATTAGTTACTCAATAACTACTGCCTCGGTTTCTAAACTCTAGTGAGCTATTTCTACAGGTTTATCAATGTTTACATCGTTATTCGACTAAGGTACGTTTTTATTAGTTTTGCTGTTTAGGCATAGAAACAAATTACGATTGAACAGTTAGTAAATTTAAATGATTCTACCCAGAAAACATAAATTTAAAAAGACAAACACTGAAATTCCGGTTTAACAAATCCCCTTTAAAAATGAGTTTCACAGTATGATGAAAGAAGTCTCCGGTTCCTTAATTTCTCCATTCATAAAACATCGCCTTAGCAAACTTTAAATTTAACGAATTCAAGGACCTGTAAACATAAATTCCCCCATTCTAAATACGTTGGAAATGATGTAATACTTTTTGGTACAGATTGATCAGGGGCGTAGCGTGCGGGGGGTGTTAAGGGGGTTTCACACCCCCCAACTTTCAGAGAACTCGTCGGTAGATTTACATTCTTAACAAGATAATTTTATGCCAAATGCAACAAAAGAATTTTTGTCGGTAAAATATGGTTTTGCATCTCACACAAATCCCCCTTCCAGCAAGAAAGGTCACGCTTCGCCACTGAGATTGATAATATAAAACAAAAGGCTATCATTTTTAAAAGGGAAGTTTTTAAGTTTATCAACTTCCAGAAAGCCATAGAGATAAACATTATATTGTTTCTCGAAGGATTGAACTCTTGAACTGCAGATTCTAATCAAGCAAGGTCGTATAATATACTTTCTTAATAATCTATGGTTTGATAAGGTGCAATGTTACAGGCATAAAGTGCAAAACCAAAGCACTTTCTTGAAGTTCTTCTGTCTACAGTGTATAAGCCAAGGGTTTATTATTTTGCTGACGTAGTTCGTCAGTCGATATACTGAAAGCTGTAAACTTAAAGCAAGCAAACAGCGTTTCTCAAGTTGATAGAAAGTACAAGTATTTGCAAGAAACTCTATCCTGAGAAGATGTTTTTAGCAAATAAATGTGGATACGAAGCAGCACAGTTTCAGCTTGGCTGGCGACAATGGCAAATATTTACTGCTGATAAGTCTGGAAGGATTAACTCAAAACACAGCAGAATAAAAAGGCCTTGGCAAGGAAGCTCATGCTTGCTACAAAAATACTCGCGCAAATAGCGTTCCAGTTTCTAGAGTTATGGATAATTTAAAGTCAACGCAATTTCAACAAAAAACTAGATGTTAATTTTTAGAGAGATTTCTAGATATGAAAAACCAGACAGTATCAGCTTAACAACGCTGATGAATTCAGACTGCTATATATAAAACTGTCATGTATGACGTTTTGTGCCAAAAATGAAGAACGATGTCCAAGATAAAAGTTCCGTACAGTATGTTTAGCATGTTTAGCAGCCGAGACTTCATAGAAGAAAAGCTGCATGTGCTTGTGATGAGAAAACTAGATAGGCCTAGATGTTTAAAGCAATCAAAAAATCTGTCATACCGCAATTGCGTTAAAAAGAAGAACAGAGATACCGAAAACCTTTTCACAGAATAGTTTAAGATAACTGAAAATAAATTTGTTCTTGCTTTGGGGGAAGAAAGGCCGCATACCTCCTTAATAATAATACATCGCCCAGCAGTTGATAAAGAGCAACAGAACGGGTTTCCCTGTTTCCTTGCACGAAGTTTCAAACAGAACCTACTAAAATATAGAGTGATCGACGAAGCGACAAAAGCAAAGATGACTGTATAAATGGACGATTGAAGATGACGTCACAACCACCACCAACGAAATACCAGTCATGCGACTTTAGGAAGCCTGTGCACAGACTCAAAATGTCCCTTACCTGAAAATTGGTTTTGTGGAATTAAAAAGTAACAACAAAATTTAGGTTTGTGAAAAACGTTTCATGTTCCGTTGCATGTGAAAGACAATCTTTGTTAAAATTCAGTCTTACGAAGATTCTAAAAGCTTCTCAAACTCTATATTGCCACTAGTTTCTTGTGAGGAACTAAACATATTCAAAATATATGCGTAATTCCTGTAAGGGTTGCAAAAAGCCGTACTTTTTTGCACTGTTTTTTGCAACCTTCGTTTCAAATTCAAAGTTTTATTACACATAAACGAACTTTCAATGTAACGAGCATTTTGGTCTCTGTAGTATTTGTAGTTATTGCATGCTGTTAAACAGTATAAGATCTATGCTAGCTGTGGCTCCTGAAGTGACGCATATTTCTTCTGATCTTAGTTAAAGGATAGTCATTAACATATAGACTTCTGTTTTTGGGCCCAATTCCAGAGCTTTGAGTAAAAGATAAAGGTATTTTGCGAGTGTAGATGATTCGGGTATATGTGATTTACGTTTGATATCAGACAGGAGCCAAAGAATTTTAAGGGACTTCAGAATTTTAAGGGGATCTTTCATGTCACGGTTCGAAAGGTGTAGCACTCATGATACAAGCTAAAGAAAAGTTTACAGTAGGTGAGCTTGATGTAGACCGGGAGGAATATGTCCGTCTTTATTGATCTTAAAGCACGAGAAGAGCTTTCTTAAAAATTGTGCTTTCTGCAAGAATCTTATAATAAAACAAGCAAACATCTGGAAAAGATATTTAGTCAATTGGCAATTCAAGTTATGCAGAGACGCCGGTAATCTACATTAGATGTCCTTGAAATGATATGTGATCTAAGTAGCAGTATGAATATTTTATGAGCAATGTCTGTAGCTAACAGGATTGCCAAACAAAACGAAAATCGACTATCGACGAGAGGGTTTATGTGTCTACTGTAGCACAAGGTAATGATAAACTTTTCTACTAGTTTTTGTTGCTTAGATATATACTTGTTTTCTAATAAGGGCTGTAACGGGTGGAGAAATAGCAAGATCACCCTAAGGTTAATCGCGCCAGTGAACAAGCACCTTGCGTATGGAAGCGTATCGTAGGCGCAGAGGTCAGGTCGCATCAATAAGGAATTAATCTCCAAGATGGAGGCTTGATAGGTTTATCGGATATAGAAGGATTTAGAATCCTACAAAGTGAAGTTATAAACGAAAAACCTTCGGAGCTGGAAGAACAAATAATAAAATGGTAGATTATTCAATATGTTTTACCAGCAAACTTTGCAAAACCAGCAACCTGAAGCTTCGTCAATGTAAATACAGAATAACCGGAACCACTTAAAAATGAAAAGCTTCTCGCTCGAAAACATCTGTGTATTGCTAAAAATGTAATCAGCATTTTCATTGGAAGTACTCGGCAAAGAGGATCTGCGAACCACTTGTCCAAGATTCTCTTTGGTCCGATTCACAGAGTTTTTTAAGCTAGATAGCGATACATAAAGGAATTAAATATTAAGTAAGGACTTCCTTCTGGGCTTTCTTTTTTTCGATACTAACTTAGGTGATCTTTTATAAAGCCTCAGTGGCATTTCTTTCTTTAAGACAATGTCTATGTATTAAGACAATTGACTATTGCCCCCTTTCCCCCTTTTTGACATCTAGCTGATATCTCTTAGAAAAGGCTATGATTTACGATCATTTGCACACATAAAATTTACAAACTTGGCGTCTGGACAAGGCACGCATTGCAATCAGTGACCCATGTCTACATCCTATGTTCATTCAAGGAAACGAGCCTATTTATCGCGAACCAACTTTAGAATATACAACAAAACAGCTTTCAACAGTAACAACCAACAAGCTAATAAAATTGTACTTGGAACTAGGCTACTTTGAAACCAATGTTTAGAGTAAAATGTTTGAAGAGATTTTAAAACATTTATCATTACGACAGTATCTTACATATTTGAGGATTTTTGCATATCTTATCGTACATGAGAACGATTCACTGTAGGTCAACCGTTTTGTTTCATCGCATTTTCACCTTAAACTGACCTGTTTCTTAATTAGCCAAGTCAGTGAAAAATAGGACAAAAATCTTATATTTTTTTGCACGAGTAAGTAAAACAACATCAACGTGAAAACAGTGGTTCGTAAAGACGTTAATTCGTTTTTCATTACAGATGAGTTCGAAACTTTTATTGGCGATATTGTTGGTATTCCTGTTTGAAATTTTCCAAGTGGCAAATGCGGTTGCAAGTACAAATGAAGCACAGAAACCGAACATTCGCGCAGTGAGGAGCGTCAGAGCAGATACCAAAAGCAAAATTACAAATGGCATTGACAAAGGAGGTGAGGACAGTGAAGAAGATGATGACGATGATGATGACACATCTGAAGGTAGCGGGAATGATGAAAATAACCAAGATGGTGACGATGATGACGAGGAGGGAGATGGAAAAAGTAAAAGAGTTGTTTGTAAAAGGACCTGTGCTCCTCCAATGACATTCGAAGAATGTTCGAACCCTCGGTGTTCGCTCAAACATAACATGGTTAGAGACTTGTGCTTCTTTCTGTGTAAGCACCAACAAGTAAGATGCACAAACACTTGTGACTCAGATTAGAAACATCGGTATCAGCCGTAACGACAATCGATTGCACGTTTGTGCTTTATAACTGACATGTCTTCACGCAAGTCCGTTAAAATGAAGCCACGCATTTTAGTAAGAGGGGACACCCAAGATGGATGGATAGCAGTGTAAATATGACAGCCTGACAGAACGGAACTGAAAAGAAAATTGAACATATAATATTTTATAAGATAAATATTTATACATATACCTTTTCAAAGATATATTAAGCAAATCTTCATAGATGATGTGTGAATCAAAATAGCACTAAGAGACGCGTCTAGAAATCTAAAGTAGTTGGATATGCTGGAATTTATTAAATATCTTTTCAGATAGATTTTCAGATTTCATGATAGACAAATATAAATTAATTTTTAGCTAAGTAATTCCAAGCAAAAATGTGAAAAAGTTAACAATATAGCAAAGCATGATACAAACTATCAAAGCTCTAAAATTTTCTTTTCAAGATAAACTAGAGATCTGAGGAAATTTATAACAAAAAACTGTTTCTCTTGTCTATTCCTATGATAACTTTTCAGACTGATTTTTAACAGTTGATGAACTTTTGGAATTAAAAAGAAAATTTGAGCTGAA
Organism: Rhopilema esculentum; assembly: GCF_013076305.1. Next base: position 2,774,169 of record NW_027019302.1, on the reverse strand, counting down.
ATTTAAAATAATTTCATTATGAAATTTGTACTTTAATTGAAAAATGGAATGTCAATGAAAAATGAATTTTCAGATTACATTCCTTGAATTGTGAAGAGTTTAGAATTTTTACAAGAACAGTAGGCAGAACACAAAAGTTTTATATTGAAGGTTTAACAGATTTTCATTGAAATACCTATCAAAGTCTGTCTAGGAATATTGAAATTTGGTAATGAAAATTGTGAAAATCACTTTAATTGATAAAAAGGTCAATGACTGGTAATGCTAATAAAACAAAACCTTAATCACGATTTTTCCCTGGCATCTTCTTAATTCATCCCTTATAGCTCACTGTAAAGCAAGACATTATGATGCCATACAGCGCTTTATGACAGATTTTGGCAAGATCTTGTGCATGCACAGAAATTTCATTTATGCTTCCCAAATGCAAAACCTCCTTTACCAGTCACGTTTCATGCAAATTATTTCTTCCCGAAGAAGGCAATTATCAAATTCAGTGAAAAATTCAGTGGTATTGCCCTTACCCTGAATTTGGGTTTTTAAGACTGGATCTTAAAGGACAACATATATAGTTGGGAAATAGCTCCATTTTCGCTTTATTGCTCTCGTTAGAATGTGCATATTATTTTTTGCTCTTGGACGTTAGAAAAACTTGAAGAAAACTACCATGCTTTGTACTCATACCTGGTAAATCCATAGCCTTCTTAGTAGCACTGTACAAGCTTTGAAGTCGTACGGTTGTGTATTCCCGAGGTACCTGTTTTGAAAAATGTTTGATCTATATTCTTTCTGAAACTGCTCCAACTAAAGCTTCCATGAAGAAAACATTGAGAAGAAGAACGCGCCATTGTTTGAAACCGAGGTATTTGTCTCCTTCGCAGAAATTCCTTCGCAGCAATTCCTTCGTAGATTGACAAGCTGGCGAAGAAACTAAGTCTGCTAAAATTTTTCGTCAACAAAATCGTTTGGCAATTATATCGATAGTTTCGACTGCCATTCGGGTGCTTATTTGTTTTTTTAATTTATTTTGGCCATAATGCATAGTACTATTCCTTGGTCTGTTAACATTCCTGTACTATACAGTGAGTGCATCATAGAGCCATACACACAATGCGTGATTTGGTTCAAAAAACATAATTTTGTTTATTATTCAAAAAGAGAAGCTACTGAAGGAAATTCAACTTGTTATGCTGGCCTTTTTCCAACGACAGCTTTGAAACCAACAATCCTTGACAAAAGTCCTTGGAATACCCTACGGTTAATGTAAGATTTTGATGAAATAAAAGTTTCCGGCCGCAAGACATCTCCCCCCCCCCCTCCCAAAAAAACAATGTTGTTCGAAAAGCCTATTACTTACCCTTGCTGATAGAGTTACATTGAACGAGTTTCAAGCTTTGAAACTGTTTTTATTCAACATTGTTTCAAGAGTGAGAGAGGGATGCTGCTGAACTTAAGCAAAAATTCAAGCTAAGTATACCAAGACTTTCGGCAAGCACTAAAGTCCTGGAGCTGGAATAAAATTTTCAAAATTCGTAATCTAAAATGAATAGATTCAAAACATGTTTCCAAAATATTATTCTGTTTGGTTGAGTTATGTGTTGCTCTAATGTTCAAATAGTAGCAAAGAGCTAGCTATATCAGTAGAGAATTTAACCAAATTTTTGCAACAAATGCTGTTGCCACTCTTATGAGCAAAAACTTATGCTAATGATCGTTGACTATGTGCAAGTAAATGAGAGATTTAGAATTGTGGACGCTTTGGGCAGACTTGAGCAATGGGAGTCCGCCCTAATGAAGGAAACTGGGAATATTACACATTATCTTAGCCATCCGTAACTAACGTGCTTAAGAAAAACTTGAATATTATTATGAATCTTAAAACACATTTATCTATAAAATTATATAATAGCTCTGCGATTGGAAGTTCCAATGCTTCAATTACGAAGAACCGAAGTATTATATGAGATAATAGAATCAACCTACGTGTGAAAGTCAACTAAAACCAGCTTTAGCACAAAAAATAATATACTGTTAATCACAAACGCACTTCATAATACAAAAAGTGTTTTTAAGAAAAAAGAAAGAATACTGGAAAAAAAATAGATAAAAAGAATAGTGCAATAAATCTGTTATTGCTAAGATTCCAAGGAATAAGCCGAGGTCTGTGGGGTCTTTTAAAGTAATTATGTAAATTTTAAGACTGGAATTAATCAAATGTAATAAAAGCATGCCTTGAAAATAACAAAAAATTTCAAATGATATCAAGAAAATAACTGCTAGAAATATTTTGAAATATATTTTAAGTTAGTCTAAAAGGCGTGGTCACAAAATTTTCTGCTCGCTCCGCTCGCAGGGAAGCTTCTTCTGTCAGATAATCATAGGGCCTCCGACAACCTGGGCTTTCTTGTATTGCATGGCCAAAAAGACCCAATGTCACTACAACCATCAAATGGCGGCCTGCTTCTCTTCTTTTGTATGAAACACAATACACCACAAATTATTTGAAGTGAATACCATTTCTATCTTTGTTTTATATTTGGATAAGAATTTTTTTGGTTTGGGTATCCATAAAGCTAGCCAGGGATAGTTTTGAAAGATTAGTAGCAGCTACAGATTTGTATTATATAGACAAACGTCATATTACATAGAAAATATGTAATATACAGTAAGGCTGTGTTTTGAACAGTTCTTAGAAGTTAGAACATTGAAATATCTAACATGATTAGAGATCGAGTCTCTAAAAACAGCATTTTATGAAAAGAAACAGCTAGAAACAGTTGATTTGCCTTTTAAGGATCAATCAATAACTTACAAACACAGTAATTGCATTCCACTCCATTTTCCCCATTCACAAAGAAATACTATATTGACTCCATAGGGTCGAAATGAAGAAAAAATTCCCTGTTATTGGGTTTGCTACTCTGTTTTCTTTTGGCCAGGTTTGATATGTTCTGGTAAGATCTATACATAATCAGCGGTAGATGTAGTTAGGCCAAATTACACTGAAAATGTCCCTGAAAATAATGTAAAACGTTTTTGGTCCGTCCAAAGAGGTCCAGTCAAAACTTAGCCACACCCTTATGGCCGCGAAAATCTGCGTTTTGCGCTGTTTTGTGCAGTGATGAAAGCTATTTAAATTAATGCCTGATCGTAAGTGCAATGAGAAACCTCTTACTTGCCTGCCTGTCACATTTCAGTATCGACAAAAATCTTTTCACCAGCAATTCTTTCAAAAATCAGGAAAATCAAATAGGCACATTTGTTTTGAAAGGACAATAAAAGCTGATCCTCTAATTTTATTCGGAATGAGGTGGTTTTGTACTTGTTACAAGGAGTTTAGAATATATCTATAAGTCTTCTGATTGGCACAGAAGTACCTGAGGTGACGGCAGAAGCAATTCCCCAATAAAAGAGAAATATAAGTTCGAATTGAAGTCAGCTTTCAATGGTAGAGGCACTATGCAAACTGTTTTTGGGACCCGACTGGTGCAAACAAAGCACATCTGCAAGCTCTTGCTGAGTTGGATGGTACTCCTACATAAAAGCTATCTTAATTTTGCTTATTTTTTAGCCGAATAACAAAGGAATCACAGATTCAAAGCAAATGTAGCAAAATACAATTTCCGATGACATGCAAAATAAGTCTCTAATTGTAATCTGCTCAAATTTTTTTTCGCAAGAACTAATCCGGCAAAGTTGCGTTTGTATACAAACAACTTTGTGGATAAAGAAGAGATAATTTACTATAGTTTGCTTTCAAACGAATAATACGATTAAAATCTCATTATCAATAACTCATGAATATTCAGTTTTGCGTTACTTGGGTTGCAGAGCGGCGCATCTGGTGGTTTCCCGTGGTAAATAAATTCCTAAGAAGGTCGAATTTTCTTCTGGCTTGAGATTTTTCTTGTAATACCTTCGCAAAGATTTTCATCTATTATTTAAGAATTCGTTACCGAGATTAGGGCTAGTCGAATAATACAAGCGCGTGAGTTTTCTAGCGACAAGATCTGTCAACTTTTCGCAATAAATACTGTTAGAAAGGAGAGTATATGACATCTGTTATCACATTGAGCAGAATTCTTCAGCTTCAGCAAGTGATCAGAGAATTCACGTGCGAGTCACTGTTTATAACAGGGCAAAAGAAGATAATTAATCATTAATAAGCTGGATTTCGTGTTCAGAAATTTCAAATTGTTTTCGCGAGCTTGGCCTAGATTAAAGTGCGTATTCTTCAACTGCATACAAGCCTTCCTAAATATCGTCAAGCAGAGCTGCTACAAGATGGTCAATATAAAGCACACTGTCTAATTACAACTGCAGAATTGCTTCTGTGATGTCATGAGTTTGGAGAGTCTATTGCAGAAGATGTAAAAAGAAGTTTATGCGGAGAAATGCTTTTAGGTATTTCCCATACGGCAATGGTACATATTTGAGCTCTAAAAGAACAGGTTCTACTTAGAATCAACAGGATACTGCTGATGCTTAATCGATTTTTCCAACTTGTGAATCAAATTAATCTGGCCTTTTCTTTGCTATTGAAAATTTCTAGCAAGGGAAGTTATTATGTAACTGACCTCCTCTGGTAAATTTATACGAATGCGCAGCAGAAATAAACCGTTTTTTATGACAGTTCTCTAACGCTGTAATCATTTCGATGCTTTTCAAATGGTAATTCACTTAAAAGAAGCAGATCTTCTTACTTGAGTCTCCAATTAGCAAAGAAGAAGACAAGGATAGACGCAGATATATTATCAACGAATATTATCAGCGAAATGTAGAGGTGGGTAACCAAACATGAAACAAAATAGAACAGAATATGACGAGATCTCGGTGAAGAAAAAGTTACAAAGCAGTGGTAGGGCCTTTATAGAACGTTTATAAAGCACAGTCAGTATAACATGTCGGGTAATTTTTTCAAAGGTGAATGTGCAACAGATAAAGAGATAAATGGAGTGTATGATGGACCTGTTCTTCATGAGAGGCTTTATCGGAAAGTAAAACAAGACAATATGAACGAGCAGAGAACTTTAAAAAGGACGGAAAAACTGATACACAAAGAAGTGAGATTTGTTAAATCAAAAATAAGCATGGAAAAGAAGCTTCTGGCAGACAAAAGTATGATGTCTGCCGCACGGGTGCGCAAGCTGGAACAGGAAGATAACCTTATCAAAGGGCGCGGGAGAAAACAGACCGTACCGAACGGACCTCCGCATACGCAAAGGAGAGCTAAGCAGAAAAAGGAAATGCGATATGCCCAGTTTTCTAAACAAAAGAAAGAAGAGATAGCAGATCAGAGCGAAAGCGATAACGAGAGCAACGATTCGAGAGTTGGCTTGCGCCCACCGCCCCTACTTCCACCGCTTTACCGTCAAAAACCGCTGTTTCCGCAGAGGAATTGGGATAGACCTAAAAGAACCGTCACAGTGAAAGTAGACGATCTGTACGAATGTCGTTATTTGCGCTTATCCGAGCGACAGCAAGTAGAACGTGATGGAAAATGAAGGCCATTACTAGGTGTGTGCAGCTTGGCCTATCTTTCAATATGGCTTAACAATATAAGTACATTTTTAGAAATTGTTTAGAAATTAAGGAAACCTCGAGTTCACACATGTGATGAAACTTGCTACAGACTTGGTTACGTGGGGTTGAATTAAACAAGTGTAAATATGATTTAGCTGTTTGTAGATAATGTTAAGTGCTATGATGCTCTGAATTCTGTTCGAACTAATAGATGCAGATTTAGTTTGAATAGTTCATAGGATTGAATTGACTTCTTCAGCAATTCCCTGAGATGTAAATATGTGGTTCCGCATCCAGATACGAAGGCATCGTCTGATTTCAGTTGGCAGATACAAAGCAAATTATCAAATAAGGTGTCAGTAGATGAACATAAATATTTTCATGCGACTAGATTCATCGAGAGAAAAGGATGAATGCCAACCATTTCACACGCGGAATGACTTAGTCCTATTAACCTCAGCTCTGGCTTATGTTCAACATAATCCTGTTTCAAGTGGAAAGGTAGGAATAGCTAGCACAATATGAAGAGAGCATTTTAAGGTAGAGGGGCAACCCAGAAATCCAAGCCAGAATAAGAAATGAGAGCGATTTTCTAATGAGGGCTAGTAGGAAAGTTAACTTTAGATTTTTTTCTCAGTTGGTGATGTTAGGAAGGCACGGGAGCTTATAACGAAGCCCTAACAAGGGAAAGGAGGGGGGATTTGGAAGAGAGGGAGGAGAGATCAAACTTGTTAATTTTAGGTTTAATTGACTTCTTTGAGCGTTCCGAAGTTTACGATCTTGGAGGAAAGAATGAGTTATGGAACTTGCATACCAAATTGTGGGACAGGCATGCAAAGCTGATTAACTTTGAATGCATGTAGAAAAACAAACTCGTTTATATGTACCTAGCGGGTAGACCTGTGCACGAGGCTGCTGTAGTATAATTTGCATCGAGCACTCTTGTTACTGCGAAAATCTTAATTTTCCGGTATTTGAACTATAAGAGTTTAATTGCATGGAAATTTTTTTTGGAAATAAGTAAATGCTGGACACAACTCACTTTAAAATATCGCATGCATCAACTTTTGGTGAAGAAAAATTTAGCTGGGCTAGAGAATACTCTTTATCTCGAAATATACACAAATATTCTTTAATTTTGTTTTTAATTGTTTTTAATTACAAATGGTGTGATAAGAATAAAACTAGATTTTTCAAGGAGATTTTCTCCAATCGCATTATTTTTTTTCATTAATTTTTCAACACCATCTGGCTTCTCCCATGGATGGGAAATTTTATGCGAATAAAAAAGCTGGAAAGTACACCACATGCAACTCTACTTTTGGCAGATAAAGCTTTAGCGATAAAGCGATCAAGATAAAGTTGATAAAGATGTATCAGACAAAGAGAAAAGCACGGACCGTAAATTAACCTTGCCAAGGACTCCCGTTTGGGAAATCGAGAAAAACCATAAAAAATCAAGGACAAGCAAATAGCAAACAATCCACGACATGTCATATGCAATTTTAAAAAATTCATGAAGGAATTACATAGCAGAAAAGTAATTCCATTTCTTATAAACTGAACAGGAAATTTAAAAAATTTGTGTTAACAACATTCTTACAAAAAGCAATTTCTAAAAAATAGTGTTACTGAGTGGGGCAAAACGATATTGAGTTGGTTAATGCTAAATCGTAATACTATTAACAGGTTGAGTTCATACGTTTAAGATTTCTAGAGAATATCGAGAAAGATTAGTTAGAAAGCAATGCTTCCTGGCTTTTCTTTGTCTGTTAAGGCCTTTATGGTACACAAGCATTCTTGATTTCTGGAAGCCAGAAAAAAGGAACTGTCAGTTTTGAACATAAAATCCGGTCCAAAAGGTAAAAGATTAAACATTGTTGCTACAAAAAATGATTTGGAAAGATATGTATGCCTTTAGAAATTTTGTAATCGTTTAGGGGAGCAAAATTCCAGGAAGCCAGAAGTCTAGTGAATAATCAGTAGCTGGTAGCTGGATAAGTAGCTGGATAAACCAAAATTTAAGTAGTCGTTTGGGGTGCTTACACAACAAAATGTCATTTGAAAAACCGAACATGGAAATCACTAGTAATGCATGCTTTTACTTGAAAAGCTTGAGTTTTTGGCAAAATATAGGACAGCTGCCAGTATAGCAACATAAAATTAGCAAATAGTAAAATTTGAAGTGCTTCTGTTGCAACATGTAAAAGTTATACATGAAACAGCAGGTTAAAACAGGTAAAAGAGGTGGGTACAAAGGGCTGGTTTGAATAGGATATTGATCAAATCTGAGTGGAAAGGGCAACACACTCAAGCTAAGAAGATTTTAATTACGTTTGTAATGGTTTGTAAATAAGTCTAAGTCTCAGAATCTAGCGAATTACCTTTAGAATTGTCATCCTCATTTTATCTTTACTCTTCCTCTTCGTCTTCTTCGTCAGATTCTGGAGATTCATACTCGCTTTCATCAAAGGTACGGAAGACCAATGACGCCCAGATGTATTCCTCTTCTTCCTATGAACCCAAAAGAGAAAATCCAAAATTAAAAAGTCGAAAGAGAACATCGAAAGAAAACAAAATTGAGCACCAAATAAAGATATATTCTTGTCTTTTTTAATCTCGCCTAAAGCATTTTAAAATACCTTTTTTTATTCACGGGAACTATCTCTCAAAATAAAATATGAACTGCGTAGTATGTTGCAGTCATTTTTGGATCATTCCTTACAAAGGGTCATCTACATTCTCCCTAAGCATTTAAAGAAGGACCTTACTAGAAACAACCTTATTGTTTGAAGAGGCCTTGCAGATTTAAAGAAAAAGACAGCCACATTTTCTACAAAAATTAAAACAAGCAAATGGTAGGTAGTTTTAACTTTACAATTTACATCTGAAAGCAACTGAGGAAAATCGCTAAATCACTAGTAAACATAACTACAAGCCATAATGATTCTATGCACTTAAGAAAAGATATCTCTTACAATAACAAACTTGTAGAAAAATGATCATATAATCTTCTGCCAATCTACCAATCTTTCAATAACAGAAATCAATTCTTTGTGCCAACAGACTCTTTTAAAGTGGTATCATATATCATACTTAAATCTCTCAGCACTTTATCAAGCTCAGAAAAACTCTTGTGAGAAACATTATTTGATGCTACACGCAAATCTACTCTGTTTTTGAATACGCAATGCCAATTTCTGAATTTTTAATAAATCCCTCAACGCTGAAAACATTAAAATACCATATCTCATTTTTGCTGTCGTTAGGTTAATTGAATTGAATTGAAATGAAATGAAACCCGATCAATTATTTATTAATTGAAATAATGGGTAGCCAGGACACATGTTCGCATAAAATAAGATTCCAGATGCTCTTCTTTCGTTTTAGTTTATATTATTACCTAAAGCCAGCTACACATATTTTTCGAAATCACTTAAAACCTAAATGCACTTTGTCATCTTAGATGGTTTAATGTTAGGTGGTTTTTAAAATTGTTTACCTCAGAATAGAGACGCTTGTCTGTGCTTTTGAGCTCTGTTGGGTTGATCTGGGAATTCTTGCGAGCTCTAGCAAAGGTGTTCTAAAATTGTAATGAAAAATAATGCCAAGATTGGAATGGATATCATTAAATCACACTTTAAGCTGCAAATTCAAGAAATATTAAACTAAAAACACAGTGTTTTGAAGATCATTTCTTGAAAGGTATTTTGTTAAATTAAGTACAGACATATAAAGGCACTTAAAAACTTATAGAAACATTCATATTTAACTTTCTTCTTCGTTTGATTTAATAAATAAATGCAGGAAACCTTTACTTACAGACAACCAAGGGTGCTTCAAAGCCTCAGCTGCTGTCATACGCATTCTGAAACAAAATAAAATAATTCAACGCATATCTAGCTAAAACGAATAAGGCTTGTTATGAGAAAGGATTAAGGAGAAGTGCGTGCATTAAGTGAGGACGTGCATTAAAAAGAAGTTATTTTTCAATACTAGAGGGTTTAAAACTTCTTGGCTTTCTGGAACAATGTCTTTGAGCAGAAAGAGGTTCGACATGAATCTATCATAAGTACATTCATGTTTATCTCACTCAAACATCGACTAAAAGGTTAACCCAGCAAACACTTTACTAAGTTCACAGAAAACGGGTGGATAATGTTCGCTTACTCTGGTACTCGAAGGAGGCACTTCTTGATGAAATCCTTGGCTTCTGTTGTCACTCTTTCAAAAGACATCTCATCGAAAGACCATTGGACTTTCTGGACAGCGGAAACAACCTTGTCTTCATCTTCATCATAGAATGGAGAGATGCCACTGAGCCTGTAACAGATTATGATTGTGCATTGAAAGTACATACCATGAGCTCATATAGTACATATATTAGTGATAATGCTTCTATAGTGCAAAGATACAAAATTGATAAGAATGACGTGATACAGCCTTTCTCGTAACACAACTTTCATTACTATCAAAGATCGTATATTTGTCTCTTTTCAGCTATTATATGTTGGAACTTCGATATTACGCGATTTGGCCCACTTCTGATCAAAGAGGCTGGCCTCGGCTATGTCTACTGTAATCAAATTCATCAGTATCAAATTTGTACAACTTTTCGCTCAAAACCGTCCCTGAGGTATTTGAGGCAATAAGTACTGCCTTGGTTGTTGTTAAATGGCAATAAAACTTACAAGATGTAGGTAATTACGGCAACACTCCACATGTCTGATCCTGGAAGGACTGGATCAAAATTCAACAGCTCTGGGGCTGAAATAAAAACGAAATATAATCAATCTAAGAACCTACCTCCTTAATACAAGAGAATAGAAAAATTATCAGCCTGGGAAAATCAAAATACAGGCAAATCGTTAAGTAAACCTGACCACGTTCTAACAATTTCCATTGAATGAAAAGACTGGCTTACAGTTAAAATTATAATATTACAGTGCATAGGGATTACGCATACACTGATTTTTAAGCTGGATACGTCCAGCACCGGATGATATTTGTCCAGCATAGAGTCTGCGGGCATTCTGTGTAGGAATGACGTACTATTTTGGGAAAGCCAGTTTAAGTGTTCATAGTCAAAACTTGGCTGAAGATTCTGCACGATTGGATGAGACTGGTACCAAAAAACTGTCATTCCTGTGCAGGCCCATCGCTAGCTATTGTGCCCAAGTTTCCAAGTTCCATTTGCCGACAAAGGGGGTGAGCCATCGGTTTCCTGCCAGCAACTTTGGAAATTTGCCGACTAAGCACCCATAGATGACAAAAAACTCCTTGTTTTTGCAAAGGAATTTTTCAAGGAGGAATCACACCCCACACGTCCCCTCTATAGCGACGGACTTGTTCCTGCGTTTGAGCTTAAATTGAGGTATCTTTCAACTGTGTTCTGGGCAAATGTTTACATATTTGCTGTAATTGCTACTAACGTTAAAAAAGTTTGTGAGTCCTAAAATCCAAAAAAATAACAACAGCAACAAAATAGCAGACTGGAACACGGCTTATAATGTTGAATAGTCAGGCTTGTCATAAACAAGGATTTCAGGCCAACTTCATTGAAATTACCTCTGTCCGAAAAAAACAACAAACGATTACGTGAAAATATTACTTGAAAAGAAGCTGGTTATAAACATACCACAAAACTCTGTGTCACCAATGACATCCACTACTTCACCAGCAAATTTGTTAGCAATCATACGTGCACTGTTAAAGTCAACCAGCTTGATTTCTTTTGAGCCAATCGAAGCCATGCGGATGTTGGTAGGCTGTGGAAAATTTGGAACACGTTATCTCCAACTTGTGCAGATAATTTATTTTGTGAATCGTTAACTACAACTACTATGCATGTGACCAGGCCCGTAAAGAGAGAGGACGAGAACAGATTGCGCCAGGCCACGAGCTGAGAGGTGAGACGTGTCAAGCTACAGTATGTTTTTCATTACGAGGTGCTCAGTCAAAGAAAAGGGGTCTGTATGTCCTTGAATGTAGAGGTTCTTCAGAGATAGCCATTTAGATCTTTTTAGTGAACTTACCCTGATATCAAGATGGATAAGATTATTTTTGTGCATGTCGGCAAGAATCTCACACATTTGTCTGATGATGTGAGCTACATCATCTTCTGTGAGTGAGTGACGTTTTGACATGTAGGTCAATAGTGTTTGTCCAGCAGCCCTAAGAATTAACGAAACACTTCATTAGGATATGGGATAAAAGAGCTGTTAGGGGTGTGCCATAGTTAAAACTGAATCTTTGCACAGTTAATGTTTAAAGTCTTTAAAAATTAGGAAAACTTTATAGGCCTAAATTAATTTCTAATTCAGATTTCCATACATGCTAATTGGCTTACTATGCTAAAACCAACCATACAGGAATAGATACATGGTTAAGCTTCTCGATATTTGAGAGAACATCACAACATTACCCATAAAAATAACAACAATACTTAAAACATGATTCAAGATTATATAAGGTACTAGCTTTGATTATAATGTGAATTTTGTTCTAATATACGACTGTTTCTAATATACAGCTGTATTGGTTCCTCCTTCTCTCTTCTTGTTTTCTATTTTACTCTCCAATATTATTTTTTTATTTCCTTTTCTCCCTCTTTGAAAATTAGTCGAAAAAAACGAATAACATCCATCCATGATGCACAGTTATCTCAACAACATATTATCGATCAAGAAAGAAAATCTAACTGAAAAGACTACTCACAGTTCCAGAATGAGAATCAAGTACTTCCGTACGAGGTAGGCCTCGTGCAACTGGACAAGACCCCTGTGGTCCATCTTGCCGCTTGCCATCAGATCATACTCACGGACGGCGAACTTGACAGTTTCGTCATCAAACTTGATAATCTTAGCAGCAAATTCTTCACCTGTCTTCTTGTGAACGCAGTGCTTGACAACTGAGAACTTACCCCTAAAGACAAAACCCAACATTGGCTGCTTAGAACATTTATCAATTTCTCAAAGAAGTCCAATAAAGAAAATAAATATATTACTTCGACTTCATAGACCAAACTTTTGATATGCACCTTCTATTAAAATCAAATTAAATTACTTCGTTGTGAGTTTTCCTGTTCTTTCATCGTGCTTCCGGATGTCAGCAAATATTTAGATCTTTTCAAATAACACCAGGCAGCAGTGGCGGACACCTAGGGGGGGGGGCGAGGCCCCCCAAAACTTTGGAGAACAATGGTCTTTTGTTCTAAGACAATGGGAAATGTGATGTCATCTTATTAAAACAATAGGCTTGCTACCCCCCTAATTACTTGACCAAGTGTTCGCCCCTGCCAGGCAGTGCTGTTATGCTTTATTGCACTTTTAGAAATTCAACTCTTAACAGTTGGGATATGACCTGAATTTTTGTTCAAGGTAGTCAGGGTTCGTTTAGAAACGTTGACCAACAAGAAGAGATTGCAATGAGGCAATATAAGACGAGAAAGGGAGCTTGATTTTACGTCCACCATTGACAATTAAATGGTGATTTTCTTGATTATTAAATGATAAAAAGAGATCAAAGAACGATTTTACCTGCCAATCTCCTCTCCAAAGTCGTAATACTTTTCAGGGTTCTCGTTCAAAATGCCGTCTCTTTCAATGGGGAACTTCTTCTTCTTTGTCTTCCTCACTGGTGGTTTATACACCCGATCAGCGTTCCTCTCTTGGAAAGCAGCTGAACGGAGGGAAAATTATACTTTAATAGCTGTGATGACCATGGTTTGATTTTCAGGTTAGTCTTGTATAATAAGCCAAGAACATACGCTTGAAAATTAACTTAGCTAAAGCACTTAAATAAATTAGATGCGAGCCTTTCCGTTAATTACATCAATCAAGAAGTATCCTAGAGTCTAGGAAGGACATTTATCACTATATGTAACATAAACTCATCGAAACTAAAATAAAACCGAGCTAAAAGTGAGCAATCTTACTTTTTGCAGAAGTTGATGGACCATTTGCATCATCTTTCTTTCCACCCTTCAAAGAGAATGCATGTTCGGTGTCACCATATTCGTTGCTGACAACAACTTTGTAGTCACCATAATCATCATCCTTAACACCATCAATTTCTAAAGTGGCAACTTGGCTCTTATTGGTTAGAATATAGTGGTCTGCATCCTTGATTTGCTTAGATCCTTTGAACCACTTAACATCAGGCCTTGGGTTGCCATCATATTTGCATTTGAATGTTGCAGTACCGCCAGGTTTAACATCAGCAGATTCAGGGGCATTCACAATCTTTCCAGGAGCTGTCAATCAAATATATAATATATAGGTTTATACAAACTTTATGATACTGTCAAAACATAGCATACTCTGAAAACTTGTCTTTCATCTCAGTCTCCATATTTAAGCTTTAACCACTTAAACTATTTTATAAAACACATTTTTTCAAAATTCTAACAAGTTAAAAAATTTTTCTAGATTTCAACAATTTTGAGTTCTTTGATATTTTTGCGAAAATTTCAAAATCAGCAAGTAGCTTGGTATTTACTTTCAGTTTCCAGCACAAGTTTAATATAGTCATTCTAAAAGAAAAAACTTTTTTCTTTTGTAAATAAAAGCCTTCCATAAAGAGAAATGGTATTTATATATATTAAAGATGAAATATAAAAATGAGATTAACAAAGGAACTTAATACTATCAAAAATCAGTAGAAAGAAGCACAACCTAACTGCTTTGATGTAAAACATATCAAAATTAAAACAAATACAGTGATTTGTAAAATAACTTTTGATTCTATATATATCAATAATAAGTCTAGCAAGCCCTTATCTCTGGAATAAAACATCAAGGAAAGCTTTAGTCTTTCAAAATTCCTTTGTAAAAATGAAAATTGCTAATGATTTTATTAAATCTTTCAACAAAAACATTCTATCTGAGATACCTGGTGATGCATATTGAATAATGTGCAGCCTCACTGACTCAAATATCATTTAGCAGGTCAAAGATTAATACTTTTTTGTTTGAGTATAGTGTGCGAAATTATGAAGTCATTTAACTCAGATGAATTAATTGCAGATATGGCCTGAAAGAATGCCATGAAATACTGCATAGTGGGCAAAATCAATTAGATCAGTTACAGATTGCCCAAGATATGGCCAGGTGACCATAGACTATTACCTCATCAAACCATTGTACCATCTTGGTACAAAATTTTATGAACCAGGTCTGAAAACTGTAAATTATTTTTTTAAAAATAGATCTTTCACTGAATGTGTCTTAGTTAATATGAAACAGATTTAACTGGCATTTAACATTTAAGCCTATTTTCCTCTGGCACAAATAACCCTTTAATTCAAAACTCCCATTTTGATTCATTGCCAAAAAATTTCCATTTCTGCAAGCACTGCATTTGTCCGGATATGTACCTGATGACTGTCATCCATGTATTGAGTTTTTTAGCTCACAAGCATTCAGAGAAAAAATGGAAAACTGAGAAACATCTTAATTTTCTGAGCTGGAACGTGAATTTCAGCCAGGCAAAAGAGCAAACTGCTTCTTAAATAACGGCCAGGATTTGGGAGAAGAAAGCATTGGCTGTATAGGTACAGATATACCAATGGAGACTTTTTTGTTAAAAAAATAATAACATCAGGTAGCCAAAACATATTTCCAAAAGGGGTTTGTCATCCATTTTGACAGGTCAAGCACATAAACCATTTAAAGTTGAAAAACACAACAAATGCCTTTCAAACCCTCTACTGAGAGATTCTAAAAAATTTTCCAATGTGATCAAAGCCTTAGAGGCACTTGACCACATAAACTCTGTTGGTTTATGTGGTCAAATTTAAAAAAACCATCAGAAAATGATCTCCAGAATATCATCACTTTGCTACTCTACAAAATAAATATCTATGATTTGAAAGAAGCAATTTTATCCTACTTAATATTTTTTACCCAAAAATAACAATACTTTCATACCATTCACAAGAAGTTCACATTTTGATGTGGCTTTTCCACTTTTGTTTGTTGCTATACATTCATAGAATCCTTCATCATCAACTGACACATTTTTTACTTCAACGCCAACAACATCATCCTTCTCAAAATAGAATTTAAACCTGGAAAATAAGGAAAAAACTTTTGCAAGGATCCAAGTAAAAATTGGCCTATTAAATAATGAAAATACAATAAATTAAATTAAATACAATACATTAAATTTTTCTTAATTATTACTAAAACCTAAGAAGACAGGAAATGATCATAAGATAGTTCCTATATTGTAACTAAATGAAGGCATTTCTTTCCTAAAATTGTTTGTACAACTAAATAATATGTACTACTAAAAATCCATTTTCATAGCAAATCTTTAAGTCCTTATAGCCCCGCATCTAACATGCTTTTGTTAAGATGCTGCTGGCCAAAGATCTTAATGAATTTGATTACCTGCCACCCTCTTTTATTGGCTGTCCTTCAAATGTCCAATCAATATCAGGCTCGGGCTCCCCTGAAACAACACACTCAATGCGTGCAGCTTTGCCCTCAGAGACCTCTACATCTTTAAGTTTTTCAACAAACTTTGGTGCCGCTGAAAAAGAAAAAATATATTAAGTATTGAATTTTAAGTTTGATACCTGTGTAGAAATTGATTAATTTAATATACAAAATTTAACAATGTTCAATGAGAGCAGAGGAAAAGATTATAAGTAAATTGATTTGATAATAATTGTGATTTATATCTGGTTTTTTTGACTGTTTCTTAATGACAAATAAAAACCAAGAATAGGAAAACTGTAGAAAAAAGAGGAAAGCATGGATTACAATTACCAACATTTGCAATCATTTGTTTCTAAAAAAGCTGGAAAGCAACTTTTGGAAAAGGCAAAAATGCATGGCCTAATAATTCAAATTTATTTTATATTCATTTATTACAGGCACAAACGCATATTTCTTAGTGAAAATCTTTCTTTATAACAGAAACTACAAACATTAAACTGATATTGAAATATTACCTTTATAATCGACGAATTACATATAAATTCAACTAAAAATTCGACTCTAGCAAGGCTGATTTCTCTAGAGAAGAGAAGCCTCTTTTTCAAGTAGCCTCTTCCCCATCACGAAAGTCGATTGGAAGATTTTGTGAGAAATTGGCACATTTCAAGCAGAGCTCTATATTGCTAAAGTATTTTTAGTTTTTTTGGATTAATTACAGATAAGTAAAATGGTATTTGAAGAAAAATAATAGAGGTCGGTAATGGAAATCAAACATTGACTCGCAGGGAAATTTCTTGTGCAAAGTTTGGATTTGCAAAGTTTTACAAAGATAATAAGAAGTAGGGGAGTAAAATATTAACAACGAGATCTACTTGTAGGTATGGCTCAGCTTCTGCGTAGGAATGTCTTGTTTCCTCGGGATCAATAATCTCAGTGCTTGGGATTGAAAGTATTATGAAATTCTAAGAAGGCTAAAACCATATGGAAATTTCTTTAAATAGGATCAAATTCTTTTGTCCGAATTCATAATCCAAATTTATCGAGGATGTATGGTGTTCATTCTTTGACTCTTTGGGTAGGGAATTCTTTTTGCACCTCCCAATGGCACAATGAAAGAGGAAAGTCAGCCCTTGTTTCATCTGAGAGTTAAGGAGGACATTACAACTTTCAAACTATTTGTGAAACTATAAAGCTGGCCTGCGAATAAAAAGATGTAGCCTTAAGAATCAGGGGAAACGACTTTCAAAAGGATTCAATCTAGAATTATTAAAAAAACGCGCAGGCAAGAGGCTAACTATTGGGTATCTTTCACTAAAATCAGGCAACAGTTTGGGACGCCAAATAGTACTCTGTTGGGTCTCGTCTCCACCATGCATGGGTCTCGACAGAATCTGATTTGGGACACCAAAAGATGTACAGTACAATTTTCAACCAATAACTTCGCAAATAACTTTCAGAAAGGCTATAAACACTCATTATTTCATTGGTTTGCGATGCACCTGTAACTTAAGCTACCAAATAAATCACCAAATCCTTTATCGGGACATCTTATCTTTCACTCGGGGTCAAACCACATCACCTATAAAAAAGAATAATATCCCCAAAATTTCCCTTCCAAAATTTTCTAGCTGGGCAGTTAGCACCTGTTTTGAGGCAAGTTGCAGGGAGCAGCTTTCATCATCATCAGACGCATATGATAGCAACTAAATGAGTGGCAAAGTTGATGCAAGTTGTCAAATCACCTGGTGCCAGAAAATCAAAATAGGCAGCATAATTAAAGAGAGTTCGCTGGGCTGTTTGAACTAGAGTTAAGTGAGACTACTTTTAGACAAGAATAATTGCTTTACCTGGTTTCTTGGGCATTTTTGCACGCTCTTCTACACTCAGCTGTTGAAACAGGAGGACTCGCAAACTGACCCTTCCTAAACAACTTTACACAGCGCACAGAACAAGAGTAAGTACCCAGACCCCATGAATAACAAGTCATAATCCCAGGGCATTTTCATAACAATAAATGCGCATTGAACCATTGGAGATTATGTTTGTGCTTTTATGAAAGGAGAACAACTCCATCCTGCTTTTCATAGTTGGGCAAACTTTGCTGGCTGTATTTACACTAGAGATGGTCCTAAATTTCTCGACTATGAGAAATGCCATCTCACCTTCTAACTAGGATGGGCAAAGAAGATATTTGGATGGAAATTATCCTCTCGTTTTTGGATACGGGTCTACAAATGGCCGATTCTGTAGCAAAGAAGACCGCTATTTAATTGCTCCTTTAAGGCTTCTTTTTGTTGTTATCCTTATTTGGTCAATAGGGCGTATATATATAAAGAGGATTCCCTCACTTAGAAATATTTCTTTCAGGCTGATGTACACAGGGATTCTTCAGTGCTGATAGGCACTTTATAGATCTGCCTTCTGATGAGAAAAAGCATGGTTCTCCCAACTCTATCTAGTTTTTAATGTCTAGCAGTTTTAATTCACTGTCGATTACTCTTCGCTCGGTTTGATTGTTCGCTAAATTGGTTTTTAGCACTCTCTTTTCTTTTACAAAATTTTCTCGTTAAGAAAACTGAGGGCTCTGTGGGAAGGTTGTCAAATCTTCACTGACGTGGCTTAATAGCCACAAGATAACCACGCCTCATTGATAAATAGCCCAACCCACAACTGGCCTTGATCTTTCAACTTATGATCTTTTGGAACGGCCGTCTAGATTTCGTAGCCTGTCTGGACTTCCTAGCTTTTTTCTGAACTGTCTTACTCTAATGTTGCCTTCCATTTTTTGCCTTCCAACTCTTGGTTGAGCAACATTACAACAATACCTTGCGTAGAACAGAGAAAAGCAATTCTAAAAATCTTATTAACTTTGCACTTCAGAATATTTGCATTCAATCATCTGGCCAGCTTCTGCGCTCCACAAACATTTATTTCATCCAAAACAGTATGCAGAAAGAATTCCTGCAGTATCTGTAGAAATTCGCTTAATACGAGAACACCATCATATAAAATATAATTTCACAACCCCCAGGAATTTTTTATAAAGGGTTTGACTTTGGTGAACTCCAGATATTTGGGCTGTGTAAGGCATGGTTTTACGGGACCTTCTTGAAAAGAGAATGCATTATTTAAATCAATATTCTACTGCTAGTAAAGCGAAGGCATTTTCACTCCCAGTTGAAACTAGAATAAACGACAACGCTCTATAACCATTGCTGAAAGGCTTTTACACATAATCAAGTCTTTCAAAAATCAATTAGCTACCCTTTGAAAGTTTCTTATTTTATTAATAACTAGGCCAATCTAGTCAATTCACAACTGCCGTGATCTTGTTGCTGAATGACGTTCTCGTAAACGTTTTTTAGACAACAGATGTGAAACTTTCAGGTTCTGACACGGAGCATCTTGCCAGTTGGAATTTTCTGTCAAATATTTTCCACACCCTATTGCAACAAAGAAGCTCTCTCCTAAACCCGGCTCGGCAATTGTTCATAAAAGGTAAAGCAGATTATGATAAACAGAGCTTTGTTAATTTTGAGATTTGGCTGTTTCTTCAGAGGGATCTGTCTGTTTAATGAGCTAACCACCTCAACGGGCGCTTTCGCAGAAATGAGACAATATTAAATTTGCACGCCATAGTCCACTTTTGAAATTAAAATCGGAACTTCCTCTATGGCTGTTTGATTAAAAAGAATATGAAATTGCTGGTACCAGTATGCTTCAAAACTTATGCTCGAGTATTAATGGTATTGTGTGTTATTTCTAATGGTTTTCCAGTTCTGGTAAAATACAGAATTACTCTAGCAGCCCTCCCTTATTATAACCCCTCGACTTGTATCCTTATAGCTTCTTGATATTTTGTTGAATGCAAGAGCCTTTTGCCATGCTCTACTGACAAGTGCGTCCCTGTAAATTTGTCGTCGTAATTTTTTATGTCTGTTGATGATTTTCGGATGGAATGCGAAATTTTGAGAAATTAGAAGCATTTATTTGTGGTCCCTTCGATAAATGCAAAATATATTTATCGTTTTTTGCTGGCACGTGGCTTTTGTTCAAATAGTCATATACCCCCTCAATTGGAGGTGAAGGGACACGGTAAAAGAATTTACCATCATTCTATTATACCAATCTTGCACGATGAATTCAAAGTTTAGCTTGGTAAAGGAGTCATCAGATGTTTATGTCGTTGCATAATTCATGACATTCCAAAGACGGAAGCTTATTGTCCCCATTTAAAGGATCCGGTCACAGTATAAGACATTGGCAAAATCTGTTTTCTATAGAGCGTTTACAGACCTTAAAAATGATAAAAACCTACATGCAAATATTTAGACTTCTTCGCTTTAATACGTTTAAATCCTTTTTGTATTCTTAATGGTTTAAAATGTCTCAAAACTATTGTAGTCAAAGATGGGTATGTATCCGCACGCTGATCACAAAGAGACATTGAATCTACTAGAAGCAACTGAATACACTCTTAAATACGTTAATACAATCCATAATGATATGTTTTGGCTGTGAATATCATAAAATGAGCACTTTCCCTTGACGTTATAGAAGTTTGTTTTAGCGCTCAAGATGTCATATTGATTCAAGCAAAAGATTACTGCGACTGGCATAAAGAAAATCTGCTCACCTCTTTTTGGTTGTTTCCTTCTGTGTTGCGAGCTTCCTAAGTTCACAGAAACTTTGACAGACATAATTGGGTCAGCAAATGTCCTTAATGGTTAGAATATGTGCAGCAGTGAAACACTATGCTCCCAGTGACAAGACTTTCTGGGAATGGTCTCAAGTGATCTCGCAGTCCTTTATAATCCTTTTAAACAAACAGAGAGAAAGTCCTATATGACTATGATTAAACTAGAGGGTGTGTCGCATGGTGCAACGATCCTTAACCAAATTAGCAACAAGGTGAAATTTTGTCTCCAATAGAACAATCGAACTATAGGATTAAGATTCTTATATTCCGAATCAATTAAGAAAAAAGGTTCACATTTTAGCTGAAGGAGCATAAGCCTCGTTTTCTCGACACTGCTTCTCTTTGGCTTTAGCCATGCGTGACTAAAAAGTGGAACTTATAAATTTCGAATGATCTTTAAGTTTAGTTATGTTTAAGCTCCCTATTTGGCCCCACCCACCAATCTAAAAGTCCCATTGTTGGTAGCACGAGATATTAAACCCCCTTTTCTCTATTTAGCCATCCCTGTTAATCAAGATTTAAAAGGTACAATATTTTACTCGTGGTCTTTACTGCAATGACATTTGGCTCCATATGTTTCCGTGTGTACAATAGGCACAAAACAGGTGACAGCTCAATAGGCACATGTCCTTAATAGGCACATTTACAAACCCACCTCCACCCCGTCCATAAAAAATGGTTCAGATGATATGGTGGTCTCAATCTTTTCAACAAAAGTTGAATGAAGCACTTGTGAACCAACAATTGAAGCCAACTGCCCATCTTTCTTGTTTTCTAGTGACATAGCCTAGAGAAATTCTCCTCTAACAACAGCATGTCTATGAACGTAGAATCGAACGGCTGTCCTAGAAGTTCCAGATAGAAAGGAATGCTAAGGAAATGATTCACGTCCTTTTATCTTCTAAATGGACATAGACTTTTTAGAAGCACCTCCTCCAAATATTGTGATACAAACAAGGAACATAGAAAGTCAAGTTTTAGAATACCAGGGATGGCAATGGGTCACTTCTTATTTTGGTACATGGTGCATAAAGTTGCATATCGTTGCATGTAGATAATAACATTTTGGAAAAGCCTGGTGATGGTGAGATAAAAATGCTGACGTTACTTTTTGAAAGAGAAAAAAACACAAAGTCTTGATCTTTGCATCATGTCATTTTCTCAACCTATTTGGTAATTTTTTTAAATTTCAGTTGGTACATAAACACAAAAATTGTATCAGTCAACAACATGGAAGGAGTCAGTTCCTTTCTGTAGCTTTGAAAGAGAATCTGTTGGGCAAAGTAAGATCGCTCTAACAAACTGGCAGCAATGTCTCTATATATGGGTGCTGTGAAACTCTTAGATAAAATGCGTGTCAAACCTATTGAAAAGGCTTTTCTAAAAATTAAAAATAGTAGCTTCCTGGTGCACAAATGTAAATTAAGAGCTTTAACAAATGACATTGAATATGTCCACTGTTTAAGAACAAAAATGAATTTCGAAAATACCTTAAACCAGCATAATTTTATTATTGAAATGAAAGATCTGGAAGTGAGCCAGTTCGTCTGCAGGGTTCGTCTTACAGCTAAACAATCAAAAGACATTACAAGCACAGCACAAAGAATCAAAGCGTTATTTAAAATAGTATAACTGAAGCGACAAAGAGCAGTAAGTTTTCCTGTTTAATTAAAGACCGTAAATAAAGGACATCTCAATAAGAAAATTGTTGTTTGCAGCAAATATTGGCAGGAGGGAGGATAGCACCAAGAAGATGAATGAACTACGATAATGCAAGTGTTCATCTATAGCTAGGGGCCTAGGAACTAATGACTCATAATTTTAGTTTACGCTAATGATCAATGGATAAATTCTAATAGTAGTGTTTTCTCAGTTCACGATTTCACGCCTTCAAACCAATTGCCGTGTTACTCAAGATAAGGCAAATTAACCATTGAAAGAGAATCTATCCAATATTTCTATGATTGAACTGAAGCAATTTCAAAAGCTTACACGTTTGTAAGCACAAAACACAACTTCAGCGAGGATTTTAGTTGAAATATTAAATACTTGTCAGTAAGGAGCAAGATTGCCGATGAATTTTGAGGATTGGATTGTCAAACTGAAAACCTTAGCTGTTTCAGAATTATGAATAAATTTCGGGACTGTCAAATTAGTTCATATAATTTTTTAAAAAATAAATTGATAAGCCAAATGTTTTTGATCAACAAAATATTGGTTAATTTTTTCGTTTTGCTTTAAATTTTAGATTTTTGAAATTCATTTAGGCTCTTAAGACTTTATAAAATTCAACTGGTTTTTAGCAAACTCAGCAGCGATAAGTTGTGTTACATTTTAGCCACATTTTGAGAGTAGGACTCACACATTTTTGCCTGAAAACGTTTGTCTTGGCCAATATCCCTACCACAAAATCCATACAAAAGCAAAGTATTTGCAAAATCTCATTATTAATTACAGTATACAGACATATGGATGAGTATGAATTATGACCTGTACTCCACATTGGAGCACATCTTGCTTATCTTAGAGCACATTCCTTAGTCTTTGGTTACAATTTCCCACTATTTTTGTGTCTTTTCTTCCACTTGTGATATTTGTGCTGCTTTGTAAGACATGTTTTTCATACTTTTCATTGTAAAAAGCACTGCTTTGACAAACGCTCTCTATCTTTTTGCGAAATCAAACAATTTCTTACTATGAAGGGGTCAAACATTTTCCTCTCCACCATTCTTAGATTACCGTAGTCAAATTTCAGCTAAACAGCATTCTCGCCATAGCTTCATTTGTGTTTTGCAAATAGCGTAGTTTTATTAACGATTACTTACCGTGATTTTTCTTATTGACACCGAGTTTCACTTATCTAATTATTGAAGAATTTAATCCTGTTTTTATTAAATGGGCGCGTTTACTACAGATTGAAGAATTAATTTTGAGATGTTTCCTAAGGGAAATATTCAACTGGTAGACTACAAGGCCTGCCAAAAGTCTTGGAAACCTGACGTCAACTTCCAAGGGCAAAATGAATCATCCCCTTCCAATGCCTAATTCAAGGGACTTTTACAATACCACTAATTATGCCTAAAAATGTTTCGGCCCCTCTAGGGGGGCCCAGAAAATTTTTAAAACTGAATTCCCTAGATTGGCTAAAAATGCATTTCTGAAACATAAAACGATTAGAATATGATGTGAAAAAATACACCATGGAGGAATTAAATTTACATTTACTTTTAAGATTTTTTAATAAACATAACGCTTAGAGAGACAATCCTCCCACTAATTCCTGAATTCAAGACCACAATTTGGATTTTCAAAACCACTATTAGTGTACAAGACCACACTAAATTAGGCACTGTCCCCTTCTCCCCTACAAAACAATGTTGGTTTACTATCAAACGGGTTAGGATTTTAGGAAGCACTTTCTTTTGAGCCTTTTTGATGATACTTCTCTAAATTATCAACATTGTTTTAGGGGGAAGGAGGCGGAAGTAGCATTTTTTTTCATGAAAGGAATGAAAGATATCAAATGCAGCGTAAATTGCTGGGTGTTCCAAGTACTTTTGGCAGACATTGTAGTTCTTTTTGCATCAAAAGATGATTTTTTGAAGGAAAAAATATTTGAAAAATCTTGACCAAATAGACTATGCTTATAAACGTTATGTTTCTATTTTCAGAAATTCTTCAAGCCCAGAGGAAATATTAGCCACTTTGTTTCAACACAGCTTGTTAATAAGTTGCATGCCTTACTTGTGTTGATTCAATGCTCAGCATTTCGGTTCAATGGCCTTGTCTCTTTGAATTGATTTAGTAACACATTTGTATTTTGTCGGTATTTTCTCTTAATTTCCCTAATGATTTTTAATATACATTTGTGTATTATTTACTCGTCTCTTGTGTATCATATCGCACGATTTATGTACTTATTTTAGCTTGGCGGTATTGTCACTTCAATTTTTCTAGAAATGAGAATTTAGAATTCTGAATTCATTACAATCTGCCAAAGGCATCCACTAAAAACTCACTGCGTTTCAAGAGGAGTGTATCATTTTCAAACTATATACAAGGTTTTTCAAGAACATTAGGATTTTTAGGGAATTTGAGGGGACTTTTCTCAAAAACAAATAGATTTTTTAGTAGTGTAGCAAATTTACTCCATTGCGGTTTGTCTGTATAACGACAGCCTTCAAAATGGTAGGCAAAGATGTGGCATTAACAATGACGGCAGATTTTTCCGCAATACATTACTTTGTAGTGATTCAATTTAGGCCATTTTATACAATCCATCATTGCTTCTTCTGCATACCTACGTAATTCTATATTCATCATTCTCTATGTTAATTACACGTCATTTTAACCTAATCCATTACATCATTGTTAACCATCGAGCATATCCTTTCCTTTGTATAACTCTTAATTAAGTTTGCCAGTTTTCTATATCAATACGAACTCTTGTAAATTATAATCAGTCAGTAGAAATCACGTTACACACTGCCCAAACAGTTTGCATCTCTCTGGCTCCGTGTCATCTGCACGTAAAAAATAGATCGCACTGGTTGAAGATAGCACGTTTGTCGTTTAATGGACATTTTAGTCAATCATCGATCGATGTTCCGATGAACACTAAAACTTCGTAACAGAAAAGCTCAAGTTTCCTTAATTCTGGATTTTTGGATTACCAAAGAAAATAAATATATATTTCTTTGTAAAAACACACAAATTTGAATTTTTTTAAAGATTTCTGAGCCAGAACTGAGACTTTTGGACCTTCTGAAAGCCTCAGTACTGAGTTTTTAATAAACGTTTCTTACAGTAATAATTAAAACATTCAATGCAAAAGATTAAGAAAATAGGAACACGTTTATGAACTAAAAGATTGATATGTCTATTAGTTCATGTAAAGTACAACAAAATTTGGTCCAAGTATCCAACTCGTGGAAAGCAAGTTATTTCAGCCTTCAAAAAAATTATAATCAATCTACTCTTATCGAGTATTAAATGTAATGATGTCGTTAAATGTAGTTTGAAACTCAAAAATAGATTTCTCGAAACAAACTTAAAAACCAGCTATAATTGCAAATCAAATGCTTTAAAACTACATTAATACATTCATGCCATGCAATATGTATTTTGGTAAATGAAAGAACAAATTTACATGAAGCATTAAACGTAAGATGCTGATTAACAAGAAATTACAAGCGCTGTATAAATGAAAAATAAGAAATAAGAAACAACAATAAGAAACAATAAGGCCTCAGATCTAAGAAAATTGATGATATTGTTTAAGCTATAAAGATTTTGCAGTATGAAACCGATGTTTTCTCTTTTCTTTTCCCACCATTACGAAAATTTCATCATTAGTCCAGAGTGCTGCTACATGCCTCGTAGATAAGCTAGGCCAGCAAGTTTGAGCGCTAAATTGAATTGTGAAACTGCAGAAACTGCAACACTGGGGCTAATTCTGAAGTGTAGCTTATGCAGCAGTAACAGTTTTATCTTACAATCATTTGTTCATCTAAAATTTTCGTGATTTGGTTAGCAAATGATTCTTAAATCTAAGGTTATTCTGTTCTCTACAAAAATTCAACTGCAAGAGAAATAAGCTCTAATTTTTTCTGCAATCCATTTGAAACACTAGTCGATAAAAGCATAATACCAGCAATCTGTTTATGAACATAAATTCCGACCAACCATGAAAGTTCTTTGCAAATGCCTCACGCCTTGATTAGTGTCCTTAGTTTTACTTTACTGTAAATATTCATAAATGTAAGAATTCATGGTATTTCCAATACTAAAGAATAAGCTTCTAATTTAACTGAACCTGGTAAAAGGAAAGGCTTAATTTCTAAATATGTCAAACTGCTTTAAAAATAGAGTGTCAGAAAATTACGTAGACAAGTGTACAAAACCAACTGTCTACTTAAAGAAGTTAGATTCCTATAATGCAATCAGTTGTGAGAACAATGTGAGAACACCCCTTCTTCATTCTCTAGAAATTTATTTTGACTTTTAGTCGTTTTGTAGGTGTGGATATGTAATATTTATATATATATTAGCAGATGATATAAGCTGCTAGAGGTGGGTAGGGACAAAAAACTTGTTCTTGAAACTCTGGATACAAAGTTTGAAATTCTAATGAATATTATCCTGTTACAAAACTTAAGATTATTAAACTTTCCTGATTTTTTAATACTAACAAAGACATTTGTTAAAAAATACATTTTATAAGATGATTTTAGAAGCCGAAACTTTTCATCAAGCCTCGTCATCTTTGTCAGGTTGACTTCATAACAGGAGTGTTTTAAAGAAAAGATTGTGGATTCAAATAACCTAATGTAAGAAGGCTATGAAATAATTAAGCCTTAACCCCTTTTGCATCATGAATGTAAGCTTATGTTAGCTTCTGCAAATAAAAGAATGATATAAAATTAGCTTTTATGTTTATGTATCAGTACCGTAGAAAGTATAGAGTTATCAGAGGGATTCCCTACTAGCAATTGAACCAAAGCGATTGCTTATTGGAAGCAAAGGATTTTTATAACTTTCGGAAGGATACGATTCCCCCTAAAAACAATAGAAGTTACGGTCCTGTGTATAAAAGTTAGAAAATCGAGTATACTGAATCATCTATAAATCTTTACCAAGCAACGAATGAAAACAAACCCTGGTCTATAAGTACAGAAAACATGGTCCTGCTTTTATGTTGAATGCATAAACATCTTTATGTCAGCTTTCACCAAAGCACGGCAAATAATTGAAGATTCTTCTCGATCGTCCAAAATCACTGCCAAGATCATCATGCTGATATCGATGTTTTCAAAACTTAAAAAGAAAAGATAGGCTAAGTTTGTGTCAATAGAACATACATACTTATTATAAAGTAATCTTTGGACTGTTGTGAATAGATTCTTATACCTACTAAGAGGAATCCTGCTGTCAGGCTGAGAAGGTACCCACGTAAGGGCGGGGCAAAAAATCCATTTGCAAATTACTTGTGCGTTTTATGCTAAAAAGGCTTGCATTTATCTTAATTTTATAGCTGCAAGGTCATGACTTTTGGTGGTGAAAGAGAGCTGTGGTATCAATGGGGAGCAGAGTTGAAGACAGCAAGGATGCGGCAACTGAGATGAGTTTCTCAGCCAAGATGGTGAGTTGGTAAACTGAACATTTTGCCTCCTTGTCAAATGAAATCAAACCTTCAGACCGGAAAGAAATTCAAGGTGGGTAGCATATGGGGGCTGCGAGTGGCAGGGCTACCCAGTTATTTCCTAAGATTTAAATTTACGAGTCGCAATCCAGAATACAAGCATTTAATAATGGGTTTTGGTCCGATCCAACGCTGCAAATTGCAAAATTATATGAAATTGACACTTTTAAACAATTCAATTGAAGCATTGGCCTGACTTGAAACTGTATAAAATGAAATTAAAAGTAAAGGCCTTTTTGGTCTTTGTTTTGTGTTTTTGCTGAGATATTCTTAATCTCAATTTCCAAAGCTCAGAATCTTACAAAGATAATGTTACGGAAACACATTTAAATCGTCTAATGTCTTAAAAGGCGTTGCCTGCACATTCCGGTGAGTCGAAGGGCGTGGTCACGAGGAATTAACTGCGGCTCCCTTCCAGACCCCTTCGGTCTCAACATCCTGTGCTCTGCTCATCTCTTCTATGAACAACAAAGCTCTTGCCTCAGTCAAGTCATAAATCGTAGACTACTCTTCAATTTTCTAAGTAACTCCTTTCTAGGTGTCATTGGAGCTGAAAATTTTTAAACTAAGATGAAAAGACAGGAATAATCAACTTTTAAAAAAAACCTTCTTTAGCTTAAAATCTCATACCTCGACTCCTGATGTAAGAAGATAAGCTCAGTGCATCAAGCTCAAATTTTAACTGAACCATTTATGCTAATTTTAACACTTGTTTTCTCCTTTGGCTCGATGTCTTGACTCCCATTTGAGGTCTTGCTGTTTGGAGCTTCTTCTCCAGATGAGGCACCATTACCATTGATATCTTTATCGGACTTTGCGTTCGCATCATCAGATTCTTCGCTGCTGGCAGATCCATTCTTACGGGCGTTGGCCAACTGACTAAGCAAACCATTCGATTTTCCACTTGAGGAATTGTGCAAGTTTAAGTGCGCAAGTCGCTGAACTGCCTTCAAAGCGGTTGTTGTTCGCTACAAAAAACGGATGGTATATTTTGATTTCGAGGTTCTTTGAGCAGGGGTGAAGAGCTGTGGAGCTGTGGAGCTGTGGGGGCTTAGATCCCTTGCAAATGAGAAAAAGTTTCCCCTTTTACTTTTTGATATTGTTTTTGAGAAAGTTTCCCCAGGGCTTCCATAAAAAGTTTATAGCAACCCATTCTTGTTTGTATGCACGTTGCTAACAAGGGCATGTGAATGCTGTAAAATAAAGAACTACATCGTATGCAATTATTAGTTTAAAGTATGATTTCGATTTAAGCAAATATGTAGAAATTAGAAGCTTTGATGAAAATGCTTCTCTAATGCTCTCACTAAGCCAGGCCAGGCAAAAAAGGCAGGGGTGTAAACAATGCCTCATCAAAAATCAAATTTCATCCGGTTTGGTCAAGCACCCAAGGTTTTTACATGGATGAACTTTAAAAATAACACTGTACATAATTGCTTCTTGGAAAATAATAAGCTTAAAACACTTAAGGATTGATCGATGGAGTTGGAACATACTTATGTATATTTGGTTTGAATATTTGTTGTGTTTGAATATTTTTATGCCTAAGACAAGTTTGTTTTAGCCGAGGTTATGACAAATTTCTGAGTAGGGAACAAATCTCTGATTAGCTACCCAATTATTCTATGGTTTGTCTAAAAGTGAGTAAAAAGGAACCCTTTGAACACTATTTACGTACATTATCTTCTGCATAGAAAAAAATCTCCTTTTTAAAAAGCAAACAGCCCACTAAAAACTTGTTTGACCAATCGCATTATTATCGACTTAGAACGTAATTTAAGAGGGGGTTGGTCGATCTGGGCGCAGGAGGAACGGGGTGGTTTCTAACTTCACTCTAAAATGGAAAATGTCAATTTTAGAAAGTTTTTTCTAAAAAAGCTTTTCGTGCCACAAAGTTTCAAAAAATACTGCACATTATTTTGAATAGAATTTTCACATTCTGTAGTTAAGAGCACACAAATTATCCAAACCTGCCAACGCCTTCGTGCAATAAACTTCTTCAGCTTATCAGTCTTCAGCTTTTTCTCCTGTGCTCTCTAAAATCAGACGAACAAGCTACATCAAATTACAATGCTCCTTAAAATGTACAAGTTTTTCTTTTCAAAACCTTTTTATTTAGCAAGCGGTTCTTGCAGGTTTTTTCTAAGAGGTGCAAATTGAAGGGTTTTGTTCTTTAACACAAGAAATGGGGCACCGCAGCAATGGGACAGCTTCCTAACTGTCGAAAATTTTTGCTACTTTGTTAGAATATTCAGGAAAATATTGACTTTGGCCCCCTCAACAACTTAGCTATCCCCTGTTTTGCACCCCTGTTTTAACGAGCTTAAAAGCATAAATGCAAATCAATATCATAAATGCATATATGCTAATCTTATTGCTTTCGTGGAAACCTCGTACGCTATCCTTAACAGTGAATTGCTTCTAGGGGAAGAGAAAGGGAGATACATAGCGCTTTCTGAGTTTTACTCTAAAAATCATTAAATGATCAAGTTACCAGTGGTGCCTTGAAAAGCTGCTTATAACCTCGTTTTCAAAAACTATTCTTCCACTCAAACTGATTTTCTAGAACGGTTCTTTATGCAAGAGGCAGGGGCGTGGTGGGAATTTTCATTGGCCGGAAAAATCAATTTTTTATGGGCCTACCATTTTGATGCTGATTATTTCTTGCTGTCATCATATGTTGAAAATGAGCGCCACGGAGGCAGCGCGGGGCCTCTTTTCACTTGTTTTTTCTCTTACAAATCTAATATTACAAATGATAGTTGCTTAAAAGGAAGAAAAATCAAAGGGGTGCAATTTTTCCCATATGAAAAGTTTTAAGGGGCCTGCCGGAAAATATTCCGAGTCCTGATGGGCCACCATGTTCCTGGTCAGAACAAACCTGACGAGGCTACAGATGAAAAATGTTACTGTATGTTTTAGTGTAAGAAAACTGTTGTGTATTTTTATAGATCATGTATTGATAGAAAAGTAATTCACTGAGAAACTTTTACATTAGAAACATTGATGTTGCTCAAAAGATAGGTATCAGAAGCATCCAACCTTGCACCATTCATGTTCCAAGCAATCATCAACAGTGTTTCTTTTCCTGCAATGAATAACATTTTAGCTTAAAAACTAGTGTGTAAAATATGATAAATAAGGTATGTTTAATTAGATATAAGATTCTTGCTTCCGCTATTTTACTTGTAATATAGAAAACTTCATCGGTTGCATTACTCGCGTAAATATCCGTCGCATTTCAAAGTATCTGTGTTATTTTTGCGTAATAAGGTAAAAGGGGCGCTCTTTTTTCGCCTGAAAGCTGACACGCCAATTCAGTATCGAACCTCTCCTGGTGATAGTTTGAGCAAATAACTCAGGGCCTACGCCATGGATTTGAAAGTGGGGGGGGCCAAGGCTAGCAAAAGTAGGGGGCCAAGGCTTTTTCCCCTTTTACTGCAGCTTTAAAACTACTACCCTGGGTACCAGACTCACTATATATCTGGTACCCAGGGTATAAAACTACTTGCTTCGCAAAAAAGTGGGGGGGGGGGAGGCATGGCCTAACTACATGACCTAAAAACACCAATTGTGTACAAAAGGGAAATATGGACTATTTGATAAAAAGTGCAATCAAGCATATGTTTAAAGCCCTTAATTTGGGCATACATTTTTAGAAATTGGAAATAAGTATTGCTTGATATTTAACAGCGTACGTACCAGAACTCCCTCAACTAATTATTGTACATCCTCTTGTAATTAGAAAAAAGCGTCATATTAAAATAGAGAATCTAAATGTTGCTTATTCGACATCCATGACAAGTAATTGCTCACAGCGTCATATTATAATAGAGAATCTAAATGTTGCTTACTCGACATCCATGACAAGTAATTGCTCAATAAACTGCTTCGCACCATCTGAAATTTGATCAAAGATCCCTTCACCGTCATCAAAATCATATTCTCCATTGGAGACGTTCATCAGTGTTTCGCTGTCGCTGTCACCAAGAAAGGGGGACAAGCCACTGAGAAGCACGTATGTGATCGAACCCAGGGACCACATGTCTACGGCCAACGTGACTGGATCCAACCGAAGAACTTCTGGAGCTAGAATCAACAGCAAGCATTAGATAAAAAACTGTATTTCAATGCTCTTTTCTGACAAATTAATCTCTTTACATACAGCATAATCTTAGATATTAATGAAAAAATCAAATAGAATCATGTTACACTAATTTTAAATAAGACGAGAAATGGCCATTGCCAAATTGTCACTATCTCAAGGAACTTTTAGGCATGTCTATACCGCACCAAATATATAGCCAATTCATTTAAAGTTTATCAAATGATTACTCCGTACATATCAATACATATACTGGCTTTACAAGAAATAACAAATCATCTCAATTAGGCCGAGGCGAGAGAACAAAAATATGAATGACACTTGATTCTGTATACACTTGAAAAGGTTCTCCCATTTACAATATCTCAAGTCTATCCTATAGCTAGCTACGTACCAACGAACTCAGCAGTACCACAAGCAGCTATTTCTTTTTTTCCCTTCTCTAAAATACGGGCCATGCCAAAATCTATCAGCTTTAGTTTTTCATACCCTGGTGGGTCACCTCCAACACACAGTATATTTTCAGGCTATACGAAAAATACGATAATTCGTTAACATCAAAAATTACCATAAGAAGCACATTTGGTTTGCAGAGGAGAGTTATATAGAGAAAATTTTCAGACGCAAAAGTTTCCCCAAAAATCATCTCTAAAATGTCTCAAAAATCATCATCGAAATATTTCAGTGTTGCAGAAAATGCCCCAAAATTCAAATACTTTCTACTTATCGTATTGCCGCATTGGGCACAGCAATTAGTTACGTACCTTCAGATCCAAATGAACCATGTTATATCGATGCATGTGTTGCACTGCGTATAGAATTTGCCTCAGATACCTAACCACTTGTCTCTCAGTCAGATTGTCTTCCTCAACAACCTTTTCAAATAATTCTCCGCCAGTGATCAGCTCCATAACAAGAAGCATAAACTGTGGTGTCTCGAATGAATTAATCAACCTGACTAGGCCTTTATGATGCAGTTTGCCCATCATCATTATTTCTTGAGTAACATCTATCTTCGATTGCTTTGTTTTCTTTACATATTTGGCAGCATACGTTGCACCTGTTTCTTTATCTTGGCACTTTTTTACAACGCCAAACTTACCTCTATAAAAGTTAAACAGTTTTCAAAGTATTTAAAAACTTGGGGAGGTGTATCACCTAGTACTTTGATAGATTAACTCATGAAGAATAATCATAAGGATAGTTTATCCTGAAAAAGGCCATTTTTCTGTAAGCAAGATGTCACACTTTTAACAACATATTTTACATATTCAATATAGATTTCTTGTGTTATCTTGTCAGAAACTTTTTCCTAGAAATCCTATGTGCCTGATTTTTTAAAATCTGTTGGCCATTTCATTGCTCATTACCGAAACAAATGCATATTAGGTGCAAAAATATTTAATTTGTAATGAATTGCAAAAGAAAAATATGAGATACATTTTTGAGCTTATAAACAATGCTATTTTCGACATTCAAAAATGTTTGTATTCGATGCATAAAGCTTGACATACTTTCCAAGCTCTTCCAAAATGTAATAATGATCCTCAATTTTAGAATCAGTTTTGATTTTCGCATCCTCTTCTGGTTTCGGGAGAAGCAGAGCATCCCCTTCTTCGAGTGGTTCTAAATCTACGCCTGAAATGCAAAACAATATGCTGGTTTATGTTTACTTAGAGTGAGCAGGACTATCGTAGGCCAGTTGTTGTTGTCTTGTTACATCATATAATTGGATCAAATATGCCATATACGTGGACTCCGACAACGGTTGAAAAGTGGGGGGGGCAAGGGAAAATTTAACACCCATAACAAAAGATTTTGAAAAAAACTCTATTGTTTTGTTTTGCAAAAAAGTGGGGGGGGGACCAAGGCACCTCATCCGACACATTTTACTACTCTAAGATTTTAGAATAAATATATGAAAATAGATAGATGATAGCAAAAATGTGCAAAAATCAAGCAAATGTGGTATTAATAGACTAAAAATTGGAACTTGAAAAAAGCTTTGATTCAGGGAAGATTAAGAGAAAGTAGAGAGGTTGATGTAGAGGGGAATATCCAGTTTAATTGATGCATTTCAATAAATGAGTTTAACAATGAAATTTTGCAACAATAGAAACATTCTCAAGAAAACTTACATGCCCCAAAATTTGACAATAGCAGATAAAGTTGTTATCAGTTCAGAAAAAGGCATTAAAATTCACAATGTAAAAAGTAAAAATTCAAATGAAGCAGCTGGAGTGAATAGAAGTTCAAGGTAATAAACAAATGCCATAAATGATGCTAGCATGTTTTATCTTGTCTCTACCAATTGAAGTATTTTCAAGTGCATGAGACTATAAAGCCGTGTAAAGACTGTTTTAGGACATGTTATGACTCTAACACAGATTTTTAAAAGTTATTTCACATGGAATGGAATGTTCGAGCACTCATGAGCTGTGTTTGAGATGAAGCAAGTGCGCTGTTCTATGGCAGTCTCAAGAGAAAAATGCCACACAGAAAGGTATTGCTCCTTTTGATATGCTGTTTGTGATGAGATAGTATTCATCTTGTTCTTATCATAGCATTCCACAGGGCACGTTAAGGCAAACAGTTACAACACTTGCGACAATACTTCAACGATAAAGGCCAATATGTAAAAATTGTATCAAAAACTTTTCCTTCCGTTTTTCCATCTCGTGAACTGATCAAAGAAAAAATCAGTTCTTAAAAGAGAGTCAAGCTTTCTGATTCACAGTTCCAATATAACATGTTAACAACGGACGGGTCTCGTAAAACTTTAAATCGAAAAGACTTAGTTTGCTCAGTGATATATTGTATCAACAACATGTCGCATTGACCGATTTAAACACGCATCTAAGAGGCCTTTTCATTCCGAAAAGACCAACAACAGCTAACACGGTGCATTTCATGAACTACTAAAGGAATTTCAGTAACCTTACCCGCCAACAACCTTAACTTACCCGCCATTTTTAACACCGACTATAACCCTTCGTCTACACCAAAGTCAAGCGTTTATCAGCTACAAAAAGCAAAAGTTTCTACTCCGATCGTTCACTGGTAGCTTCAACAATCAAATAGATCAGCGAGCTGTTCTAACCAACACTGAGTCACGAGGAACTCCTTTACGGTTACTAAAAGCATTGCATGTTAGAACTAAACAATAAAAGAATGTATCTGAAATAAGTCACTTTTGTTAGCATCAATTAGAATAAAAGATGGACCAATGAATCCAGCAATGATCTTTTAATCTTGATAGAACTTGACTTGCAATGCAAGTATGCTTTCATCTTTTTGTCAATGAGAAAGAATTCAGTTCTTCTGAACTGGAACAATACATCGCTGTTCTATTGGCGATTTTTTCATACCTTGACATCGAC
This sequence comes from Rhopilema esculentum, assembly GCF_013076305.1. The sequence goes on along the minus strand of NW_027019302.1, from coordinate 2,738,816 downwards.
GAGAATCATTTGAGCCGCAGGCATATTTAATCAGATTTGGATTAAATGTGGGGAGGTCAGTATGAACCAAAATCTTGCCCACTAACTAATAAACAAATATGCTTAAAGATTACCAGTAATTCTTACTTTGATATTTCAATGCAGGCTTTGAGAAAGCACGAGGAAATCATGAAAGCAAATTGTATGAGCAGGGAGTTATGCTAGGCAGGGTTCTGCAATTGGAAAGTTGTGCAACGAAGGACTGCCATTGCACTCATGTGTAGTCTTTTGGATATCACACGGGGTGTCTTCTTATCATGTCAATATGTAAAAAATTTTAGAAACAAAGTTTGCACGGACCAGAAGAACCCATGTCTTCATAGGTCAAAGACAAAGAGGAGCCAACATTGTATATAGAGCTTTAGTATTAGTAGGAAGATAAATGACATTGTTTTACCTTAACCAAAGAAACTGTTGTAACAAAATCATAGAAAGAGGAAGGTTTGTCCAAACTGTTGATATACAACAGAGTTATATGAGGACTGTTTTGGTATGGTAAGAACTTTCGATACCTCCAAAACCTGTGACACAGTTTCAAATCCGCAATATACTTTCATTGACAGAGAGGAGATATGATAACTTCCATTGTATTTCCAGGCGTCAGCATTGAACTATGGGCTCCAGACTAGCAAGGCGTGGTCAATAGGAGAGATCAGAGCACTGTTCGATAAGCATTGCTTCTCAAAGCTCTGGAGTTTACCCTTGGTTACCGTATGACAAAAAGAAAAGTAAAAAGCGCAACTATTTTCAGCATTTACTACTTTCTTAACATGTTTGAAAGTTTTAAAAGCATTTAATCTTACTGTTAAACGAAGAAACAGGACAATTCTATTTGCGAGGCAGGGTGCAAGGGGTTTTGATGTGCATTTAGAATAGAATTATTATCCAATTTTACTCTAAAAAAGGCCCGGGCAGTGACGAGAAAACAGATCTTGGTTGACGGTCAATTTCCAATTATTATTACAAAATATTTACTTCTAAATAAAACTACAGCCAGGTTCTTTGAAGATTTGAGATAAAATCCTTTATACTTAGGCACCCTATGTTATCTTTTCGCAATGTTGTAAGTTAATTAATTTGTGACTTCTTAATTGAAACCTAAATTTCCTTTAAACTTGAAGCGCTTGTGAGAATATTCTTGTCCATTTCGTCGTCTCTAAATTAAAAAGTACTGAAATTGGCACAGATTCAGATCCTTGGCACTAAGCTTCTGTCAGAGACTTCTTTAATGGAGGACAACCTGAAACCAAATCCTAATCTCGTATAGGGTAAGTCTATTTCATGACTTCAAAGTTGTATTGAAGATGATATTGAAGCTATAATGTAAATAATTGACAAAGACGTCTTTTAACGAAAGGTATGCTCTACACATAGGATAAATCTGAAGAAAATTTGAAACAATCCGAAACAGTGACATTTTGGCAGCTGCTTCCTCGTTGAAACATATTTCCTAAAAGACTCTTTCTTAAAATACTACGTTTGAAATCGAAGAAATTTAATCTTCGATAACGAAAACTGGGTTAAGACAGGAAAGAACTGCTTTATCATGGTACCAAGGTGATGAAGATTGCAACAATACATCGGAAAATTCACCAGGCATATTTTATCGTAATTTATACCATCTTCAAGAGGTAAAACCTTAAGCATCTTTGCAGTTTTTTGCTGTTTTTAATTTTCACGAGCCTTTCTTTGTTATGGCTCACGCGCTAACTATGGACTTACGACCCCCTCCCCGTTAAGATTGTAGGCAGTTTATGGGAAGAGCCTAATGGTGGGCTTTGTGCTCGAAGTAGAGTTACTTTTTTGAAATGTTGCCAGAATACCTACATCTAATCCAGTGTACTTCCTCTTGAGGTAAATGGATGATAGATTATGAGGATGACATTAACATGCTGCGAGGTCTTAATACAGCAAATTCTGAAATAAATTCTTTATCTGGTTAAAGACCTACGTCAGAACGTATCAATAACAAGATGCTTGCAAAAAGATTACAAAGTGCCTGCGTCATTGAAGGAGCAATGTCTTCAAACTATTCGAATACTGCCACATGGGGAAATCGAAAACATCAGATAACACTGAGGAATCTGGAAGCGCCCTCCTCCCAAGGGGCAAATCACTCCAAAAAAATCTCGTACACCTTTTGTGAAAATCCCATTGTTTTAACTGAAAATCCCCAGAAATCCTTTTGTTTTAGGAAAAATCTCGTATGCTATTTGCAAGAGTGAATTGCCCCTCGCCTCCTCCCAACAACTTTGCTCCCTTTTATGTCCGGTGTGCTTTTAGGCCAAAGTGAACAAATTCGGCATAAGCGTTTTCGTTTTATCACAGGTTTTACTACAAAAATATTTGTAATAGCACTCATATAACTCACGAGCTTTAACTACATATCAATTATATGAGCTTAAACTGTATATCAATTATTGCAATTTTCTGACAGTTATATACCCATAAAGTCATCTGATTAGCAAAGTAAGGATAAGAAATTCTGGTAAATTCATATCAGTTATCAAGCAGATTTGTTAAATTGAAATCAAACAGAAAATAAAACAGATTAAGATGTCTCTTATTGGATTTCAAATATTTTCACGACTGCACATTCTTCGTCGCAATTAGATTCTTTGTAGTTTGCCTCCAGGCTGTATCTCAGAGACTTACGTAACACACGCCGGTAAGGCAACATGCCCCAAGGCAACATGCCCCAAGGCAACATGCCCCAAGGCAACATGCCCCAAGGCAACAGGGGCATTGGGGGCATAGGGGGCTCAGTATGAAATTTCTTAGAAGAATTTTAGAAATCTCAAGACTTTATCAGAATGCCAGACAGGTTTATTCATGTCTTTAGTCCGATAAAAATTAACTCTTACCTCGCTACGAACTAAGGCCCTGCGCTTTTGCACGCCAGAAGGAGCCCAAAAAATAAAAAATTGCAAAGAAAAGAAGAAAAGCCCAGCTGATGCTTTCAGCCTCACAGTCCGTAGAACCACCGGTTTTCTCCCAGTTTTTTTAAGTAAATAACACAAATTATGTCAAGAAAAAGGCACCACAGTTGTCATATTTCTTTTGAATTGAGCAATTTTCTTCTTTTTTATGTTGTTTTACATTTTCATGGCACTTCACCAGTTTACCCACCTTGATAGGAAGTATTCCAACATCCGGGGCGTGACGAGGCAGGGCTAGTGGGGGGGAGGGTTATGGAATACAATTAACCTGATTAAAACATAATTACCTGGAACTCTTTAGTTGCTGTCACAAACCTCTGTAATAGCTACATTTTGTAAATCTAACTCTGTAGCATATAATTCGTAACTTCCATTTATCTAATAATAACGGACTTTCCTAATAACTTTGTCAAATCTGTGCAATGGATAAAGTTACTACGCGAGGCGGCACCATGGCTGCCACAGAAGGACTAGAAAATTTTCGATTTTTGATGCTTCCAGTTCCCTGGAAAATACACTCATTTAAACATATTTCATTAAAGCAATCCTCCTATTCCTATTGAAAATCATTTTATTTTTGCAAACGGATTGAAAAGCAGGTAAAAACAACGGGTATTTTCACCGTAGTCTTGAAAATACCCATGTTGATCCTTGAAACTACCTTTGCTTGATCCTTTAATGATATTAAAACGCGAAAGTCTCTCATCTACCTAAACCGTTTCTTCCACAGAGCAGATTTTACCTGAAATTTCCTTTTGAGATACTATTGGGGGGTGTGACACCCTCCACACCCACCGGTCGCGACACCCCTATACCCATCATAAAGCTCTTTTAAGGTTTAGAACAGCAACTGCAACAGCAATCACAAGATAGCAAAATGGCGAAACTCTATTGACACTCCCCTAATTCAAATGCGAGTGCAATGTTTTTAATTGGAAATAATCCGTTAGGCTGCGAAGTTCTAACCACCCTTCGCCGAATGCCGATGCATAATAAGAAGTGAAAAACCACCTTTTATTTAAAATTATCACAACAACAGTTCAATTAATATTGGGTTTTCACTGTAGCATCAATTTATTACTGGTAAAATAGATATAGAAATCACAATTGAGTTCGTGACTCAAACTTCGATATTCGTTCAACGATGAAATATATTTGTTTCCTGTTTTGAAAGGGCAACAAGGACGATTTAATGATATTTACTAAATCCTTAAAGATAGCTTAAGCAAAACAAGGTTTCCGCAGAGACATTTAAACTAGTATCCGGACGGTTTTATTCGACATTTGTTTTGGCGAAGTAGGACATGCAATTGATATGGCTGGATGTTTAATTACCAACAAAAACAGCTCCATGTAAAAGTGTTACACACACAGAGGTCATAGTTGCCTAGAAACAGCAAAGAAGATTGGTTGCTAAATTTCACTGCATTTGGTTTGTGTCTTGGATATCATATTATAGTTAATGCAGAGAATCCTCAGTGTCAGTCATAAGAATAGAAAACATAGGGGCTGGGAGGCTACAACACCCCTAATCAGGCAAAATCTCTATTAGGCTCTATTAGGCTCTATTAGGGCAGTTCTATCGCAATAAAGTAATAATATTCGGGCAAGATCCTTACCAGGCCCCCTTAGCGTTGAGCATCCCCAACGCCCTTGGTGCCAATAGGATATCGCTTCATTTTCCACAACTGGAGTTTGAATTTTAATACTTCTTAAGAAACTCTCCTTTGTATCAAATATGCAACTAGAGCCAAGGGCTTTTGTAGAAATTCTACAAGCCCCCAGCAAACTAGCACCTAAGATTTGAATTTACCCACTTATCACAACACTTACTCACAACAACACGAACTGGGGATACAGCCCTCACTTCCAGAATCCTTTTCTAATGAGTACCAAGCAATGAAAAATGTACCACGAAATTTGGCGCACCATCGTCTAGTGTTATTATCCCTCCGACACAGTGAGTGGACAATGTACAGAAGTAGTCATTGGTTTTTCGGATTCGCTACTACATAAAGTGCCAAAAAATTCGGTACCAAAGATTTCGGTTGATTAATTTTCGATGGAAAATATTTCGGTTATATTTTTTAAATTTCTGTGTAAATTTCGGTGAAAACCTGAAAAAATTCGGTGGAAGGAGAATATTTCGGTGAGTAAAGAAATGATAAACTTTCTGCGAGTTATTTTTATCTTCAACAGAAAATTATCTGGAACGCAATCATGAAAGTTACGAAAATCGAATATTTTGATGCTAGCCCAATAAATGTGAAACAGAAGAGTAGGCAAGAATATCATTACTCTGGGTACCAGAGCCACATAAATTGAAGAGGAAACAGATGATAGGAGTGGAGAAGCGGAGGAGCGTTCTATCTACGTGCTCGAAATTTAGTGGCTCTGGTACCCAGGGTAGAATGTCATAAACTATTATTTAGAGGACTATTATTATTTAGTTTTTCTAGCCCAGGATAAAAAAATTAACTAGAAGCTTTTACAGTTCGTCATATATTCGATCGCCAATCGCAACGAAGGGATTAGAAATTCTGATCAATTGTGAGTTAAAAATTGAAGGGAATAATTATGAAGAGCCCAAGTATCTTGAATGTAGAGAGTGAAAGAAAAAAAAGTGAAGATGAACTGGGTATCTTATTTGTTGAGTACGAAGGAGAACAAGAAACTCAAAATTGATTTTACTGGATGTATAGTAATACTAAAACAATATCAAGGAAAAATTGTTTTTGTTATTTTGTAAGTCCATCGGTCAAAAACGAGACTTTTCTAGCGTTTGAGATTTCGGTAAGAAAAAGTTTCGGTTTCAAAAAAATTCAGTGGGAGTAATTTTATGTTGCCCTACTTCACCAAAAGTAAATCCCACAGAAAATTTTGGTACTTAATGTAATTTCTTGCTTCCGAACTGCTATCCAGGTTGTAGAGAATAAAAAAAGGTGAAATCAAATAACATTCAAGTATTTCCTGCTTTCCCATTTATTGCAAAATATTTGGACATTTCTGTAACGTTTCCAAGTGAGGTTGTGTCCTGCACTTGAGGCTGAAATCAAGATCAAAACCACTGACAGGAGACCAATACCATAGGAGCCATGCAACAAATTGAGGCAGTGACGGTTTTAGGGGAATCAAGGGGGGCCACGCAGCATAACTGGAAATAAATATGGGGTTGATGACCCCGCAGTACGCCCGGTCTCTGCAATATTACTCGCTCACTTTGATGTGTGTGGAGGAGGGGAAAATGCTTAAGATTTTAACGCGAAAGTGAAACATTAACCCCAGGCGTACAACGCGAAGTCCATTCTGGAGGTGTCAGACACAACTGTGTAAAAAACAACGATGCATGAGAATGCAAAAGAGACTTTATGCACGTGAATAATTGCACGTGGATTCATTGTCCACTGCTTATGTCGGTCTTTCATTCTCCTTGCCTGAACTTCCAATTCTTCATTCTGTGCCCGATCCATAGTCAATAGAAGAAAGGACTGTTCCCAAACAAATATTTACGACAAGGGTCTTAAAAATACGAATAATGGGTTGAAATCGCTTCTTTTTAATATTCCTTCGAGATGAAGCAAGTGCGTGAACAATCCTTTAGAAAATTTTGTCTTAGAATGAACATAAACCAGGAAGGAGTAAGAGGATTTCTTCACAATGCTTCGAAAAAGTAAACATGGGATTTATTATGACGTAACAGTTATGCAGATATCTTTGTCATTGCAATAGTCTAATATGTCGTACTTCAATAAGTTGCCAAGTTAAAAACTATCAAGCAAAACCATTACATTACATTTACAATAGTAGCCCCAACTTACTGTTCTAAATCGGTTCTCCCATGCAATCGGTTGTCAAAAGTTAAGTATAAAAAACATCAAAGTGTTATTCTAGTTTTTTTTACCTTCATAGAATACAACAGTTCCTAATCAAAGTTCACAGAAATCTTTTACAGCTCCCGATAGTTTTTCTTATGGAAATTGTGGTCCGTTCCCATTCCAAAAGTGTACTAATAGTCAGATTTTCGGTGTTTTCACAATTTTTGCCGCAGCCATCGCTCCCAAACAGCCCCCTCCTCCCCCCCAACAAATCAATATCTGTTTGCTTTGCATCACGTGTTTGAGCATGATAACGGCATAGGCAAGCTAGGCTTTGCAAGCTCTGTTCTTGAATTTTGTTTCTATTATCAAATTTGGATTCTATTCGTTACGCCCAACCACAGAATCTGTGGATCAACTCTTCAGGTAAATCAAAATTCAAGAGTGATTAGGAGCCAAGGGGCAAGAAGTTTCACGCACGATTAAATCGGCAGAAATAAAACATGCCAATCTCATCTTTTCTCATAAGTATTTTCAAAAGTGCGTAAATTGCTCACTTTCAAAATCACAAAGTATTTTGGAGCAGCAGCATGTGTACGTTGCTCTATAACACTATACTTACCAAATAAAACTTCGATGCAAGCATGTTATAAAATCACAATTAGCAACAAAACATCAAGCATTATCCTAGCCACGAGACTCTCAGTGGGCTCTGAGAACAGTGGGCTTTGGAGTACTTTCAGCACAAACGCACCACGATTCTGGCTAACTGGGCTTTTGGGTTGTTGTGCCGGTCTTTGATTAAGTCATAATATACAAGAAGCGTCTGCAATGTCGCGACCCATATCGATGACAAAAAATTATCATGAAAATAGAAAGATTATCGAAGGAATAAACTTACTATCAACTCGAATCATCTTGTCCTTCGGGTGTGTCAGGAGAAAAATCAACAACTGTCTGACACGATGCTAGGTGAAAGAATAAGTCTTGCTCACTGTTGCTGTTAGTAAGGGTTGAGAAGATGTAAGCGAATTTCGACAGAAATGAGTGTTTTTGATACTTGCGCGGTGATAAAGATCCTCATTCGACGACAACAAGGAAACAGACAATGAGCCAGCAATGCGACTTGTCCACCTAAGCTAAAAATCAACGAAGCGATAACGCTTTCGCGATCACGGATTTTCTTTCTTTCAAATCAAAATGCTCAATATATTGTTGGTTATTGAACAATCGGATTTAGCACTTTATGTTCCGTAGGTGTTTTCAATAAGGGATTGTGTCTCTTCACGAGATGAATTATTGGTAACCTCATTTTAATTTGATTTCATTCTGTATAAATACGAGGCTGATGCCTAGAATTCGGTTGTCTTGACAGCCTTTTTAACTTAAAACCATAGCTTTCTTTTTCTAGGGATAGAAATTTACATTATTATGTGAAACTTATGAATATTATCGCCCATTAAGAGTTTTTATATGCAAAAAGAAACCTTTGCTTTTCAAAAAACTAATTGACGATAATTTTGTTGGCTACTTCAATAAGCGCGGCTCTCTCGAAGCAGCCACGGGAAACTGCAGAAAATGAAACCCGCCAGCTGAAACTTGGCAATACTATCTGCCATTGGAATTTCAGTCTGTTAAGACGACTCTGCAAATCATACATATGACTTATTATACTGTCTTGCTTGTCACCGTGCATTATTCTCACAAATTTTGCCAGATTATGGGAAAATAAGAGACACCTTGCAAAGATAGAAAGAGTGTATACAACTCTAGGATTACGTTATCAGAGGATGCGTCTAAAACCATGTGCGCCCTGGTTACGCCACTGCCTCATTGCGTTGTAAAGATTCCTTGCATTAGTAAAGTATCGTTGTTGATGTAAACATTAGAGCTTTATTGACAAAGCACGTCGGTGAATGCAAAACTACCAATGGCAGTTTAATCACTCATTGCACTATCACGAAAATTCCTAATGAAGACACGAGACCATATGAAGAGGGAGAATACGATTGAAATCCATTTCTTAGATGTCAATGAATGTCAGCTCAGATTTGATTAGCCATCCCCTCAAATGCTAAACATGACTGCCGTTGTTTGGTCCTCTTACAAAAAAGGCAAGAAACAAAACTAATAAAAATATCACTTATAAAGCATAAGGTATTTATTCTTACTGAGCAAGGTAATTAAACATGCCAAATCTAATTTTATGATGCATCTAGTTTTGTTCTAGGTTACTTGTAAAAAAGTACCTATTTGGCCGCTGCTGTATTTGTATAATGAAATTTAGCTACTAGAGAATAAAACATCTATTATTACCATATGGTTAATTCTTAAATTAAATAAGGAAATATCTTCATTAGCTCTGATTATTTTTTCGTTGTACTTACCAACATCTGTAATAAGATACATTATGTTAACAACATTCTTACCTCCGTAGTTATTTGCAATTGATTAAACAGTACAAAAAATGATATGGCATATTTGAAGTATTAATCTGGTACAAAGCACCAAGCATTAATCTGGTACCAAACTATAAACAGTAAACCGCTAGCCGGTAAGATGTCTTTAGCAGCTGTCTTTTGCCAACAAAACAACACATCACCGAATCAAGATGTTTTCTTTTGTTTTGCCAGACTTTCACATAGCAGTTTTGTCTTCAAGCTGAATTATTTCTTAATGAGGGACAGAAGAGTTAAGAAGGCAAAGCAGATTGGATCGATCAAAATATGGTTTTAATTAAGCAATTCTCTAATTTCGATTTTGAAAAGGGAAATTCCCAGGAATTGAGAGGTCTATCGTATGAGCTAAAAATGTTACCTTGTATGAGCTAAACTTAGTTATCTTAATTATCTTATGTAGTTTAAACTTAAGCAAATTGGAGGGGCCAGTGTATCAGAAGAAGAAAGAGTAAGCCAATGATCTGTCGAACGTCAATATGTAGTGATAGAGTTTGAGTATTTTAAAATATGTGCATAGTTAGTTTCCTAGACCATTTAAGGTAAAGGTAAGAAAAGCTCTGATCTTATTGACTGAACGAAGGAGAGAGCAAGGAGTTCCTCAACGATCAATATTTGGTCCAATACTTATAATAGGCAGTTTGCTTAACGCAAAAGCACCTTCGTTCGAACCAATCAAATTACAGAACAGGCAAGGAACAGGTTAGCACTTTATTAGAAATTATGGTCGCCAAACATGCTCACAGTATGTATAGAGGCCTTGACGCCTTGAACAAATTAATACAATAAACCATAGGCAGAGAACCTCGCCTTCCGTAGATGACGTTTAAATTTGTCTGTTAAGTGATACGCAAATTTAACTTATACCTGTTGTATAAAGGACTAATGTGCCTTTCAGTGCAGTTTTGATGATAGTGAGAAAGTTTGATTCAAAAAGTATTAGCAGCCATTAGCAGTTGCATTCATGAACTTAAATTAGAAAAACATGGTGGAAACGTATGAAAATAGGCGAGACAAGATCCAGGATTGCTTCATTTTTTGGTGAAATTTATGCTATCATATCTTAGTTGTTGAACCTTGTTTTGATGAGTTGTAGTAGGGAAAGTGACAGCAGTAATGGCGGGATTTGCAGCAGAGCAAGGAGATTAGCCCCATTGATTAACAATAAACTTTTGTTCAGTTTTTATTTGATATCAAACTGTTGCATATTTCACAATTTACAATACTTCCATCAGCAAATGCCAATATAATATGAGAAACTCCTAATCAAACAAATGAACTTGATATTGTGTCTATGGGTGGGATCAAATAAGGAACTTGGAACCAGAAATGACACAATTACACAGCAATATTGCATTCTTATAACATGTGTAAAACTTTGTATACGTTCGTCGGATTAATTATAGCTAAAAATACTGACCTAAGTTCGCTTTAATTTGAGCTCTTGTTGTACAAACTTCAAACAAAAAGGAAAAATGTTCCTGTGAAGTTGTTCTTAGGGCAATACACTCTAAACTCTGTTGAAGTGAAGAGAAGGGCTGGGATGTTCGTTAAGGCAGCCTAACGCAGCAACGTCCAGGGCCAAATGACGCAAATGAACCAGGTTTCAATAAACCTAGTTTTTACGAAAACAAATATGTTATTGCTATTTTGAGTTTTGTCGTAAACCGATTTCAAGCCGTTTGGATGCAACGCTAATAGAAATGCTCGATGCGATAAATAATTTTTCATAAAAAATTATACGGCAGGTGATTATGCTTTTTGATTGCTGAAAATTTATCCAGTTTGGTGTGTTTTTTTTGCTATGAATCTATCCAGTTTGTTGTCAACTTGGCGAATTCAACATTAATTAAATATCTGACAGTGGCCGCCAGTGGAATCCCCGAATACCTGCTTCTACATTGCGTTGTCTTGCCTACACTGAAAAGAATTTTATTATTAAAACTTTTGCTTGGAACATCTTGATGGCCCAGTGGTAATAACATGCACCGTCATACATTTGGAGAACATGACAGTTGCGTGTTTTTCAGGGACACAGCAACGGGGCAAATTTTGTGTTTGTCATTTATGTTGCTACAAATGGTACAAATCAAACAATTGTTTTTTTCAATATTTTACAATTTAGGGTCAGCTAGAACTGAGCGAGAGAATGAAATGAAGCTGTTTTACTTTTGTACTTTGGTTCAATGTATTCGTTGTCATCTAAAGGTTTATTTATGTAAACAATTCTAGCTATTCTCATTCTTTTATTTAGCGAACAGAGTCGAGGCCATGCCTCTTGTGGTACGAGTCCAGGGATGGGGTAAGATAATTCTCCCATTTGTTTCCCAGGTACTACTTTCGTAATGCATCATAAACATTCTAATCCTCACAGCAGTTCCGGAACGTCAACATGGTAACTCTGTCGATGTCAGTTTTGACTCGATACCTTTGCTTAGGTTTTTATTTCAATCCCTCAGCTTTAGTTGTTTTCCAAGTCTTCTAAAAAGAATAAGATTGGACTATGTTTATTCTTAAAGATGATTTTTATGTAGAAATATAATCTTCCCATCTTTAAAACCCAGACTATCTAAGATTAATGTTAGCCTTTGTTAATTCTGCTTCTTGCTGGTCTCTGTTGGCAAAACAAAAACAAAACACAGTCATCAAGGAGAAATATTGACTCAGGTTTAAAAGAAAGTTTACTAATATGCTATCACATTACATTTCCCAATACTGATGCTCTCTGTTTCTTCGCCCTTTACTTCTCGCCAGTCCCTACGTGGAGTTGCTGGAGTTAGAACTGTGGCTTTTGATGAAAAAGCATTTGAGTGTGTCGTACCTTTAACTCTTTGCCTCTCCATATGAGTCAATCGAAAACCATCACTATTTTCAAGAAAGCAGTTAAAGCATATTTTTTGAACCAGCATTTAAGCTATCATTTTTATTGAAAATTACTCCAACTTTTAAGGGTCTTCATTGTAATTGGAAAAATTATTTTCATTTGATGTAACTTACTTGTACCAATGAATAGTATGCCCCACAGAATATTGTATGATGTAGAGGCGCTTCATAAAATCAACTTTTATCATTTATTCTTTGTAAATTTCGAGGCCAGAAAGACTTTGGCGGGATACTTAACATTGATAAAACTCCTAACAAGTTTTATCCTATTTTCATGGGAGACTATCATGTGTCTTAAACAAACCAAGCTTCGACTTGAGAACCATTTTGATACTCCAGATATCAGTTCTACCATTATGCTTTCAGACTATTAAGTTTTTAAGGGCAGAAAACCTGGTATTCACTCCCAAAGTAATGAAAAGTGATTACGAAATGGCTACTTGAAAATAATTGCGCATGTATTTAAGCTAGGTAGTAGCTTTTTATCTATCTTTCATGTAATCCTTAAAATTGCTTAATGTTAGTCTGCTTTAGGGTAAGTTCACTCATATAAAAGCAACCATTAAACGATTGTTTCAATTTATACTGGCTAGCCAAGAGTAACAAATTTAGCGATTTACATGAAAACTGAGCAAATTAAGAGTGTGCCTGGAACATCGCTCAAGTCTCTACATCCCTTAAGAAGGTAAATAGACCTTTTGTACATCGTTTCAATTCAATCACGATGATATCATTGAATCTATTTAACAAGAGGCTTTTTTGGTCGACTCGCTTGGGCTGTTATCTATTTGCCATTCATGGGAATCTCTAGTGACTTGCTTGGAAGTTAGGGGTCTGGAACACAGGCTGGATGATATTTGTTGCCGAGGAGTGATTTTACGGGGGTTATGATATATACTGATAGGGTAAGGCATATAATTTTAAAAGTGTTCTTGCACTTTTTGATACAAGGTTATCTTACTGTTAGAGGACAACATGCGAATACCACAAGGTTCTCTACTCGGAGCTATCTTATTAAATATATAACTTGAGTGATCTGTGGATGTTTGTGTCCGAAAGCATAAATTGTAACTGTAAGGATGACACAACAATTTTTTTATCCGGCAATAAACACGGGTTTTGGAAACCTCAAGCAAGTTTCTTTATCACTATTTATTTTCAATCCTTGAAGCAGAACCCCCCCCCCCCCCCCCCCCCCAAAAAAAAGATTTCATGGCGTTTCCGGGCGTCCCAATGTCTGCGCCTATCGCAGCAAGATGAATTAAAGCACGTGAAAGAAATGTGCTAACACAAAGTAAAAATGTAGAAAGAAAGCATCGTACCAGGGGTGTGTTACGATTAAACAACAACAAGGTTCTCAAAAGTCTCAAAAACAATGAAATTGAAAGAAGTGGAAATTGAGTTCACCCTAATCAAGGGAGGGGGAACTCCCAAAGCCCCCCTATAGCACAACATCAATTATCCGTAACAACAATAAATGTGTACCAATTCGTGTTGCAAAAGACACGACAGCTGCGTGAACTTTAACTTAAACTGGACTTCAACAATTATGGCGGGTGAACACCATAAAAAGAATGCCCTTTAGTATTTGGATGCACTTCCCACTAAAAGTAGTTGGCAACAACTGATAGACGGCTCTTTGTCAAAGTGCAAAGAGTTTAAGTGGCCGACAAAAACCACAAAAGTTTCAAATTGTAACAATTATTGCTGTTGTGCCAGTTCTGTCGTATTGTGGTTACGCGGTGAGTGGGAATGTCACTTCAACTTTACCTGTTGCACAAGAGGGCAAATATCGAAAATATAGTTATAGAAAGTGAACAGTGTTCGACCCTTCGTGATCTGGCGCGGCTTCCAGATTCATAATTCTGTCAGGTAAACAACATTGGCATTAAAAGCTATTGATGACATTTGACTTGCCAGTGCTATTGCTTAATCTTTGAATTTTTACTTAAAAAAGCATTATTTGGGGAAAGGTTAGTGCTAAGGGAAGTTTTACCTGGACCCCAAGACAAAGGCAAAAAACAATGATGTAGCTGCTATCATTATCAATTTAAGTTTTAATTCTAAATTATTAATTCTAAATAATTATTAATTCTAAAATATCTTCTTGGGCCATGTCGCCTTCTGAAATCGAGCATTCGAAAAGGTCGACTTCTTCCCTCGTAGTACCAACGGTCTGTAAGTTTGGTAAAAGGCTCTAACATGGCCCGTGCTTAATGCACATTAAATCTTTGTCTTCGAATTTGCCGTGACTGGAATAGACATTGTGTGATTTTTGACTTGATGCGAAAGTATTGAACGACCAATGAATAAAATGAAAATCTCTGTTTTTTGTCAAGTTTACTTATTTCAGCATCAGTGAAAGTTTT
>NW_027019302.1:2693662-2724215 GCF_013076305.1 Rhopilema esculentum | reverse complement strand
CACGATGATATCATTGAATCTATTTAACAAGAGGCTTTTTTGGTCGACTCGCTTGGGCTGTTATCTATTTACCGTTCATGGGAATCTCTAGTGCCGTGCTTGGAAGTTAGGGGTCTGGAACACAGACTGGATGATATTTGTTGCTGAGGAATGATTTTACGGGGGTTATGATATATATATTGATAGGGTAAGGCGTATAATTTTAAAAATGTTCTTGCACTTTTTGATACAAGGTTATCTTACTGTTAGAGGACAACATGCGAGTACCACAAGGTTCTCTACTCGGAGCTATCTTATTAAATATATAACTTGAGTGATCTGTGGATGTTTGTGTCCGAAAGCATAAATTGTAACTGTAAGGATGACACAACAATTTTTATATCCGGCAATAAACACGGGTTTTGGACACCTCAAGCAAGTTTCTTTATCACTTATTTATTTTCAATCCTTGAAGCAGCCCCCCCCCCCCTTCTCCCCAAAAAAAGATTTCATGGCGTTTCCGGGCGTCCCAATGTCTGCGCCTATCGCAGCAAGATGAATTAAAGCGCGTGAAAGAAATGTGCTAACACAAAGTGGAAATGTAGAAAGAAAGCATCGTACCAGGGGTGTGTTACGATTAAACAACAACAAGGTTCTCAAAAGTCTCAAAAACAATGAAATGGAAAGAAGTGGAAATTGAGTTCACCCTAAGCAAGGGGGAACTCTCAAAGCCCCCCTATAGCACAACATCAATTATCCGTAACAACAATAAATGTGTACCAATTCGTGTTGCAAAAGACACGACAGCTGCGTGAACTTTAACTTAAACTGGACTTCAACAATTATGGCGGGTGAAACACCATAAAAAGAATGCCCTTTAGTATTTGGATGCACTTCCCACTAAAAGTAGTTGGCAACAACTGATAGACGGCTCTTTGTCAAAGTGCAAAGAGTTTAAGTGGCCGACAAAAGCCACAAAAGTTTCAAATTGTAACAATTATTGCTGTTGTGCCAGTTCTGTCGTATTGTGGTTACGCGGTGAGTGGGAATGTCACTTCAACTTTACCTGTTGCACAAGAGGGCAAATATCGAAAATATAGTTATAGAAAGTGAACAGTGTTCGACCCTTCGTGATCTGGCGCGGCTTCCAGATTCATAATTCTGTCAGGTAAACAACATTGGCATTAAAAGATATTGATGACATTTGACTTGCCAGTGCTTAATCTTTGAATTTTTACTTAAAAAAGCATTATTCGGGGAAAGGTTAGTGCTAAGTAAAGTTTTACCTGGACCCCAAGACAAAGGTGTAAAAAGCAAAAAAACAATAATGTAGCTGTTATCATTATCAATTTAAGTTTTTGTTTTGGCAATAAAAACTTTACAGCTACAGATTGCAGCTACACCTTACCGTAAATTCTCTTTCAAGCCCCTGGGGGGGCTTATTGTTTTTCAGCACTTTAAAGAAGGGCTTTTAAGAGAGGGGAGCTAAATTGAGAGAGGGGGCTTAGTAAATATTTTGTAATAAAAACCATTTGTAGTGGTAAACTAATTTTTTGTTATTTGCGAAATAAAAACATCAAATCAGCCTTCTATATCAATATTATTGTCATCGTCATCTTCATCAATTATTAATTCTAAAATATCTTCTTGGGCCATGTCGTCTTCTGAAATCGAGCATTCGAAAAGGTCGACTTCATCCCTCGGAGTACCAACGGTCTGTCATTTTGGTAAAAGGTTCTCACATGGCCCGTGCTTAATGCACATTAAATCTTTGTCTTCGAATCTGCCGTGACTGGAAGAGACATTGTGTGATTTTTGACTTGATGCGAAAGTATTGAACGACCAATGAATAAAGTGAATATCTCTGTTTTTTGTCAAGTTCACTTATTTCAGCATCAGTGAAAGTTTTGAGTGGGGGGGGGGGCTAAATTGAGATGGGGACTAATTAAATTTTTCCTTCTGAAAAGGGGGCTAATACGAGAGAGGGACCTAATTGAGAGGGGGGGGGGGTTAAAAAAAGAATTTACGATATGACAACTTTTTTAGAAAATTGAATTACAATCTCTACAACTTAAAAGCTATAGTAAGACCTAAATTTCAATTATGTAATAAATGAGTTAGTCTACAAAATTTTCTATAATTTAAGGAAAGGTTCCAGTAACATAACTCTCTTCTACTCTTGAAAGATCGCGTGTTTGTATTTTCTATTTCCTTCTGTGCTTTATGTCGCAGCATTTACTTCATTTTTTCTTCTTAGACTATTCATACTATATCTTCACTAAACATTTCTTGCATAAAAAATAGAGTCAAACTCAAATTAATAGTTTTTATGTCAAACTTCTTTGCCAATCGGATACACACATTTTTACAAGAGCCCGTATATTGAAGTTTGGCTGGCTTTTCTTAGATTTTTTCAAAATTTGAGGCTGGATTGTTCTTGATTTGTTTTTAGATAATTAGGGTGTAAGCAGTTAATTCCTCTATTTCGAGATGAAATTTATACGGAGGGTTTCATGATATTGTTCAAAACGACATTTCACATTTGGCATTAGCTCAGCCCCTGTGTACATAAGTGTTGTCGGTAGGTATGCAGGATGTGCAGACTATGGTTGAAGGTATGGAGTCAGGACCGTTGTAAGAGCTGCAGCTTTCAAGATACCGAAATTACATTTGAAATGCTTTGTGATCGCCAAGTAACATGCAACCACCACGCTACCTGGCAGAACTTCAAAAAAGGTCTTTGACCTCCAATATGGAGAGGTAAATATCAAAGCGACAGCCTTCATCTTGTGTTATGTTTTTCACGCAATTATCAGCCAAAATTGGAAACTTGATCTAACGATTGCAAAATAGCAGCAAATTTGTGTCAAATTTCTTCTTGTGACGGCAGATTTTGCAAAGCCACTTTTCGTTAAACGACATGGACAATAACTTTACTTTTTACAAAAGATCAAACCCGAATCTTGAACACCGCCGCAGGCCACGTATGGAGGAGATAACTCCGCCTATTTCTGGTCTGGCAAAATCTTCGTCAAAACATTTACTGTAAAATTTTTTATATTTTTAATGTAATACAATATTTTTTAATGTAAAAACCAGATAATTTATGTCGAGGCTCGATGCTCTTATTTTCGGTTGACATTTTGAATGTCAGCTGGGCATGTTCTTGATATGGTTCTTATTTCAACAATGATATTTCTACAACCACATCAGTGCCGTCGGAACTAAATTCATACTGGGGGGGGGGGGGGCTGTAAACTTTCTTGTAAAGTGTGTTTTTCTATAAAAAATAATTTGTTATTTCAATATTTTCTACTTTGGGTACAGAAGAAAACTCTTAACTGGGGTGTGTTCCATTTTACTTGAAAATTTAGAAACAGTTTATCCTTTGTCGGTCGTTAGCAAAAATAATTTAGAAAAATTATACCTATCTTTGTCGGAGAATCACCGTAGAGAATCGAAGTGACAAAGCAGAAGCAATTGAACAGTATTATTTTTGTAGTTCATTTTTGAATTGGAAATTTTCCATTATAAGCTTTGTACTTGGGCTCAAAAGCCAAAAAACTAACGATACTGCATGAAAACATTGAGATACTTTTTAAGGTGATTTTATTTCAGAAGGAACGAGTAAACACTATTTAAATGCACTAAACTTAAAACTCGAAGAAATATATATCACGTGTGTTTCAGAGTTCGTCATTAATTTTTGTGCTGTTTCTAAGAATTCACTGTAGAATTCAATAGAAGTTAAAAAAATATCACATCCTGAATGAATTAAAGAACAGGAGATCTTACGAACCTTCTTACAAATCTTCTTACGAACCTTCGAACAAGACAAAGAAGGACAAATAAAGGAATATTCCTTGCAAAACGAAACTAGCGGTATCCACCGGTGTGGCTCTACTGACTTTATCTAGGTTTTCAACGTTTGCCTCGAATAACACAGATACTTTGAGCGATCACATTGAATACTTTTAATTTTCTTAGTAGAGTAGGGGACTTTTCGTTAGCCCAGCAAAAGGGCGGGGCTAGTTCTTGGCTGAACGACTAAAAAGGCCCTAGAGCTAAACATTGTTCTATAAAGAACTGTAGGGTCTTGAGGCATTTCTTGGTTTGTACTCGCACTCCTTCATATCCCTGGTCTGTAGTTTTGGCCCTGTAATAGCAGCTGAAGATTATGGATAAAAACATGTTCACTGACTCAAGGCGAGACAAATGCCCCCTTACTTTTATCTTGATGGTCCTAGGTTGAAATCCCTGAAATCTCCCTATAGTTCATCTACACTGCTACAGAGCATAAAAGATATGTGTGAGCATAGTTTATGGTGTGAGATTAACTTTGAAACAATAAACACTCTGAGAAGGTGTTCGATGGACTATGCATTATCACATCTGAACAAAATGGTATCGCCGTCTCCTATTAAAAGTTGATGAATCTTAACACATGGAAACTTCACTTTTGAACACACGGACGGGATTATAAAAGGCAGGTGTTAGGGCTTATGATTCTGTTTTGAACAGCTAAAATCCACAGGGACATCGAAAATGGATAACGAGAGAAATATGGGCGTGTCTGGCCATAAAATTGTTAATTATATGCTGGGCTGGGCAACCATGCCATTACAAGACGATTAATTACCACAATGCATTTTATTACATCAACAAATGATGGAATAAAGAACAGATGTGCTTTAGCAACAAAACAACCTGTCTTTTTAATTGAAATGATTCAAATGATAGATTGGTATATCATAAATTTTAAGATGTTAAGGACTACGAAAACAGTTTGTGAAGCATTTCCTTACATATATACGCAAGATAGTTCGTTTGAAACTTCCCTTCGCGAAAAATATCAAAAAGTTTCCTGTTGTTGTTCGGTGATAATGATAACAGAGGTTTTTATCTTCTTTCTAAAGATAAGCCGCGAACGGCATTTGTTGTGTCTTCAATAACATGCACGAACTGAAGGGCTAGAAGGCACTCTTCTCCGTGCAAAGTAGGGATTCTCAACGAACCATGGGGAATGCAGAACTTCATTCTCTATCGTTTAGCTCCAGCAGAAAGTCTTTGATACTTGCAGGCAGATCGAACTCCGAAACATCGTTTGCATTGCAGAGAGACCTCATAATGGTTTTTCTACAGAGATCCTGCAGACTCACGTTACGACGCAAAGGAGTCTCAAGTTTCAGAGGGACATTGGTACTTTTGCCGTCTGTTTCGCGTCGAAGTCCACATATAAACGAGCCATTACTTGAAAACGCTACCAGTTTTTCTACAAGCATTTGCAATGTTGGTTCTCTCGGTTGCAAAAGGTCGTGGAAACACAAGCTGAACAACCCGTTTTTGCAGTGTACACGCAAGTTCCCTACCTTGTTATCGATAATGTAGGTCAAAGTAAACATAAACCCAGCCATAGAACTTTTCCGCACCAAAAATGTTCCGTTTTTGTGTCCATGAAGTAGTCGTGCTGCACTATATCCATCGATATCAGGCCAATACCAGGCTACAGTAGATAATACGTATTTGTCTTCGATAAATCTGATAGCATTGTTCTCGCATTTATAACTAACGGCTTTATTTTGGTGCTCATCCTTTCTTGTTCTAATCGAACATCTCCGCAACTTCTTTATCCACATCCTAGGCTTTTGAGAGAACAGCTTCATGCTCTTGGACTCAGCGAAGGCTGGACAGATGATATGCCGGTTGTGTGGGAAATGTAATTTATCCACCAAGGGAATCCCCAATGACATGTGGCCTCTAGCCAAACATCTTAGCTTGTTTAAAAATAGAACAACTTAAAGTCGCTGCCGAAAATACCAGCTATTCGATAGCTGTATTCACGATTGTAAAGAAAATGTAAACATCACGATTTATGCTATTTCTATCCAACAACCACTGTTCACTACGACTGCACTGTTTCTGTTCTAAATAAGTCCATCAAGTTTTTGGAACCGTTCTCAAACAAAAGTAGCTTGACACGACAGAAGGAACAGTTTTCTACTGACAAAGGAGGGTGTGACATCCTAATTGGTCCCATTCCCAAAAGTCCCAAGTGGGTTCGGAAAGGAGTGTTGGGTATGGAAAAGATGTGGTAGGGTAATGTGTGCATACTAATTACTCACGCATGCTCAGTGTATTTTTAAGTGTGCTCGTGCTGATTAACGTTATAAGAGAAGTTGAGTTGGATGTATACACACTTGTAAAGAATAAGGAAGGTATGGTGGAGAAATTTAAATTTGGTTTTAGTCTAAGAGATATGCCATGTTTCAAAAGTTATAATTTCGCTGGAGCCCATTTTGGTGTGGGGAGTATGGGTTTTTTAATACAAGTTTGCAAACTCCTTTGGTAGTTTGACACTATTGTCTTCAATGCCACAACCTTGATACAATACTTGAGCTAAAAAGTAAGGGGGAAAGGCAGTCAGCAAATTGATCCAACTACAAGGTGAGGGTTTTTCCGGGATTTTGAGGCTGATCCATCCTCGGCACAGGGAGGGGGAATCACTTGAACTTTTTATATACGGGGGTCCATCCGAAATTTTCCAAGTATCAAAAGTATCAAAGACAAATTTAACAGACCTATAAGTATCAACTAAAATGTTAATCTTGCTTGCTGTTTCTGGGTCATAGTTAGCTACTTAGATTGTTTCCTTTAATTATCAGTACAGCTATTTCATGACATCAGATATTAGAAGTGAAACACACAACACAGTATGCAGATCCTACTGTAGCTTGGTTCCAGACCCCTAACTTACAACTTAGCATTTGAAGGAAAATGTTTACTCTGTAATTCATATCATACTACTTCAGTATCTTATTTCATTAAAGAATATGATAGATTTTTTAATTTGGTTGTGAAAAACACATACGAAACATAGATGTTTTTCCACAATTTTCAAAATACACCATTCTTTTAAGAAAGCCGAGATTCGAAAATAGTGAATCAAGCCTTGCCCAAATTACCGACAACTTGTCTTTTTACCTGTAGGTATAGGAGATTTTGGAGCAAATGAGATGAGCGTGGTTATTAAGATCATTAAGATCACAGGACATGAATTTAACAAACAAGAAAGAGTAGCTACTTAGAGCGGGATTAATATTTTCGTGGGGGACTCGCTACTATAACAAACTGTCCCTTAAAAGATAAAAGACATAGATTAAGAAAGTTCTTCGTAGACCTTTTTCTGTGATTTTTCTTTATTCTCAACGTTCGTAACTTTTCTGAGTAACAAAAGGACGCCATCTAATCATTAAACAGAACAGGAACCATTTTACTTTGGTAGGTTAAGACTTTGCTAGCTTGCAGATGATTCCAGTTTGCTGAAAAATGCACTCAGTCAATTTTTTCTACCTTTACAATACAATCCTACTCTTAGAATTGATATCCACAGGCGGAATACGCCATTTGACGGTTCTAATAGATTTTCTTGTAATCATTCTCGTCATTTGCACACCCAACGTTGAAAAATTGTAATGTAGAGTTTGGTTCTCATTGGTTC
Organism: Rhopilema esculentum; assembly: GCF_013076305.1. The sequence goes on along the minus strand of NW_027019302.1, from coordinate 2,716,738 downwards.
CAGTTTTCCATTTAACAGTTGAAATATTAACGTGCCAAAATGGGTGACGAGGATCGAACCGAAAATGAAAACAATCAAATACACCATACCCATGTGTCCCCAATTGTCGGTTATTAGATCTCCAATGTTTTCATGCCCGTTTAGTGCTAGTAGCTAGAAATGGGGCAGCGAAATCAGGGTAGACCAAGACTCCGATTTAAAGACGTGACAAAGAGAAATATGAAGTGGAGGGACATCAAGACGCAGGACTGGCAGTCCAAAGCGTTGGATCGTCAATCATGCAGGGCAGTCATTCAACCGAAAACGTAGAACAGTCATCGTTGTCAACCGACGGACTGCAAATGAAATGAAAGTGCTAGTATAGGAGGCTTTTCCCATACTTTCTTAGTTGTTTATCCTTTAAAATTATGTCCCAGTGGTCTTTAAGAATTTTACTTATATTGATAGTCCGATTGCCGTTTGGTATGCCGAAAGAGAGGGTTGAGTTCCCCAATATGATTTGTAAATTATTTAGGAGTTACCTAGTTGTATATTTATATTCAATGGGATTTTTGTAATCAGTTACTTCTCTTTCGTAAAACTTTTATATATGGTAGCAAAATCTTGCTCCGACAAAATTATAAATTTCCTCCGTATATCTTCCGACGGGTGGGCTAAGCAGCTCCGACGGGGGGAGCGGCTGTAGTCCCCCTGTCCCCCTCTGGCACCACCACTGGTTTGTGGAACAGTCATCAAGGGTGTATTGTCACTATTGTGATATCATAACAGGGCTTACAGGCCAAGTTCCATCAATTAAATTTGAATTTTTTTTTTCAAAACAGGACCTCTTTTGTGCACTTGAGTAAATGGACACCCTTTTCCTTTTTGGTTTTTTGTACATGTTGTTGTGAAAGTAGATCTACATGCATCTACCCTGTGTATGCAAAATTTGAAGGAGACGCAAGAAGATTCTTTGGAAATAGGAGGACCTATATTGAGGTCCTGGTTTTCTAGGGATCAGGAGAGTTTTCTAGGGATCAGGAGAGTTTTCTAGGGATCAGGAGAGTTTTCTAGGGATAGGAGAGAATAACAAATAAGCTTTAAGATGAAAATAGATCAACTTCATGGCCTTAAAATGCAGCAGCTGTGAAAAGAAAAAGAGAGACAGCTTTCTGGAAAAGGAAAGTTCAAAAGAAGAAAGGATGAAGAAATGATTGGAAATTGAGCGACCCGGCTGTTTTGCACAAGGACCGAGATACCGGGGGGGGGGGCGAGGGGCCTTGCTCTCTCAAAAACTTAAGTATTTTGTAAAATATTGCTGTTTTTACACTTATTTATCAGGACTGGTCCCCCAGACAAAAAGTTGTATCTTGGTCTTTGGTTTTGCAAACATTTATATTGTCACTGAGTCAGAAAATGTTTACATTGAAATTTGATTCTTGCTGCTTGGTCATTGCTTGCCGAGCAACAGCTGAAAAGTGTTCAACAGTCATATCATATATATCATACCAGATCATATCGTCATTTATTTAAACATTACAGCTATATTTGGTTTACAAGGCCATGCTTTTATCAAGAAGTATGCCAAGAAGATTCAGAAAAAATTCTACCAATTAAGGCAAAGGCTCATTATAGAAGTTCAATGCATTTTGCAGACAAGTTGGATATGTTAGAGAAATCAAAAGTTTACCTTGCAAAGAAATGGAAAAAAGCTTTTTTACTAAAATAGATGGATTTGTGCACATGAAAAAGCAAGATAAGAGGTCCAAACTTTCTTTACAAAGATCTCTTTATCAAATTCTTCAAAAACATTTTTAACTTATTTTTTGGTATAACATATTTAAGGTTTTTTGGCTACTTTGGAAAATCAGTTTTACACGTAAATCATTTTCTACTCGCTTCGCCTTACACAATTCAGAATATAAGCGTAAAAGGAATTGTACCCTGGGTGCCATATCCTCATTTCTATTCTCCTTCGCAATGCCTTTCCCCGTTCTTCATCCTTTGACTCTATCTGGCACCCAGGTTAGGGGATTTGTGAAAGAAACAGACAGTTGTAGGGGTCAGTCACAAAAAGCTACAAATGACTGCTGACTATTTACTATAATTCTTCTGTTGTGTTACGTTTTTTTATTTGAAATTCTTATAGTTTTACCAAACGATTCCTTATATTTTGCAAAAAAAATCTCCAGTGGGTCAAATTTTTTACAACACCACAAAATTAAAATCACAACACCACAAATCAAATTTACAACACCACAAAACGGTAACAAAACCACGTTAGAATAACCCCTGCCCTGACACGTCCACCGTGGGAGTGGGCTGGGATCCTTACACCCAGGTAGGAACGGATAATTCAGCATCATCTATTTCAATTAGTCACTTCCCTTCCACAGTTTCCAAATATTGTGACAAATTCTGAAAAATCAAGGAAGCTTATGCAATTTGATTCATATTGAACTGCATTAAGGGTTTTTGCGTAAAATTATAAGGTTTCGAGAGCGATCATTTTAAGACCAAAACTGTTGGGATTTTACTAAAAGGTTAAGTTCTAACGTACTTTAGTTCCGTACTTTATTTCTAACGAAATATGGCGAGTATTATCCAAAAATTATAACTTTCCAGTTTTTTTGGAATTTTGATTAGACTTTGAGGGGCTAATAAAGTCTTGCGGATGAGAAATATACTCCCTATTTTTTGCCAAAAATGCGCTCGAATTATGTGGCTCTGGTACCCTGGAGAGTCAATAAATAAACCAATTTTGAAGTGAAACAGCACTAAGAATAATTGAGCCTCAAATTATACAAAAAATAAGAAGATCAAAATTCGTTGAAATTATCTGTTTCTTAAAAAAGGGTGGTACGGTGGCACCGAATCATGTTGGAAAATGCGAGAATCGCAAAAAGCAAAGCAAAAAGATTGCGTAACAGATTTGCTATAAGCACAATTTTTGATATTATTGAGGGACAAAATTAGAAATTTACATTCAACATCTGGTTAGGTCACAAAAAGAGGTTAGGCGTTCGAGTATCTGAATGCATTGAACCATAACAAATCTTTTTAAAACTTGTTTAAATCTTTTTGGCGATAAACACGCCTTGACGTGTCCTTGACTAACAAAGGATTGCGTGTGTTTACAACATATAGTTTACAACAACGCGTTTTGTATTCTAGGGGGAATTACCGGGCGTACGGCAAATCAAAACAGTTCTCGATTACCTCAGTTTAGCGCAATGCGTAGGCATATTTTGTTGTCAGCAAAACTATCGTGACAGGTTAACATAAATACGATATGTTGGGATATTTGTTGGCATATTTTTAACGCTTGCGGTACAAGACTAGGAAATCACACAGCAAACATGATTTCCCAAATAAACTATTTTTTAACGTGCGTCTTGAATTGCATCAGAAGAAAAGATGAAAAATATGTAACTGCAGCGGACGATCAAACGCGGAAAAAACAAATTTTCGTGATGGCTGGAACATCGGAATATTTTTGGCCGAATCTTTCTCGAAGGGAAGGTGAATGTATCCTTGAGTCAATGGCAAACGGAACATTCCTCGTGAGTTACCATGAAAATTATAAACATTTTGAAATGATTTACAAAAGAGATGGATTAGTAGCAAACATGAAAATCGACTTTAATGACAAAGAATTCAGCCTTGATCACAAAAATCCAGGTTTACCGAAAGCAAATTCTTTGGATGGATTGATTTTACAACTGATCGACAAATGCAAGGATCATTATCTTCTGGTTTCTCCCCAAACGGGACAAAACATCGGAATGATGAAGCTGATGTATCCGTTAAAAAGGAACATAACGCTTAAAGATCACTGCAAAAGAGAAATACTTCGTAACCTGCCAATGGATGGCCCGAAAGAAGGTGATTTACCATGGGACCTTGTCGAGTTTCTGAAGAACTAAAAATTCTACAATACATATACACAGAAAAACACATTTCTCTCACATATAAACATTTATGTTGTTGCTGTTGTTATACAATCAGGACGATGCATATGACCTCTTTATAAAGAGTAGAACTTGGAGTATCAAGACTCCAAATATTCTGTAATCAGTACCCTATCTAATTGCAAACAGTCAATGACATGATACTATAAAATCCGAATCGTCGCAGTTCTAACATGTCAAATTTTCGAAAGTCCTTTTATAGTTTTAATGCATTGAAAAAGAAACAAGTACTTTCATTTTCATGATTTGCTAAAATTTGGCCACTTTGAGTTTCTTTTCATCAGAATAAGTTCCAGTTTAACATTGATAGGACTGGTATACAGTAGAGTTTTCCAAACTGAATTTTGTTGCCAAATATCATTATTGTAGCTTGAAATGAAAAAGAACTTCCGTTAGCTGTAATGTACTGTTATTTTCATATTCATAATGGTCACAGAGTGGGCATGGTCTTTTGGACCTAGTGGTCGTCATAGTGTTACAATTATGTTTTCTTAGTGCTTAATAAACAGGTCCCCTCTGTTTATTTTTCACATTTCCACCCTCAGATTCTTTAAGGACCCCTAACTGATTAATTTTCACATGTAAATTTTTAGATGCAGAAAAACTGTCTACAACTTACAGTTTCTTTGTATCTGAAATGGAAAATTTTGTTTAATTTGCTTTAAATGTAAGGAAACAGCTTATCATTCAATGTTAATTTTTTTCAAAATAATATATCCTAAAATTCACCCTTTCTGCTTATTTTGATCCCCTCTTGTTAATTGAACAGCTTTTGATACCCTCATTTAAATTGAAATCCCTATCTTTATTAGACACCAAGGAGTAATGTAGTATAATGTTAAAACATTCTTTAATGGATTGCATGAAAACAGAATTTGTATAAAATTTGATAATAAACTTCAGTTTAATGAAGGATTATAACTTTTTTAAAAAAATGAATAGAAAAAAAAATTGTCAATGTACATGTGATATTTTTGTTGTGCACATCTCCATGAACCATGGTACAGAAACAACTTTAAACTTTCCCATTTGCCTTTTTGTTATTGTTATGCAGCAGAAGGTTGGCAGAGGACACATATAAAGATATTTAAAACAAGTCAATTATCAGGCACGAAGCCAAGGATGGGCATGGGGGGAATTCCCCACCAAAAGTATGGCACTAAAAATGCTTTACATTCAAAGTATAGAATTCTGAATGTTGAAATAGAAACACATGAAATCAGCATATAAAATTACTTATCTTATGACCACACCCAAAAGAATGAGACATGCCCTTTTTGTCAGCAAAAAGCAATACAGCACCCCTCTGAAAAACTTTTTGGCTTCACCCCTGTTGCCAGCCCACCTTTTCAGTGCTGGCTTCATCCCTGTCAGTTATGTCTTTCTATTGCAAGCAGTGATGCAATTTGATGAAACATGAATTAATCAAATCAATAAATGCTGTGTTAGGAAATCTAGTGCAATAGATTATGATCAAATGTTAAGTTTAATCATTCTTTTGTGCTAATAAGGATTAAAATAAAAAAAAATTGACAACAAATCTTAGCACACATTCTGAATACATTGTGTATCAAGCCTAGAGATGTAACAAAAGCAATTCACATTTACCTTGCAAAGGCATTGTTGAATCTATTTCTGATGACATTAAAATCCAAAATACTTGTCAATTAAAACAGCTTTATGATATGATTAAACTTCAAAAATTTTTGCTGTTCCATCATCACTTGATGAAAGTAAAGTCCTTCCATCTTTTGAAATTTTTAAATCAAGAACTGCTTCAGCATGTCCACACCATTGCCTGAGACATTCTCCAGACCTAATATCCCAAAGCCTCAGAACGCCATCTAGTGCACCAGTGAATATGTGAAATGATACAGTTGGGTCTATTGAAAGTCTTGTTATGCCAGCACCAAGTGGATGTTTACATGAATGTCTCAGTCTTTGAGCCGTGATGTCCCAAATACCTAACACTCCGGACAGAGATCCACTTAAAACATACTGTGTGTCACTTGAGAATGCTACACACTCCACACTGCTGTTTTCTGACTCTTCACCGCTCTGTGGAAACCCGGCCTCAAAACTACATAGCACTTTCCCATTTGATGCACTGATCACCTTAATTGTTGAGTCATAAGACCCTGAAACTAGCAGTGAGCTATTTGCAGAGCTTGATACACAGTTCACATTATCCTTATGTCCAAATTCATCTTTAAGTGAAAACACTTGAGTTGTTGTTTTAAGATCCCATAAAATGAGAGTTCCATTTTCATAGCCAGCAAACAGTTGCTTTCCATTTGGAAGAACACAGCCTGCAGTTGTCTTCTGCCCGCCTCCAGATAGAATTTTACAATCCCCACTTGGTACAGTCATATATATGTCCCCATCAACAGTGCCAATAAACAGGACAATGGCAACAGGATGCCAAGACATCCACTCAATATCTGAAAATTCAAACCCCCACTTTAAAGACCCATCTGCAACTGTCCAAACTTGTACACAACCACTCATATCTGCAGTTGCCAAATATTTGCCATTATTACTGAACTCTACAAATGTGACAGAATCTTTGTGTCCTGAAATTTCTTTGATTACATCACAGTTGTCAGTATTCCACAGATATGCTTTGTCATCCTCAGCACCTAAAGGTTTACCAACAAATATTGCTAAGCAGTGATTGAATCTAATGGGAAGCCCAATGCGTGAATATATACAACAACTGATTTTAGTTAAGCATTTCCTGTTAACAGTGGCAAAACAGGACCCCTATTTAGAGTTTTAAAAGGTTATAGAAACTGCCAAAAAATAAAACTTGCATGCAAAAAGCTCAAAATCGTTTAAGGTAAATTTTCACATGATTTACTGTTAGAGGGGGGTATATATGCAGATTTGGGCAAAAAGGATAATGTTGGTTTCAGTTCAATTCGAAAATATTCAATACACATAAATACACGCTTTCTTTTATAAGGAGCCACTTTATAAGGAACCTACATGTAGAAGGCCAAAATATTTGAAGAACTTAGGTATACTCCTAAAAACGAAATCCCTAAGGAACTTTTCGATTTGATTAATTTTTATGACTGCGAGCATCAAGAACTGAAAAGCTGGTTTCATTCATTTGCAGCCAATATTCGCATAGATTGTTTGCTATTCGTGTGTCAAGTGCTTCATTTAGCATTTAAGTGTTAAGGCTTGTTGTAGTCAAAACAAATTAAGGAACTATTAAGGAACTTTTGGTACTACAATTTAATTATTTGAGGTCAACGAATAAGGAATTTTTGGAACTAGGCCTTGAGGTAGGTTCCTTATAGAAAAAAAGCATGTAATCTAAAAAAATCATGTAATGAAAACCTTGGCACAACAAGCAACCTTTACAAAAGAATGTAAGTCTGGGTGCGGATAATGTACTGGAAGTGAATGAAAATGTAAAAATACAATCAATGTTTTTACTATGTATTTGTAATTACCTGAACCTGCCATTTTTGGATCGGCTGGATTTAATGCGATACAGAAAACCGATCCTTTATGCTTTTGAAAGGTAATTTTTGACTCATCTTCGATTTCAAAGTCGTCTTTCATTTCAATCTCGTCCTCTTCTTCCCCATCATCCAAATAACCCTCCGAGTTCTGGTTTAGGCCCATGTCTTCTACACCTTCCTCCAAACCATCATCATCCGTTATTTCAATAACTTCAACAATGTCATCTTCATTTAAATCGATATCTTCATCAAGAGATTGGTCTTTTGGCGGAGGTTTCTCTTCCATTTTACTGGCAATCGGGGAAAAATCAATGTTAAAACACGAACATTTGGAACACCACGCTGCTGAATTCTGATGCTTTAGTTTAAAACGAGACCATTCTTGGAGAACGAGACTACTATAAGGTGATCATTGATAGTTGCATTTTTTGGAAATTTTGGGAGACCAAGTTGCATGTTTTATTGGCTACCGTAAAATCTCTTTTTAGCCCCCCTCTCTTATTAGCCCCCCTATTCAGAAGCAAAAATTTAATTGCCCCCCCTCTCAATTTAGCCCCCCCCCCAATTTTCACTGACGCTGAAATAAGTAAACTTGACAAAAACAGAGATTTTCATTTTATTTATTGGTCATTCAATACTTGGAATCCAATCAAAATTCACATTATGTCTCTTCCAGTCACGACAGATCCGAAGACAAAGATTTAATGTGCATTAAGCACGGGCCATGTGAAAACCTTTTACCAAAATTACAGGCCGTTGGTACTCCGAGGGATGAAGTCGACCTTTTCGAATGCTCAATTTCAGAAGGCGACATGGCCCAAGAAGATATTTTAGAATTAATAATTGATGACGCTGACAATATAATTGATATAGAAGGCTGATTTGATGTTTTTTATTTCGCAAATGATAAAAAAATTAGTTTGCCACATGGTTTTTATTACAAAATATTTATTAAGCCCCCTCTCTCAATTTAGCCCTCCCTCTCTTATAAGCCCCCTTCTAAAGTGCTGAAAAACAATAAGCCCCCCGGGGGCTAAAAAGAGAATTTACTGTATATCTTATTAATCTTAAGTACCTTTTAACACAGCAATATATTTTGAACCAGGGTAGATTATTTGCTTGAATGTAGAACAGAACGCATTTATGCCAGTTAGATAGGAGAGACTTGAATACTATGGCATAAAAGGAACTGCCCTAAAATGGTTTAAATCATATCTTTCTAACAAAACCCAGAAAGGAGGAAGAACGAAGCTCTATCCGGGCCCCAGTCTATAACTCGTGGTGTCCCCCAAGTAAGTGTATTTGGCCCCCTTCTTTTTCCTCTAGATATAAAAGACATGCCCCCTGCTTTCCTTACGCATTCTTAAATTTTTCATCTTTTTCTTTAATTTTTAACTTTAACGCCAATACGGTGCAACGCTTTAGCATTTTGCTCAATTTAATAAAAAAAATTAAGTTGGCCACTGCAAAGTATGAAGATGAGATGATTTTTACCTAGTAAACTAGTAACTCAACCTGCCCTGACAAGTGAAAGAATTTACAACACAACAAACTACCTACTCTGTCTGCCAAGGGTAGCTGAAGTTATATTCTCATCAAATTCCTATCTGTTACATTTTACAGCTAACCAAACGAAATTTTTAAATTCCTTATTTCAATCTTTTTACATAAAGAATTTAAAAATACATGATTATGCTATAAGGCCCATGCCACGAACTTGAAAGTGAGGGGGCTAAGGCTAGCAAAAGTAGGGGGCCAAGACTTCTTTCCCCTTTTACTGCAGCTTTAAAACTACTTGCTTCGCAAAAAAGTGGGGTGGACCCTGTGCTAGTATCTTTTTCTCTCATTGAAACCCACTCCAACTTGAAAAAACTGTAGGTAATGAACGAAAAATGTTTCAACATGGCTTTCGGCTAACAGGCTATCCCGGGACTATTCCTCAAAGTCGCAAAGTCAAACTTCATTATCACATCTTATAGCAAAAATTCGAAATCTAAAATTTGTATTAAGATAGATGATACTCCAGTCCCAGTTAAAAACTACATAAAATAATTAGATGTTTTGACTGATAATAAGCTTAACTGGAAATTTTGAAAACTAATATGCGCCGAAGAAGTAATTCAAAAAAATAAACAAAGAATGCTACAATGTGCGGAGGGAAACAGAAGAGACAATGTATAGCTGTATGTGTGCTGTGTGAAAAATTTTTTTGTCCCAGGTCCCAGTCTACAGAATTTCATTTTCTGTCAAAAGCCTAATCAAAAATAACTTTTGCACACTTTAAGCAGCTAATGACAGAACTTACAAAAAGAACAAAACAAAGACAACAAAATAATTTACTAAAATACTTGTAAAATCTAACAGTCGATATTTTTGTAACCCGTTTCAACTTCGCGAGTTGACCAGGATTTGACCTGGCACGTGAATTGGGATAGAGATTACTAAGAATTGAGAACGAGGTTACAAAAGTGAATATATTTAGATCTGTCGGCGATAACGTAACTAAAGTGAAACTTTTATTTCTCAAAGTTTAGAAGCTATTAGATACCGTATTGTGTGTTTAGGGGTTAAAGAAGATAGCTGAAAGGATTCTATTTATTTCTCTTGTCAACATCGTGCACGACATTCTCAAGGAAGCGGCAGAACCGATTCTAAAGATCAGCCTCGAACGAGTTGGGATGCGTGCAGGCCGGTCAGAATTGAGGAAAATGGGTGAAAAGTAAGCCGAAACTGAAGAACTGTAGGAGCAGAAATGGGTTGCACCTGTTGCAGAAAATTGTTTGCTAGCGTGAGGAACAGAAGGTTTCTTTTAGGGGTATTTGTGTTGTCATTGGTTGTTGTTTTGTGGGTTGGCTCATCGGAACTCACTAAGGTTGGTTTCTCTATTCAATTTTTCAATTTCATTTAAACAAACAAGTTAAAGTTGTAAATAAAAAATACGTGTTCAAGAAAAGCTACAATACAACTTATTTAGATCTATCTTCACTACAATAATTCCTAGACTAACAGCTTGACATTATAATTTTACTTGTTGTTTAGGACACTTAAAAAACTCTAAAGAGAGCTATCGAGCTAAGGCCCCCAAATTAATCAAACATTGCTAGTTAAAACTGATTGAAATTTGATAACAGTAACAACAGTATAAATTCAAAAGTGTGAAAAACAAAAGACTGCAAAAAAACTCTGCTAAGCAGTATGATGGAGAATTTGTGAAACTGCCATAAGAATTTTAATCCTTTGCAAAATAGCATTAGCAAAACCATGTATATCTAATCTTCTAGGCTGCTTTTGTTGAAATTTATAGGTTATTTTATGATCCGTTTTATTCCTCTCTAAAATGTGTTTACTTGCATAGTTGACTTTTTTTAGAAAATGCCTTTCCTTTGTTGAAAAGCACGGTGAAAGCATTAGCATTAGCAAAACCATATATCTAATCTTCTAGGCTGTTTTTGTTGAAATTAATAGGTTATTTTATGATCCGTTTTATTCCTCTCTAAAATATGTTTACTTGCATAGTTGACTTTTTTAGAAAATGCCTTTCCTTTGTTGAAAAGCATGGTGAAAGCATTAGCATTAGCAAAACCATATATCTAATCTTCTAGGCTGTTTTTGTTGAAATTAATAGGTTATTTTATGATCCGTTTTATTCCTCTCTAAAATATGTTTACTTGCATAGTTGACTTTTTTAGAAAATGCCTTTCCTTTGTTGAAAAGCATGGTGAAAGCATTAGCATTAGCAAAACCATATATCTAATCTTCTAGGCTGTTTTTGTTGAAATTAATAGGTTATTTTATGATCCGTTTTATTCCTCTCTAAAATATGTTTACTTGCATAGTTGACTTTTTTAGAAAATGCCTTTCCTTTGTTGAAAAGCATGGTGAAAGCATTAGCATTAGCAAAACCATATATCTAATCTTCTAGGCTGTTTTTGTTGAAATTAATAGGTTATTTTATGATCCGTTTTATTCCTCTCTAAAATATGTTTACTTTACGTAGTTGACTTTTTTTAGAAAATGCCTTTCCTTTGTTGAAAAGCACAGTGAAAGTCAAATTTTTGTGAATTATCTCTTAATATTGTATCAGAAATATTAAATCTTTATTTCTATGTATCTATCAAAGAATTTTTTAATTTATGACTTTCCACTAAGCATTGGCATAATATCTCCTCAATGACACAAAAAATTGTTAGATGGAGGAATTTTGACTTCCAACAAAAAGCTATAATATCATCTTCATATAGTTATTCTTTTAATTTTCAGATAGGGTTTGCATGCTTTCATGGAGGGGGCACAGTAAAATAGCTCCATCCCTGTATATTTGGTTAGCCTTCTGGATTAAAGTGCAGATTGCACCCTTGATTGGTAAGGAAGCATGTAAATTTGAAGTAATGAATCTAATATTCTTTTCGCAGTACATCTTTGGAAATCTGGATTTTGACAAGCCATTCTTTACAACATACACAAAAACAATTCTTTTCATGTTCTACTTTATTGGTTTCCTTTTCTACAAACCATGGCAGCTTCAATGTGGTCTTTGCATCATGCAGACCGCACCTCTGCATGTAAGAAAGCAGAAACATTTTGGGAGAGAGGTAAAGAGAACTATTCCTCCTGTATCACTTACCTGTCTTACATTATCATCTTTAAGCTAGGTTTGACTCTCAAATGTGTATTTAAATTGTGCAATTGGTCATTATCATTTCACTTCCTCTTCATTCCAGTTTCATCTTCCAAAATTATACAATATAAAAGAGGGCATTAGTAACTTCAGTATTGAAACCTGCCCTGCCTTGTAACAAATTTAATAGAAGATTATTAGAAGTTTTTAAAATTAAAGTGAGCAAGATAAAACTACCAACAGGAAGGGTAACTGCTGCATTTCAACTTTATTAATTTTTGCTACCCATTTTTAGGGATGATCTGACCCCTGAGTAACCTCTTAGTAAATAAACATGACATGAATGCTTAGTCAATTTGTAATAATGGTTTAAATATCATCATGTCTTTTTTCACACTTCATTAATATAAAATGACTGGCTTATAGTTTGCCATAGCAAAACTTGGAAATTCTGTTCATCCCACAAGATTTAATGCAGAATAGGTTAAACAAGAAAGTTAAAACCTACGGTTAATTTATAGTTCATAAAACATTAATAGAAAAAGTCCTTTGGAAATTTATGTGGTATTTTACGAAGCCACTTCAAGAAAATATTTCATCAGTGCAAAAAGTCAACTGTGAATGTATTTATATCAATAAACATAATTATAAGTTTGCACTTTTTGTTTTAAGGACCTGAATGAATCCTCAAAAATAAACCCCACTATTGGATCTCTGAATGGCTCAAATTATTCTTCAAGATCAGCATCACCTATTCCTAATCAGTTTCTGGTAAGAAGTGTTAAAATCACCTTGTTGCTAATCATTAGTTATAATTCATCCAATGTGTTTGACATTATGATGACTTGGCAACTTATAACATGAAAGAAGATTCTTATACTGAGCAGACAAGTGTTGCTCAGTGCCATGTTCAGTTTGTTCAACTGGGGCTTAACAAGTGTTATTCCTATTATGACCGTTATTATAGAAGAAGAAGACTTTGAATAGATATGTGCCCATGGTAAGAAAACACCCTTAAGTAAATTTCTTGATAAACAGCTTTGCTATTTGTATTTGAACTAACTTTGAAATATTTGCACAATCACTATACAAGTCAAACATATATATGTAATTATATTTACCAGTAGTAATTCACCAATTTTTTGATAGGTGCCCTCTAGCAAATATAAACCTGCAGGATTTGTACTAAATCCTAGGCTTCTTGGATCAATACAAATCTTTAAATAAGGGCCATTTGTGATTATCCTGTCATTTACATTTGCAGAGTAAGCAAAATATTAATGTCATTTCTGTTTGCTTATAGTTAAATAGTTGCATATCAAGTCATACATTATATTCTGTTTGCAGACTGATCCAACTTTTGAAAACATGACTGATGATGACATGAGTTTGACTGGCAGTGAAATGGACATTGCTGACCAAGGTATTTGGAACATTGCCAAATTTTTTTATCATATAATATCTGTATTTTGGAGAGAAAATCTTCTGTGTTCATTCAGAAGGAATATTTTTTATTTCTTGCACAGTTTAAATATAGAAGTAAAAAATGGGTAATTTTAATGTGGTTCTAGAAGGTGGTATAGCTTTTATTCTTGCTTCAGGAAGTAATGCCCTGTGCAATTCTTGCAAAAGAGTAAATATGGAAAAATGAGTAAATTTTTAACTATAGTGAAAATCAGTATTTACATTTGCCAATGAAGAAAATGATGGTTGCATGATAGTAACGTATCATACTACTTTATATTTCAGGCTAAAAAACGTTTTAAAAGAAAAAGATTTTGTGATTTGGGTATGACATAGATATTTTATATTCAGCTATAATAAAATAAAGTTACCTGAAGTTTCTGTTCCCCCCCTCACCAGCAAGGAGGCATGTTAGATTCAACAGGACAAGAGAAATCAGGCATCTTACAGGTAAGATATCTTACAGTTGATTGTAAATAGTGTTTTATATTTTAAACTTTTTAAAAGCATTTTAGTTGCACACAAAAGTTATTATACCATCATTTTCTGCCATTACTTGTTTTTCACTTATGACTGTTTTCTAAAGAAAGGGTAAATGTTAAGAAACTTTTTGCAGATCCTTAAAGTTTTTGCCACCATCCTATCACAAACTTGATTTGAGAGAAACATTTGAGAGTCATTTATTGAAAGAAATTTAGATTGGAGTATTAAGGTTATTAAACAATCCTACTAAGGTTGGCTTTTTCTTAATTTTGCAGAAAAAGATTCACATGCTGCAATGTTAGCAAGACTGTCCTATTCAAGCATTGAAGATTTAGAGGAAGTTCTTAATACTATCAACTCTAGAGTTCCATTTTCGGACACCATCAGACTTGCTTTCGTTTTTTGTGTTTTGGTAAGTCTAGAACTAGTAAAAACTAAATTTGGTTTATTGCTTAAAACCATTTATTACTTAAATAGTTTATTGCTTAAGTTTTTCATTCTAATCAATGGTAGGCTAATAAACAGTTTACAACGTGCTAACAAAACAGATTGAAGCAAGGAGTCATACCTAGAGAAACTCTAAAAGTTTACAATTTTCCAGTAAAATTTCTCTAAAAGTTTAGTCTTCTCATACAAACTGTTTGTCTTGAATAGCTTTTGATGACAAGTAGCATCCCTTGCATCATAGAAAGTCAGTCAGTTCACCTTAGCCTGAAACAGAAAGGTTCCCACAGCTTTTTCCCATTTTCCCGATTTCCCCATTTTTGATATATGCATACTTTTATATTAACTATAATGGCTATCCGATATTCATCCAGCAATCATAAAATATCATTTTACTTTGCTGTAATATTATACCTATTTTTCATAACTCGTTTTTATATTTTTCAGTGCTTGTCTTGTGACATACCTATGCCATCATTTCTTAGGTATTTTTTCGAGCTACTGTATTGTCTAAGAGTTTGTGTTATGTGGTATGTAAAGTTGGTGTGAGCTGTTTCTCATTTTATTTCCTAGTGGATGTGTGGATCGTTCTTCTACCAAGCTGCTCTAGCACACACATCTGCGGCAGCGACAAACATACTATCGTCAACATCAGGTAGTCACTTGTTGAAGATGTTTCCTAAGTGTATGAAAAAATAATTTTTCTTGGTACTGCCCTTTTTAATTCATTAGTTGTGTAGTTGAATGTCAAATCATGGACCAGGAAACTGCCCATTCTTTTTCAAACGCGGTTAACTTCATCGCGCATACAGATTAAGTGATGAATTGCATTAGACCTGAAATTTGACTTTATAATTTTAAACTATCGTCTGCAATTCTAGGCACTTGTGTTAAATCATGTTCTGCTTTTTCAGGCTTCTTTACTTTGATACTGTCCTCAATCTTTCAAAGCTCTGTTATGGACAAATTCTCATTATCAAAACTTGTTGCTGTTGCCGCCAGGTATTTTTTCAATGAATTTGATCCTCTGATTTTTCTGCCAAAGATTTTTCATCATCTTTTCTTAAGTTGTTGGGGATCCAATGACGCCCCTGTAGCTTAGTTCTGTATGTATTTCAGTTTTTCAGCCAACACGTTTGGTCAGGCTATTTGTTTTGTAACTGTTAGCAGTAAAACTGTCTATATTCTGAATATGACGAAGCCTTTATTTTATAGCAACACCTTTGCAGCTATATCATAAAGTTCAATATTACTTAAGTGTCAAAGAAAACTTGATAAATAAAAACACAACTGTCACACTCTTATAAAGGAGAAATATGATGCATAAAGGAGATAGCAATCGATTGTGCGATGGCATGAGGTTATCGGATGACTTGTTGGTTATCTCCAGCAAGAGTCTCCACATGCGTATAATCATTTGAGGAAACCAAAGACCCTACCCAAAGATTTCTATAGTCACTTACAGGGCTGTTGGCAGCCAGGGTCCCCAGGACCTAAAGCGCTCAGAAGAATGTTTTGTTGATGTTAGAGAATCTTCAGTCATCATAATAATCTCCACTAAGAATCTGTTATATTTAGAACAGAGTATTTGATATGATTTAACCCCCTCCAATATGGCTTTTTCCAACCTTTCCTGATAAGGCTTAAGACTCAATATGGAATCCATGAACTGTTGACTTTTCTCTCTTGTTTTAAGCATTGGGGGAATTACATTAGTATCGCTATCAGATCCAAGCAACCATGGGAGCATAAACGAAGGGGCGATATTTGCGTTGCTATCAGCTCTGTGGTAAGTCGATATGTCTTTTGTTTTCTCCAAATGATATCACTTTAATTGATAACGTTTTAAAAGTGAAGAAATCGGAATCTTTATGCAAGTTCCGAGGTCTTTGAATTAAAATCCTTTTCTTGAAGCTGGTGGTGCTTGCAAACGTGGTGCTTTGAAACGAGTTATCTTCCATAAACCACACAATTCCCAAAAGCTTCTATTTTTTAAGATACTTTTTCTTTCAACAGCTATGCTTTGTACCTCGTGTTGCTTACTAGAAAGGTAGGCAAGGAAAAAACTTTGGACATCCCTTTATTTTTTGGTAAGTTTTGCATTTCAGTGCTCTTCACTTTGATCAAAGTAACCCCTAAAGCTCTTATAAGGAGCAATTTAAATCGGTCCAAAAATGGTCTTACTACCTCGAGTCAAAATATTTTTTGCGCTGTATGACCCCTAGTATCCTATGAAAGATGGATATTGGCAATAGCCTTGATGTCAACCGTAGTGTTAACAATTTTCAGATATAGCTTGCAGATAATTGAAACATTTTTGACACTTTTTATGTTCGCTTTGAAAAGACTCGAAGCAAAGCAATTTTTCATGCAGGAAGTATTGTAAATATTTCAGTCCATATCAATGCGAATTAGCATGTGCTCGTGCACACAACAAGCATGCTTTCTATGTCAGCTGCCATTCTTGGCAATCACTCGAGACTCTTGTTTTAAAAAGGTTAAAAATTAAAGAAAGTTGGCAGAGCAGCAACTTTCTGATATATTTTTTCAGCTGTCAAAGTTTTTTAATTTTATTTAAGCAGGCATTGCATTGCCTTCATATGTAGTACTAAAAACATTAAGATTTTCAAAACTGTCTTTTTCCATTTAATATAAAGTATCCAGGCCAAATGAGCACTTAGCTTATATAATGAACAAAAATACTAACAATGTATTACAAAAAAGTACAAAAACCAAGATTATTTAAAATGAAACTAATCATAAAAAAACCGCGGGGCATATCATTCCACGAAAATCTCTGTAAATTTTAATTATTCAAAACATTAATTTAAGCCAATGCCTACAGTAAAATACTTTATGCACCTAAGCTTTCGTATTTTTCATCGAATAAAGATATTCCTTTTTATGAACCCATTTTTATCCTCGATTTAATTTGCAATTCCTTCTCTAGCTTTTGTTGGTCTTTTCGCTGCCCTTATTTTCTGGCCTGCGTTTTTTATCCTGCATCACACTGGCGTAGAGAAGTTTGAAATGCCTCCTAACAATCAAACATGGTTGTTCATTGTTGTGAATGGCATTTTTGGTACTATCCTTGCAGAACTTCTGTGGTTGTGGTAGGCTGTGACAAATATTTCATGTATAAATTATTTCAAGGTTTTATCATATACAATTTAAGAGGCTTTGAGATTTTTTCACAAGATGCGGTATATATGGGATCCTTTTTAAGGAACAAGATGATTTTCGCAGGCTCATTTTTATGTCTGTTTGCTTTCATGTTGTGATGATTTTCGTAAAAGAACAATTCCAAGTCTTGAAAGCGTAAACTAATAACCAACACGGTGACAAATAGAAGCATCTTGTTTTAGTTCTATTTCAACGTAATTCTTGTATACAACGTTCTATTTCGATATTATATTTGTAAAAAAAGAATTATGTCTGAATAGAATTAAAATAAGTTGTCTCTCTTTGTTCCCATGCTTGTTCCCAGTTTCATTATTATGCTGCGCTTTCCAAGATCTGAAGGCATAAAATTGTAGAAGTTCCCAAAATTCTATAACGGGTTTGCTAACACTACTTTCAAGAATTGTGGTACAATTAATACGAGAACGTAATTTTGTACTTAAGATTGCAGTCATTTGAGAGTGTTTAGCATGACTGAAGGGAATATGCCGTGACCTTCATACTAAACCCTTGTTTTAATTTTGAAGGGGATGTCTCCTAACCTCCTCTGTTATTGGAACGTTGGCCTTGGGCCTTGTGACACCGCTTACAATGCTTTGGGATATCTTATTCAATAAGGTAACTTCTATTGTCATTTATTTGATTATGACTGAATCTTGTTATTTATTGTAAATGTACGAATTGAAGAGACGACGACAGCAATTACTCTACTATGAAGTAATGATAATGATGCTGTAAGGTTAACGGTCAGTGGTTCTGTTCATGCCATTCGGTGTGAGAGTTTTTGCCAGGCCAATGAGGTATTGCTCTTTGGCTCGTCGAACACTCTTTCGTTTGTCGTTGAGTTGCAGTAATGGTGTTATAGTAAGGTCATTGATGATATGTTCTGGGCTACAGAAGTGTTCTGCAACACCAGATTTGTCTACTTTTCTGTTGATAATGTCTCGTCTGTGTTCGTTAAATCTGTCTTTCAGTCGTCTGCTTGTTTGTCCGATGTATTGGCAGTTCTTGTGTCCGTTAGTTAAACAGCGTCTGCACTGTAATGCGTAAATAACGTTAGTAGAGTTGCAGTCCAGTCTTTGTTTTATGTCGTAGTTTTTTTCGTAGTAGGAAAATTAGGGTGGATTTTTGGGCAAAGTTTTGGGTCATTTGAGCACCTCCAAATTTGTGCACCAAAGAAATTTGAGAAAGTGTTTGGCAAATGTTTTGGTAATTATTGGGCCGTTTTAGCGGACCTTTATTTAGTTTATGGACATTATTGAACACTGAGCTTTCTTCACACTTGAAGCATATCTTTCAATGTCAAATTCGTTTTGTTTATCCTAGCTAACCATGATGTGTTTAAGGTTGCCTTCTTTATCTGCCTTTCATTTCTACTGTAAAGCACTATATTATAAACCATAATAGAAATTACGACCTGCCTAATTTTGTATCTGTTGATCATGATTCCTTTTTTCATTGTAGATGAAATTTTCTTGGATGTTTCTTGGCGGGACAATTCCCGTTTTTCTCTCCTTCATTGTCGTCACTATATTGGGCCATTATGGGGATTGGGACCCAGTGATGGATGCCCTTAAAGCTTGCTGTAGAGTTTTTCGTCGATGTGAGAAGGAGGAAAGGTAAAATATGTTTTGTCATGAATTAGTTTTTTTACGAAATATCAACTGTATAAAATATTCAATTTGTCATAATTTAGTTACTTTGTGTACACATGTGTATTGGATTTCAATCTACGTTTGATGTGTTTTTTTTTGTATTTGAATGCGCACAATTTTTTCCATAATTAATGTCAAATATTTTCAAAATGGAAAACTTTATGAAAAGGCAAGATGTTACATAAAGAAAGTTTTTTTAAATCCAGGGTATTTAAAATATATCGTCTTTTGTTTTCAAAGAATAATTATTTTGTTCTTGTATAGCTCTTATTGCATTGAGCAATAATTAGAGCATAGATAGGGTAGGAACTAGAGCTGCAGTAATAACTCGAAGATAAAAATCTGTAATTTTCTGTTACTGGCTTTAATGACACCTTTACTTTTCAACTGGGTTCCTATATTGGTATAATACCAGCCTAGTTGTTTATCTACCGTCTATTATATATAGGTATTTACTATTAGTTTAAGAGAAACTTTTGATATCTTCGGTAAGCAATCGAAATAACCCAATCACTCAATATTAAACCACCTTTACACTCCACATCTTTTATGTCAATGATTTTGTTTTGCCAATCATCATTGTTTACTTTAAGTTTTTAATGGTTGAAGAAATTTTCAATTTAAATGTAAACAATAATGGCAAACTTTTCTACTGCAAAGGTAGTTACCAATTGGCTAGCCTGTGTTTGTTAGTAAAAAGACAATCTTGGCTGGACAATTCATAGTCTATTCCTGTAGCAGACAAAGTAATAGGTGCTCCTATTGGAGATAACACAGTACTGTATTTTTACTTCTTAGCCATAAAATTACATAGGTCAACAAATAACCATTATTGTAAGCTTTTAGTATTAAAAGGCTATGTATGTATGTATAATTCGCCACACTAATTGTATTTGCAAGTTATAAAAGTTAAAAAGAATTAAATACAATAATGTAAGTTAACGACAAAGATAAACACCCCTAATTTTAGTGGCAGGGATAACATTAAAAGGTCTAGCTGAACTTTTTCCCATAATGGTGCCCTGAGGAATAACAGGAATAAGCAATTGGAAAAAATGATGATACAGAAATTAAAAGGATGATTCTTTTCAATTTCTGTAGGTTTTCTGATCGCCATTATAGTTTATTGCTTTCATTGGCACGTCACTACAACCGGACCTATATTTACCTCTGTTGGTGAACAATGTGTATCATATTTTCATACAAATTACCTTACAGTGTCCGAGAAAATGAGGAACAAAGCGAGAGTCTTATAGAAAACGAAGCTGGATCTTTTGGCGAAGTCGAAATCAAGCAGTCTTGACATTTTAATTGTTAAAATGCATTTTAATTACAAACAATCTCGGTGTAGAATTTGTAAATAATCATTTGTAATTTTTAATTGTTTGCTGTATAGGTGATTTATTTGCAAGGTTTATTTAATTTTCTTAGATAAGACTATTTGTAATGTGATGAAAAATGTTGTTTAAGTGCAATGGTAGAAGTGCAGATTGCAGTCAAATTTGTATTAAAAGGTTTAGAGCTAATGTTTGCACTGGTCACCCCCCCCCCCCCCCCCCCTGCTTACTATACAGGCTGGTAAAGGCCCTATTACATTCATCGCAATTAATCTGCCTTCATATATTTGACAATCATAGTATTCACCCTTATTTATTGACATATGCCAAAATGTCTAACATCAGCCGCGTGATATTTTAAATTTTATATGTTAATTTTTGTGGTTCACGCCCATACGCTTTCATGATCCAAGGGTGACTCCTTTTGCAAGTGGTGAGCCAACAAAAAGCTACATATTATTGTAAATTGTTACCAAAAACAAGACACGTCAACTCTTTCATATACTTCATCATGAAGTAACATCAAGGCCTCATTTACCCAGGGGTGTTGCAGATGCTAAACTTGTAGGGGAAGGGGCTTAGTATCGACCTTGCCTGGACATTATTCCGTCAATGAGACAACTGCACAAATGGAGCCTAATATGTGATCAATTTTGTCTGATTAGGGGGGTTGCATCCTTTCTCACCCCTTTATCTTCTATGCCTATGCTTTTATCGATCTCTTAACTTTCGTTGAAGTATGATATTGTGAAAGCGACATTCACAACAAATTAAATGGTTCTTACCGGTTTTGAGCTAGTTTACAGGTCTCGTGATAGAAATAAGCTTTTAATTAATAGAAAAAGGGAATTACGTTTAAATCATTAGTTATAGTTAGACGTAGGTTATTTAGATACAATTTTTCTGTAAATATTTGTCGGGTGAAATGACTGAAATTTTCAGTCACACTACCAATCGTAATATAAATAAATCGCAAAAACCCGGTGATGCATTTCTTGTTTTTCATACTTTCGTCATTTTATTGAATAATTTCAAGCTACTTAAAAAGTTATTAAAGTGTAAGAATCGTGAAATCAACCAACATAAAAGCATAATTTGTTATGTAAGGTAAGCAGTAATAATTTTTTTTGGTTTTGAATTTTATCGAAAAAAAGTTGACTTCGGGATAAAATTTTGTAACCCAAACAGAGCACCGCTATCTATTGATCCATTATCTTACTTCTTTATAAATGTATATACCTTTCTCTAACTTGAAGGCTAATCAATGTGGTGCCGATGATATACCTACGATCCCGGACAAAAATAGTTGAGACTTTACAAGAAAAATTTATGTTTTCTCTTTGCTTTGAAAAATAGCTTTTCCCCTTCCCCAATTCAATGTTGAATGCATGATTTTTAAGCAAAAATGATAGAACTACAAATCCAACATTGCTTCGGGGGGGGGAGGGGGGATTTGAATAAACAGGTGCAAGGTAAAGTAGAAAATTACAAATATTGCATTTTGTCTCAACTTTTTTGTCCGGGATTGTATGTCATTGTGGGGCACCGTATTCTACCATTATTGGTTCGTGAAGTTATCATAACGCACTTCGCAAAGAAGGTAATGTGGAGGGCAGGACAGAGTGAGCATTAATAAATAACAAATTAACTTGGAATTCTTGAACAATAACCATGTGGCACGAAGCAAGAAAAATAGAGAAAAGGATCAGAGGGATAATGATTGATTACCGGAGAAGGGCTGAGCGCCGTACTGCATTTTACGAGAGAATGGTAGCCTAATTTTTTCTGTTTAGTTGATCTCGATCGCCCCTACTGAAGAGGCTAACTCCACCTTTGAGAAACTCATCTGCTGAAAATTCTTAAATATTTCTATCGTTATATTATACAGCTACAATCGAGGATGTATAAAGTTGCATTTGAAGAATGAAGCTAAACCGATGATTAAACCTAATTAAACTAGGACCTTGGGTTTGGACCCAAGTAATAACAACTGAGAGCCATAGGCCTAATATTGAAATAAGATGTGTCCAGGTAGCTGAAAAAAGACAGTTGAAAATACGCAACTCCGAGGATATTCACATTGCTAGGAAATGAAAATAAATGTGTGAGGTTGAAGCACCCTTCATGTAATGAAATCTTTCCATTTACAGTCTTTGTAATATGAAAATAGGTCGCGTGCGGCATTTCGCACGCCTTGGTTACTTTGCGCGTGCGATGGCGTGCGATGCGAACCGCTTTTTATCGGTTGTTTCTCATCCCTGTTGTCAAGAACTGGGTGCTGCTTTTAAGGAGACCTTTTGTGTTATAAACTGAACGGAAACCAAAGTAATTGATGGAGAAACTGTTCTTGTTCTTTTTAAAGATGTTAAATTTAATTAGTCACTTAAAGAAATCTGGATTGAAAAAAAATTCTATTACCCGTAGACTCTACTCAAATTCTATTACCCGTGAATATCTTAGCGGATATTC